>CM057459.1:413287500-413440000 GCA_016271365.2 Neoceratodus forsteri
AGAATGTAATTTCCTGATACTTACCATCAGATTAGTGAGGGCCATGCCATGTACTGGCACAAAGCTGCCATAGAGAGGGGTGGTGGAGAAATAGGAAGAAGAAACTTTAGTCAGTGGTTTGTGATGTGCTGTCTGAAGTGAGAGAGACAAAAGGAAATAAAAAAACACATTGTAATGTCTTGTGAGGAAGGTGGACACTCCTGTTGTGCAATGACAGACTCACTGCAAACAGTAGGAACAAGTAGTGTGAAAAACAACAACAGTAACTTACCCTCGCAGCAAACAAAGTTGACAGTTGCTGGACTTCATTTTCTGCTGCGTTGATGGGCTGGCTGGCTGAAGGATCTGCCTGAGGGCTGGCTTGCTGGCTGGCAGGCTAACTGCCTGGGTAGAGGTCTGCCTGGCAACTATATTTATGCTTACTTAACACTAGTGTCTGTGTTTCTCAATCTAGATGCATGAGGTGGATGCAGTGATGTCCCATGTTGTTGTTGATGTAGAGGATACAAGTAGGACAGGAGGAGGAGGAGGTGGTGCCTTGATTGCTGGTGGAACCAGGGTCTGCATGGCTGGCAACAATGGTATTTAAACTGGCTTAAGAGTCCTCGGTTTTCAGTCATGAATGTGTGTATGCAGTGGAGGCAGTGGTGGGCCATATTGTTGGTGGCTACAGAGGATACAAGCAGATTGGAGAGGATGAGGATGTGGAGCCTTGACTGATGGTAGATGCATGGTCTGCATGGCTGTCAGTGGTATTTATGCTGCCTTGAGAGTTAACAGTCCAGGTTTATTAGCCTGGATGCATGAAGATCAGGTGGTGGTGGCCAATGTTATTGAGGCAAACTTGACGTCTCATGGTGTATTGTTCAAAGATTTTTTTACTTTGTGAGCATTACATAGGAGAGGGCAGATGGAGGTAATCAGATGGATGTTTAAAACAGCAGCACAACTTGGGGAAACATATAATCATTGGAAAACCAAACTCAATTATAAAGAAAAAGATTCAACTGACAAGGAGGAGAGGATGGTTCTAACACTCTTATAGTTTATAGTAGAGCATTTTAATATATGGATACATAAAATAATATCCTTGCAAAATATACAAAAAATTCCCGGTAATACCATCGCTCCTGGAGCGATAATACCACATTCACCAGTGATAATACCATCGTTCAGGTGCCGTAATACTATAGTTCAGGACCTGAACGATAGTATTATCAATAAACCTCAACTGCGCAAGTGCAGCTTTGACAATGGCATCATCCTAAATGTGCTTTCCTATTGGCTGCTTTTCTGGTGTGGGCAAGCAGAACAATTTTGAAAAAGATGGCGGCTCTTTCACTTGCTTAGTGAGAAGACGTCTTTGGGCTAGCACCGTGCTATTTTAATTTTTTTAATTTTTCCTTTCCTTGTCCAGTGCCTCAAAATATATTTGATCCTGCTTTCACACATCTCACCACAGAAATGCAGGTAAGACTCAGAACAAGCGAGTCTTAAGTGCAGTGCAGAGTAGTAGGAGTAACAGTTGGGCGCTCAAGCCAAAGGCTTACTGAAGTAGTTGGGCACCCATTATTTTCATAAGAAAAATTGTTGGATCCATATATTAAAAAAATAAAAAATAGATGAGTATGTTTGACTCGGTACTAAAACCATCTTAAGGTTCTGTGGACAAAGGAACCTCTTGAACGTTGCTCTTGAGGTTCCCTTGTCTCCAGAACTTCTCGATGGTTTTACTGCCTTGCAATACACACTCACCTATTCATTATTCTATTTGTTCTATATAGAATTCCATCCTTTTCAAAATGCTGTTATACCATAGTTCTAAGGTCATGGAATGTGACTGTACCCTTCTGTGGTAGAACAGTATTCTGGGAAATACAAAATCGCACATGCCCACACAGTGCAAAGCACCATGGGCTACATATGCAGATCACCACAGAATATTATGCTGGTTCAATTTTTAACAGAATTGATTGCATGGTGCCAAAAGGCCTCTCACACAATTTGCAAAAGGTGCTAGCAGATGACATAGACACGTGTTTCATCCTACCAGGACTCATCAGTATGCCTCATCTGGTTCACACCCCAGTGGAATGAACCAGCTACCCTAAGACGGTCTGTCTGGGTTATGCTGTGGTGAACCCATTAAAACAAAAAACTATTTAAAAGACAAAGAATCTCTGTGCAAAACACTGAGGCAGTGGTTACCCCAAACGGCATTTGGCTGGGAAGCCAAGTTTCAAGGAAATACAAAATCACACATGCCCACACAATGCAAAGCATCATGGGCTGCATATGCAAATCACCACAGAATATTATGCTGGTTCAACTTGAAGCAGAATTGCATGGTGCGGAAAGGCCTCTCACACATTTTGCAAAGGGTGCTAACAGATGACATAGACACGTGTTTCGTCGAACAGTATTCTAGAACCTCTAGAGATTGCACAAGTCAGTTTTATTATGAAACAGAAAAAAAATGCACACATTTCACATACTATGCATTACAAAAAATACAGGATGAGCAATGTTATGCATAACCAATGTGTTCTGCCACCTCTGAGTTCTAATTCCCATGTACTCTTGAGCTTCATCTTGAGGTCACAGGCAATCAGAACCCCTCTGTGGCAGAACACACTTGTTGTCTATAGTTGCCCATCCAGTATTTTCTCTGTGTTTATGCTTCAATCACCTTCATCAAGGAAGCAACCCTCACATTCTTCCAGATGGAGCTGTCCCCACATGGGAATTCTCTTTCCATTACTGCTTCATCTACTTTACTGGAAGGCAATTTGTCAATGCCAATAATGCCAGGCGGTTCAGGTTCTTCTTCATCACCACTGCCACCATCAAGTAGTATGAAAGCAGATATGATTGTGTTATGAGGAATGTGCCCTGCATTCATTTTAATAAACATTAGCATGCCAATATTTGTAGGGGGCAGATCTGTACACCTGTCCTGTACAATGGCCCCACTGAACTGAACAGCCTCTCCACACTGACACCTGAGGGTTGATAGCTCAGATATTTAACTGCAATGGAGGTCAGAGCTGACCAATTAATGACCTTGTTACTCCAGTACAGGACTTGTTTTTTTCAATATTTTAAGGTGCCTGGTGTCCGCCAACTAAGCATTCAGCATGTATTACACTGCATGCAATTCTGCCGACTCATAGGAATCCTCCTCATTTTCTTCCACATCTTCTGTTCCCACCTGGCACAAGGCATCTGAAAGTGGATTTGTTGTCATGCTTTCTGTTACCATGCCTGCTTTTTCAGTTAATTTACCGGAGGTGATAGCAACACCTGGTCTGTGATTACTTTCATATTTTGCTTTACATACTGTAACTGTGACTGTAACATCTGTTCATGACCTGAGAACCTATCATATTAGCTGATCAATTAGATTTTGGATCTGATCATGCCCCCCCTTCCGGTATTGATGACAGGCTCCATTTATACTGTGAGTCCAGCATGGTAGCAATACCAAGATCTGCAGCCTGCAGGATGCAGGAAATATGGCTATTGTTATCCAGGCAGTATAGTGCTGTGTTTTAGGGCACTGAGCTGCAAACATGGAGACCTGGGTTTGAATCCCACAACCCTCACTTGCATTCTGTGTGACCCTGAGCAAATCACTTATTTTCTATGTGCTCCCAGGTCACACCTGGAACAAGCTCTGGCTTAGTGGGCCAATCCTGGTTAAACAATTTCCCCTTTCCCTTTCCCTTTCTCTAATCCAGTACATGGAGCATGTGTTCCATTAAAGCATCACTTCCCCTATCATCACCTGTCTCTAGCACCTGTTGTTCATTTAACAGCATCTGCTTTAGCACTCAAAGAAGTGGGATAGCCAGACTGATACAGGCAGTGCCCCTACTCACTGTCTATGTTGTATGTTTAAATGGCCTTAGAATCATGCTCAGACCATCCATTAGTTGCCATTGGTCTGTTGTCAGAGACATGGATACTCTGACAAAGTCATGGTCTATATGTAGCAGCAGATCTTCTGAGATGGTTTTGTACTGCTTGCACAAGTGCTCAGTCATGTGTAGTGTTGAGTTCCATCTGGGGGTGACTTCCAGCTTCAGACGGTGCTGAGGCATTTCTTTCTTAGTTCTGCAGGTGCCTTAGATGCTCACAGGTCTTTTCAGAATAGGCAAAGTGGGCAGAAATGTGATGGGCCACAGTCAACAAGGAGTTCTTTCAGAATGTGACAGAAACTCCTGCACTGCTAGATTAAGACAGTGTGCCATGCATAGCACCCTGAGATACCTCCATTACTAATGCATTTAACCATATTTGAATCATTATTTCTCACATTGAAATCTTGTTTCAGGGAATGTGGGTGCAACCACTCATCAATCTCATTTAGGAGCAGTTCTAATATTTGCTGACCTATGTGTGATTCACTTACACTCTTCATTACCAGTGTGGCATTCTGGTGAATACCCAAAATGTTGTTACCACCTCAATTAGACTCAGTACAATGTTTTTCTCAATTCCAGCATTAAATTCTACCCTAGGTACCTGTGCCCAGTGGGATGTAATACACAGATAAGATCTACCAGTTGTTTGGCTAGAGGTCCACATAACCATACTAAGATGCATGCATGGTGGTGTGTAATGCTGCAGGGCATGTATTACTGTATGTGACACAGTCCTATGAAGTTCAGGAATGCTTCAAGTGGACAAATAAGTTTGCAATGGAATCTGCCATTTAGGACAAGCATGTGCCATCAAACTTTAGAATCCTTCATTCTCCATAAAACATAATGGTAATAGAACAATTGTCACAATTTCAGTAGTTGCTGCTTTCAGTTCCTGTGCAATAGCATGATTGGGTGGGCAACTTGCATAATGCTCAAATATGCTGTGCAGTGTAGGCTGCACCTTTTGGGGTTCTGGAACACCAAACAGCTGGAGTCTGAATGGCTGCATGGCTGACGGGGTAGCATTTGATATGGGGGGGCATGGATGCTGCATGAGTGAATGAAGGGAATTTTGGTGTTTTATGATATGGGGTTGATATGCCTTGGGGACTCTGACTGCTAGTACTCTACCCACCACTGCTACTATGACAACTACTAGACGATCCCCCTAACTCCTTCTCAGCTCTGTAGTAGTCCTCAGTGGTCAATGCTGCCTCCACCAGGACTATATCCATGCCAGTTTGGGGTGCCTTACCAAATGAAGATGATAAGAAAGAAGCCCCCCCAATGCTAGCCTCCCTTTGGTGCCGAGTCCAGCATAACACGTGCCTGGACATGAAGTATGTGTGTTGCCCACCACTGCCTATGTGGCTCCCCTTTTTCTTGTGACTAATACACTCAACACAGCTTGCAGATGGCTACTGTTTCATCAGCTGGGTCCAATATGCAAAAATCTCAAACTAGGGATTTTCTAGCCCTTGTTTTTACATGGTGGTGGACCTGATACTGGGACATTGGAGGGGTGGCAGTGGGAGTTTTTGAGGAAGATTTCTACATTGCGACAATGGGTGACTCGTGCTCTGTTATTGGCTCAACAGTGCTAACAGGAACAACAGTTGGAGGACTGGGGGCCTTGGTAATTCTTTAAAAAAATGGATGTACACAGCACCACAGGCTCAACACCATGACCCTTTCTTTTTTATTTTCAGGTTCCCATGTGGTTCCACATCATCATCTTCCCCCCACCAAGCTGATAACCTCCTGCTGAGATATGTCCTTCTCCTTCTACTCCTCCTCCTCACTTTCTCTCCCCTCTTTTTCCTTCTCATCACCTTTGCATGCAACAGTCAGGTCTCACTCATCAGACTATGAGTCACGGTTAAGCTCACCAAGACCCTTGTTAGGAAAGGGAACCTAACATCCATATCAGGCTAACTGCCACTAGCAACAGCAGTCATGGGGACAGCAGCAACCACATCCTCATCCTCAACTGTATTTTCAGAGTACGACATGTTTCTACTTTTTGGACTGATGTTCTTGTTGCTCCCTCCACCAGCAGTGCCATTGATGCCACAGATGTAACAGAAAAATTTGGCCACACTAATTCACCACCACTTACGCCAACTATTTCTTTACTAGTAGTACTACCAGGCCTTGTTGAACTTGCAGCAGAAGTAGTTTTTTTTTTTTTTTTTAAGTACAACACCCTTATGAAACACAGAACCTCTGGACATTCGACAAGCGTTTTGCACTCTCCCTATGCTGTGAGACACCTTGTGTGTGAGACAGTACAGGAGGGTAGCAGCATTTGTTGGAGCTGATTTATGGGACGTTTTTAATTAAATATACTGCACTATTTACCTGTCTGTCATTTGGGATGGTTGCAGGAAGTTCTTCCCATTTGTAGTTTTTCTAGGGGGTTTACTTGAACTACTAACAGGACTTGATTGACTTATTTTAGACATTTAGCAACTGGGTCACTGCACATTAGTGTGTAGCAGGGTGTTTTGCCTTCACAGTACTATTTTGGATTTAAATTCTTGATTTAGAGCTTTGAAGGACTCGTGACCCGCACTAGCATTTCTGGGTCCAGAGCTATATCTGCTCATGTCTCTGTGAGCGGGGCGAGCGTGCGGCTCCGAGCGCCAAGACATGTGCATCAGCGTGTGTCTAGAGTGGCCAGAGTGGCCAGAGGGATAGAAGGGCATAAATTTTGTATCAACTAGTTTAATTATATATACTGTAAGTGTTACAAGACTATTTTTTGTGTGTGAAATAAAGTGAATTACAATATGGCTTCACCTGATTTAATTGATTTAGAACATTCAAATTTGATAACTCATTTAGGTGTTTTAGGAACACAATGTATATTGTGTAAAATGTTTACTGGCAGCATGGAAATTCCGCCAAAGGAGCACTATCAATGTGAAAAGTGTTCTGAAAATATTGAGTTGAAACATGAGATAAACTAATTTTCTTTGAGATTGAAACAACTTGAAATCAGTCAATATAATATGACTGAACGGTGTAATAGTTTTAAAAATTCTGATTCATTTTTTGATTTAAACAATATCAATGATACCCAGTGTTCTATTGACACCACTTTACAACATGAGGTAGTAAATGAACAACAATCGGGTAATGACTTATTGTTTCCTTTAGTACCCACTAAAAGTGTAGCCAGTTTACAACATGAAGTAGTAAATGGTCAGCAATTGGGTTATGACTTACTATCCCCCCTAGTACCTTCTATATCTACATCTCCTAAAAATGTAGTTCCAAATAAGAAAAGAGTCAGGGAGGTTGATGAAAATGATGAAGAAAATGATTGTGGTTGATATAATGTCCAAAGATCTAGAAAAACAAAAAAGGGGAGAAAGGCTGATTATTTTCCAGTTCCAATATCAAATAGATTTGGGTGTTTGCAGTCTGTGCCCTGCCAGTTATCTGAGGGCAATGATTTACCTCATTGCTCAATTAACAATAATGATAGACATGATTCCCTACTAACAAGTGGTGCTGCTTCCTCTGAATTGATGCTACCTGTTTTTGATCCTCCCCTTATTGATTTCTCAATATATAATGGTTTACACACATCTAATATTAATTGTGTGACTTCTCCCACAGATCATTCCAATAAGCAGATTTTAGTAATTGGTGATTCTATGATCAAGTATTTAGATAGAGCTATTTGTAATCTGGATAAGAATAATACAACATGTACAAGTTTCAGTGGTGCCAAGATTTGTGACATTTCTAGAATGTTAGATAATATCCTGAATAATTGTGGTGATAATCCTTTAGTAATTATACATGTGGGTGTCAATAATATTCTTCACGATTCAATTCAGGATATTAAGTCAGCTTTTGTTGGATTAATAAACAAACTGGTGGATATTAGTTGTCGAATCAACATATCCAAAATTCTTCCTATACCCTGTTATTCATATCATTTAAATCATAAAATCAAGATTATTAATAACTGGCTTCATTATTGGTGCCTTCAACAAGGGATAAAGTGTATCAATCATGGGGAAATATTTGATGGTAGAAATTATCTGTTTGGGAGAGATGGGAGTGCATCTGATTTGGAAGGGAAATGCTGCTCTGAGCAACCAATTTTTGTCACTAATTGAAGGTTGTTTAAACTAGTCTGTGGGGTGAGAGGAAATATTAAACAACTGTTACCCCCTACTAAAACAATAGGTACTTTGTTATTGCAAAGAAAAATAAATGTCTCAGTTTTAATGCGAGGGGACTAACAAACAAAAACGGATGAGTTACAGATAAAAGCATTGGATCATGATGTGGATATTATCTCAATATGTGAAACATGGGGCAATGACCAATCTTCATGGCGAGGTTGTCTAAGTAATTATAAAGCATTTAGATTAAATTGACAAAATAGAAGGGGAGGTTGTGTAGCCCTGTTTTTCAGAACCAATTTCGATACAGTTGATATTACTAATTACATAAAAGTACATAATGTATTTACCGAAACAATTTGGGTCAAATTTTACTTTAATCAAAATGAGTTTCTTATTTCTGGGTGTTTTTTACCATCCTCCCAATTATCCTGCCTATGTAATAGATGCAATTATTACAGAATTTGAATTGGCGTGTGAAATGGGACAAGTTGTAATTGTTGGTGATTTCAACTTTGGAAATATTGACTGGTCTAAATCTACTGCAATAGGTGGGAAAGAAAATAAATTTCTCTCCACTTGTAATGAACTTAATTTAATACAACATGTTACTGGGCCAACTAGGGAAATAATTCTCTGGATCTTGTGATTGGTTCTGATTCAGTACCAATTAATGACCTGAGTATTCATGATCCAATAGCAGGTAGTGACCATAATACTATCAGTTTTTCCATAGAGAAAGTATCCTCTGTTACTAAAAACAAGTCCATTATTTATATTTATAATAAAATTAATTTGAATTATGTTGATAAGGTTATGGAGGAAATTGATTGGTACTCTATATTATTTAAGTCCTTAAAATTGTTGGCTTGTATTTAAATCCATTCATTCAAATATAAGAGACAACTATATTTCCTTTAAGTTTAAAGGTCAAACTAGAAAAAGATTTCCAAAATGGCTTAATACATCTATAAAAAAGCTACTAAAGAGAAAAAAGAAATTATATAAGCTTTATTCAAGTACTAAATCTAATACTGCTCGGGAAGCATATAAAAAGATACAGTCTAAATGTAAGTACTATATAAAAAAAGCTAAATCATCCTGGGAAATTAGATTGGTAGAATCTGCAAGTAAGAATAATACAAAATAATTTTATTCTTATGTTAATTCTTTAAGGAAACCAGGTTGTCGGGTCTGTCCTATTGTTTATAATGGCGACATTGTGCATGATCCTGTCAAAATGGCGGATGTATTTAATACAGAATTTTGTAAAATATTTAAGGATTTGGATACATCCACAGTTCATGTTAATAGTGAGAATGATTCTATCATTATTTTTGATGAAAAACATATTTATGATAAATTACTCCCCCTAAAGGATAAATATTGTTCAGGACCTGATAGATTGGCAGGACACTTATTATTTTTTTTAGCTAAGCATATTGTTAGGCCATTAAAAATTATATTCGAAAAATTTTTGTTGGTAAATTATGTCCCAGAAGATTGGAAAAAAGCAAATGTTACACCAATTTCTGAAAAGGGTTTAAAAGATAACTGTGAAAATTATCATCCTATTAGTTTGACCTCTACAGTTTGTAAGGTACTATAAAGTTTAATAAAAGGTATTATTACACTGGTCTTCAATATTAAAGATACTGAACAGCATGGGTTTAGGAATGGAAGAAGTTGCCTCACAAATTTGCTCTCATTTTATGAGAATATTAGTCAGTACTTGGATCATAACATACCTTGTGATATTATTAACATCTATTTTAGTAGAGCATTTGACATCATGCCACATATGGCATTGATTTCCAAATTAATTGATATTAACATTAACCGCTATATTATAAATTGGATCAGCAATTGGTTACGAGATAGAACACAATGGCCTAGATATTCAAAAGAGTTGAGCCATGCACAATAGGGTTGCACCTGTGCAAGTCCGAAATTGCGCCATTCTGCGATATTCAGCAGGAGGCAGTTGCACCCCCGAAATCATGCTGAGCAACAGTGCAATGATAATGAAGGCATGCGCAACCGAAGGGGGAGGAACCATACATAAATGGCATAGTGTGATATTCAAAGACTTGTGCAATGCGCAACAGTGGAGCAAGCGGAAGTTGCGCCACAGTGGAAATGAGCCAAAATAAAAAGGAGCAAGGAAGAGGCGCAAGAACACTACAGGGAAGCCACATGAGGCAGAGGTACACAGACAGGACAAGTGGTAGGAACAGGGCAGGCCAGGGAAAGGCCACAGTTAACAGCCAGGCACAGGGAAGGTGTAGTGAGCCACACAGCACAGAGGTCAGCACAGGCAGGAGTACCTGGTGCAGGGGAGGTAGCAGCCAGGACAGCGGGGTTAATACAGTAACAGCTGCCAGGGGGGGTGAATGCAAGCCAGGGACATGGCCAGTGCCACTTTCCACATGGAGGCCTTAATGAGGGGGGTGAGAAGGTGGGCGGCAGGGGGGCATGGCTGTGGAAGGGCCCATCAGTGGTATGCCCCCAACAGGCAGTACTGAGCCTGCACCAACTTCGAGCTGTACACCGATACTGAGATTGTGGGCTGGTATCACCTGAACAGGGCAATTCTGAGTCAGCTCTGTGAGCTGTGCAGTGATGTGATGCAGGCACCCACACGACAGAGCCATGCCCTGTCAGTGGAGACCAAGGTAACAGCCAGCATGTGCTTGCTCGCCATGGGTACTTTTCAGAGACCAACCGGGGACACCACAGGCATAACCCAGTTGGCCACCATGTCACGCCACCTCACCCAATTCCTCAGCGCACCGCTGCCACATGCTGAGGAGTACATCCATTTCCCCAGCACAGTGGTGGAGTGCACAGCAAATATACAGGAGTTCCACAGGGTAGCATGTATGCCTGGGGTGCTAGAGGCTATAGACTGCACCCATGTGGACATATGCACACCACCTGGCCATGAGGGAGCTGGATACATAAATAGCAATGGCTATGCCAGCATCAACTGTCAGGTGGTGTGCGATGCCAGGGGGGCACATCATCAATGTCTGTGCCACACACCCTGGGGGAGCACACGATTCTTTCACCTGGCACCAGTAGGCACTGTGCCACAGATCTGAGAGTGGGGACATCCCCACGGACACCTAGTGGGTGAGTATGCAAACCAAATGGACAAATATAGGGCCTGGGGGGCATGGCCAGAGGTGCCATGGGTAGTGGTCTACATGGCTTGGGGCAGGGGCGATGCTGATCACCAAACTAACCTCCACCCTCTACACACAGGTGACAGTGGATACCCACTCCGTCCCTGGCTGCTCACATCCTACCAGTGGCCCACGACCCCATCGCAGCAATGCTACAATGAGGCACACGCCACCACATGCAATGTCATCGAGCGGGTGTTCGGGATGCTGAAGGCAAATTTCCATTGCCTGGACACCTCTGGTGGTGCCCTACAGTACAGCCCCTCAAAGGCCTGTGGGATATTCCTGGCCTGTTGCATCCTGCACAACATGGCCAACGAATGTGGGATAGCCATACAGGTCGAAGAGGGGGACAGCTATGGGGATGATGGAGGCACCAGTGATGATGGTGATTGGCAGCCCCCCCTTGGCCAATGGGACCCCCAACTGCTCTGGCTGGCACAACTGCACTGGGACACCATCACAGAGGAGCACTTCAGCCAATGCAGGTAAGTCATGGGGCCATGCGCAACCACCAGTGGCCAAGGCACAACCCTCAAACACACAGGAACCCACACTGGGGGTGCATGCCATTGAGGGAAGTGGCAGGGCACAGAGGCACACACAGCCAGGGAGGGGTGTGGATTAACATGCCGCGGTGAAGGACACACACACACATGCACACACACAATGCAACAAACGTGCACAGAGGCCAGAAGGCACACTGACCCAGAACGCACACCCTAGCAACACACATGTCCACAGGCCACCACGCCCACTGCCTGTCCATGTGCGTGTGTCAGATGCTAGGCACCATTGCACTTTGGTGTACAGCGCAATGCAGGCATCATCATGCACAGATAACTGTGGACAGCAGCTGGGAGGGTGTGCAGGTGGACTGTGTGTCCACATGCAGGGCCGGGTACCCACCCGTGCACTGCCCACTGAAACACACAATGCACACAGGGCAGCACCAGACAGTAGCCACGCTGGGAGACAGGTCAGTCTCACGACACAGTGCCACAGCCACCACGGATGCGTGGGCGGCCCTGCTGAGACCCGCCAGCACTGGCAGACTGAGCACTGGCCTCATGGCGTGGCATCGATGGTCCCCCATGGGTTCCATTGCGTGAATGCGACTGTGCCCCCGCAGGTGTCTGCAGCACACCGAACATGCCTGCACCAGGAGTGCTCGGGATGCCCACAGCTGAACCCGGCATCAACAGAGTGGGAGTCGCACGAAGCTGGGAATGGGGGGGTGGAGAGTGTACTGAGTGGTGTCCGAAATGCATGTGCACCTGACTGTGTGCCCATTGTGGCCATGACAGCAATGAACGCCTGTGCATGCCTGTCAATGGTAGTGGTCACATCCTCCTGCAAATGGTCCATCTGTGCCAGGATCCGTTCAGTGTCCCTGCTGCGATGCTCCTCTGCCCACTTCAGAGCCACACACAGTGCTTCCATGGACATCGCAAGCTGCATCTGCTGCTGGACCAATGCTCGCAGTAGTCGGGTGTGCTCGTCCAAGAGGTCATTAGCCTCCTCGGCATCCTGTCCCTCAGGGTGTGCAAGGGCCTGATGTTCAGCACCCTTTAAGGGTGGGTGCTGCACACCGGGACCAGGTCTGGGCATGTCCACAGGCAGTGCAAAGGCACTGCCACTGAACCCTGTACCCCCAGACCCGGTGGGCGACTGCTGCTGCCCCTCGAGCTTTCACACCCCAGAGCTCAGTGGTGCCACCGCAGTGGCCGCAACAGTCCCACTGTCCTGAACAGACACCAGTGCTGCCCCACTGGTGCTGACAGGCACAGCCTGGGACTGTGCTGACACATAGGCCCCCACGGCAGCGCCACCCACAGCCACGGGCAGGAATTGCCCTGCTGTGTGTCCATCCTGTGGCACACACATGTCACTGCCCATGACGGTCATGTTTTCATCACTGGTGCTGGACTCTGCCCCGGCCACAGCCACAGCATGCTGGCATCCATGGATACCAGCACACTGGGACACAGGCAGGGCTTCCTCCACACCTATCTCAATGACATCAGTGTGGACAGCCAGGAGGCCCCACTGTCATACAGATCCACACATACCTGTGGAGATGGATGGTCCCACCTCTGACTCCATCCAACTATCCGCAGTGGACAGGCCCACCACAGCTGACCCATGCAGATGCTCAGGATCTGTAAGGGAAAGCAAAGTCGCATTACTGCATGTGACCTACCCTGCCCCCCCAGACAGACTATGACTTACCATGCAGAGATGGGCCACCACCCATCTGGAAGCCACCGCCCTCAGCTCCCTCTGTGGCACTTTGGTGCATGCTTGCAGCTAGCCTGTCCTCCGCTGGGGTGAGCTGTACCACCTCTGGCTGTCCCCCACCTGTAGCAGCACGTGCTGCCCTGATGGCAGCCACCTTCTCCTTTACCCTCCTCCTGTCTGTGCCCATCTTCTTCTTACACTCCTGCATGGAGCGCTGGTGGCTGCCATGCAGGTTCACAGCACGTGCCACCTCCTCCCATGCAGCAGCATGGGCCTGAGGGGTGCACCACCGTCCACTGAGCAGTGGCTCCTGATCCAGATAGGCCTTGAAAAGGGCCTCGGTTTCAGCCTTAGTAAAATTTAGCCTCCTCCTCCTCCCCAAGAATGTGCTTGGTCATTATGTAGCCTGTAAGAATGGCAGTTGTCACCTGTGACTGTGCAGTCCCATGCATGTCCCTGAATCCACAGTCCACACTCCCCACACAGCATGCAACTCACCAATAAACTGCAGTAACTGACTATGGCCACTGCAGCACATTGTCGCACCTTTATAGTGCAATCCACGCAAATGAGGTGAGGAGCAACTTTAATTAGATGCAAATTGTGGTGCTGCACCATTGAATAGCTGATCGGATGATTTGCATATGACGGCTGAATATCGCGCTGTTGCACTTTGCGCAATTGTGTTGAACATGCTGAGCCAATGGTGCATTTCTGTGGCATGTGTAGTACACCTCACTGCGCATGCCCAGGTTGCTGATGCAGGCATCTGCCACTCTGATGATGTGCTGTGTGTGGTAGGCAATGCAGGGCATGGCCACCATTTTGCCAGTGGTGCTATAGCGAAAGTCACTACATGGCGCTGTGGCAATAGGCCTTCATAGGCGCAATGGCCCAACTGCCTGATAGTCCGCCGTGGCACTGGCACACAGGCAGCCAATCATGCTACACACATTGTCATCCAATGACACTGTGCATGGTCTTGCGCCAGGGACCCTTGACCCTGTGCCTGACCTTTGAACCCTTGGCGCCATGCGTCAGGCATAGGTGCACCTCTATCATGCTGTTCGCTAACAGTGCGATAGGGAATGGCAGCACTGTACCGCGCAGCATCTGCACGTGGGGTACTGCACTGCAGAGCACCATATTGCCTACTATATCTAACGCAATGGCACAGAGAAGGGCTGCTCCCTGGACGGCCATCGAACTGGCAAATCTGGTGGCCATAGTCGAGCCACACCATGGGCTTCTCTTTGGGGAGGCCCCCCTGGATATAGCAAGGTCCCAGGTATGGCAGGAGGTGGCCACAGCCATTGAGGAGGTGACAGGCAGGGGCTGAACAGCTGAGCAGTGCAGGCACCGTTATGCTGACCTGCAGAGGAGGGAGCTGGAGCTACTGGGCTGACTGAGGTCACGGTATCATGTCCAGGTAGGGGTTCTGTTAACACACTGTTATCATCCATATGTGTCACAGTGTTGTTTGTGTCCAGCACATAGGGGAGGGACCATATGGGGTTGGCGTGGCGGTGTTCACAGGGTGTGGGGTGGGTGGGTCTGGCTGGGTGGGGGGGGACACACCTTGGGGCAGGGGGACTTTGCTTTGTGAATGTACTGATGTTCTTCTCTCCTTTTTGTCCCCACAGGCCCAGACAAACTGCGTCGAGTGCATGCGGAGTGGAGGGTGGTGGAAGCCACAGCCAGGCGAACCAAGGACATCAACGGCCACCTGACCGGCCCGATGTGGGTGAGTGCCAGACATTCATGATTAATATCGCATGCTGTGTGAAAAGATGGGCAGCGGGGCATGGCCACCACTCATTGACATCACTGCCATGCACGTCACTTGTTACAGTCAACACTGTCCAGTGGCAATGCATGTCTGGGTGTGCGTCACTGGTGGTGCTTGCGTGCACCAGGTGCAAGGCGGTGCCACTGTCTTTGCACCACATAGCCATGTCACTAGACGGCCATGGTGGTGCTGTGTGTGATTTGGCTGGTGGATGTGTGCAGCATTCCGCATGGCTGTATGCGCCTGGGTGGGCAGTTCCTATGGACATGATCACTGTGGCTGATCACACACCATCACAGTGGTATGTCCCATGGCCATATGCCATGCACAGTGGGTGGTCTGTATGGGGTTGTGCATTCACACCTGTTGACTGTGCTCCCTTGTCCTAAGTGCAAAACATCTGAGGGAAATCAGAGACACCCTGCAGGAGCTCCTCATTCTGGCATGTGAGACCATCACTATCCTTCGGAGGATCGATGAGTCGTGGGTACTTCGGAGGCACAGAGCCAGGGAGAGCCAGAGCCTGGACCGGCATGGAAACCAATAGTCCCTTGGTCCCTGACTTCCCCTTCCCCCCTGGACCCACGCTCACACCCCTCCTATCCCATCCCATTTGTCCACCCCATCCCCTGCCCACCCCCACCTTTTTTGTGTTCCCCACCACAAACCTGTATATAGTTATTTATGTACATAGTTGATTTTTATATTTTTATAATACATTTGACTTTTATATGAATACCATGGTGGTCTCTGATTTGCAGTGGGCTATAGGTGCTCAGCTGCAGTGGTGTGCATGGCATCAGGGGTGGTGCAGTCATGGGTATATAAGTGTGTCCATGTCGAGGTGTCTATGGTGTGGGGGTAGATATCAGTCAGTGTCTGTGTTGTGTGTGTTGTTCCCCGTGCACTGAATGACTGTGTGCAGTGGTCCATGGCACATGCTCTCTGTTCATGGTGCACCCATCAACCCGTCCATGGCCTGTGCAGTCGACACACATGCCTGTCTGTGACCTGCATGGTCTGCTGGCATGTCAGTGGTGGCATTCCCTGCATTGTGGACACTGTACCCGTCGCTTTGCTGGGTTGCCCATGTCACTGGTGTGGTGCATGCCAGGCTCAGATGGCACTGTGGGCAACACGATCATTGTTCCACCTCCATGCTGTGGCTTGTGTGTGTTGCAGGGGATGTGCCATACTGTCTGTGGCTTGTGCTCCGGATGACTACTGGTGGTGTATTGGTCCGTGGTGCCTGTGCAGGGTGGTTGGCACTCCAGTGCCATGGTGGACTGCAGGTTGTGTGTACATGCCATACCACAGGGGCTCTGGTAGCCCCACCACTGCGTCCCTGTGTTGTTGTGCCTTTGGGTATGGGTGGGTGTCTGTCCAGACCCTGTGTGGCATCTGATGTGGTGCATGCTTCCACACACCACTGTGGGTGTCTGTGCTGGCTATTGTGGCCAGTGGTGGGCCAGGGTGTGTGTCACTGGAATACTGTGCAGAGCGCTGTACCACTGGTGGAGGTGTCAAAGACACGACCATCCCCTATAGGGTGACTCTTGTGCCAACGCATGGTCGGTCTCTCAGCAGTACCTCGGGGGACTGTGCATGGTGGCACTTTGTCTGCCATTGTTGCATTGCCATGTGCTGCGACCTGCTGATGGGTGCTCATGGTGGGGTTGGCATGCATGGTTCTGTGGTGCAAAGGGTTGCATTGACACTGTGGGGGTGGTGGCATGCATGGGGTTTCCTGCTGTGGTGGTCACTTCTCATGGGGGGGTGTCTGGGGTTCACGGAGCAGGGTGTGCTGTGCACTGGGGGGATGGTGTGGCACAGGGTGGTCTGCCCTCCTTGTGTGCCAGTCACCGCTTCCCGGTAGGTGTGATGGGGCACCACGGCCAGGCTGTGGGTTGGTTGCTTGTCTCCATGGACCTGTGGTTATTCCAGCCCTCCAATGGTTGTGCTGTGCTTGGCGTGTGGGGGAACAATGTCTGTTCTGCTGTGTGTTCCTGTGTCCATCTGTGGCACAGGTGGAGGGCCCTACCTCCCTGATTGTGCAATTACATTGCTCTGCAGCTGGTGGGCATCCCTGGTTGCGCTATGGCGCCTCTGGACTGCTCAGCTGAACATCCCTTGTTGCGCTATGGCACATCATATCTGCTCAGCTTCCTCTCCCTAGTTGCACTATGGCACATGTACTGCGATATTCAGTCGTTGGCTGTAGGCACAGTTTGGCCTGCTCCTTTTTTGAATATTGCGTCTGTTGCGCATGGGCGCAATAGACTTGCTCTTGCTCCTGCTATTGTGCACTTTTTGGGCGCAGTTTGAATATCTTGGCCAATGTGTTCTCATCGATGTTTTAGTTCAAGGGAAGGATATATTTCTAGTGGAGTCCCACAGGGTTCTCTGTTGGGACCTTATCTCTTCCAGGCATTTATTGCGGATTTGACGGAGAAATGCCAATCTATCTCTATCAAATATGCTGTTGTGAAAATTGGCGGACCATGTTTAGACACCATGTTTTCTACTATTATACAAAATGATTTGAATAATATTACCTCTTGGGTTAATAAATGGGGCATGAAATTAAATTTAAATAAATGCAAATTTATGCATTTGGGATCCAATAACCCAGAATATACATATCAGTTAAATAATACAGACCTAGTTAGTTCTGTTGATGAAAAAGACCTGGGTATCAGTATCTCGAATGATATGTCACATAATAAGCACATTCAAGAGATTATTAATAAGTGTAATACAGTTATGTGGTCAATTTTGTGTAATATCAGATAGCCTAAAAGGGAGGTTCTTGTGCCTTTGTTTAGATCTTATGTAAGGCCCCATCTGGATTATGCTGCCCAGTTGTGGTCCCCCTATAAGAAAATGACTAGTAATTCCTTGGAAAATGTTCAAAGACAGTTTAATAAGAACATTTCAGGATTAAAGTATAATACATATAATGATAGGTTGAAAAAAATCAAAATTAATGTCCTTATCAACTTATCGGCTTAGAGGCGATTTGCTCCTTCTTTTTGATATAATTAAAGATCCTGTCATTATGACTGAATTAAATCTTCAATTTAAGGACAATAATCATACTAGAGGTCATCCATTACAATTAATTAGAAATAAATTTACGCATAAAAACCGACAATATTTTTTTACATCAAGAGTTGTGGGTCCATGGAACAATTTGCCTAATAGTGTTATTAGTGAAAATAAGAAAATATTTAAGTATAGATTGGATCAGTTAATTTGTAGTGATTTCAATTTATCATATTACCCATTGGTTTAGTATAAGAGCGTTATGGGCTAACTGCCCACTTGCTCTTTACACAACCTTAGTATGAACCTTAGTATGAAACTTAGTATGGTCTTGGCAACAACAGCGGCAACTCTTCCTTTACTTGAGCATCCCTTTCTGGACATTTTGATATTTAGATTTTTGAACACTGCAGTTAATCTAAACTCAAGCAGCAGCAGAGACTACAAGCCTTCACCAGAACAGTGTGTTTTAAATAGCACAACATTTATTGATCTAACAGTAGCTACAGTAAAAACACCACAAAAATAAGATTTGTAATGTCTTTAACACAAACAATACACAAAGGGGATTATGAAGACACACAAGACTGTGCAGTTCTAAAGAGGTAACTATAAGTAGTACAGAAAAACAGTAACTTCAATAATTATATGACTACAATGAATATAGTAACACCAGACTGACAAGAAAATGATTCACTAAAACACACAAAACTGCTATACAGAAATAAAATAACAAATCGCATACCACAGAAAAAATAATGAAGAAACACCGAGGAAAACAACGCTAGTGCTCAAAGACAGGGCTGTCATGCTTGCTGCTAGTTAAAACAGCTCCTCTTTCCCACACAGCACTGATCTGTTATGCAAAACAACTACTTTAAATAAATCTGAAAAACAAGAAAGATTGAAACATAGACTTTATGGCAGATGAGGACCGCTTAGTCCTGGTCTACACCACTCTGTAGCCACTGATCTTATCACCACTATTGGGTCCCTTAGCTCTTCAGGTGAACTCTGCCTGTTAGAGGATCTAAACCTGAACTGGTTGTCACCCGCACTAGATAAGACTCACACTGAAATAGCTGCCCTTAACCTGTGCAACTGGTTCAGAGCCTACCAGGTAGGTAGAACTCAATCTGTTAAATCTATTAAAATAGCTGACTCTACATCTCCTCCACTGCTTATCTCTACTGATGTGCCTCAAGGCTCCATACTTGGCCTTCTCTTATTCTCAATTTTTCTAAATGATCTACCATCCGTATACTCCTCATCCTCCATCCATATGTATGCTGATGACATGGTCTTGTTCACCTCTGGCCAATCTCCCTCTGATGTGAATTCCAGACTACAGCTTGACTTCAGTAATGTTCAATGCTGGCTAAGCCTACATCAACTTTTTTCTAAATGCCAAGAAAACAATCTCAATGACCTTTGGCACTAGGCAGAGACTCTCTATGCTGCCCTTCATTCCCTCCTTTCACACTCTTGACGGGACAACACTAGAGGACACCACCTCTTTCAAAGACCTGGGTGTCTGGCTTGACCAACATCTTAACTTACATGTTGACACCATCCTAAGAAAACTGTGCCCCAAGTTCAACACCCTCTACAGGAACAGTAGTTCCTTACCACTACCAGTTAGGCGTGATCTAGTTCAGAAAATGATACTCCCTATTTTTGACTATTCTGGCACAGTCGACAGTGCTACTTCTAAGTCTTCCCTTACCAGGTTGGCTACTGTATTCAATGCTTTCTGTCACTTTGCTCTAGACTGTCCCTCCTGCACACATCACTGTACCTTGTACCATTCTCTAGCTTGACCCTCCCTTGAATGTAGGTGTCTGTCTCACTGTGCCAAGTTCATGTCTAAATTCTGGGATGGGTCTCTTCCCTCTTACCTCACCTCCTTACTCTCTGCTCCACCTCCTTCCTCCCACTCTCTTAGATTTACTGACACACACGCACTCTAGCTATTCCCCATCACTCTACCTCCACAGGACAATAAGCTTTCTCCTACTGCTTCCCAAAGCTTTGGAACTCACTGCCACCTCCTATCAGACTTTCCTCTACCCCATCTTCAATTTTCTTAGCCCTTCATAATTTCTATTCTCTAAACTGCACTTGTTCTTAGCCCCTCTTTCAACAGTCCCCACCCTGGCTCATTATCCTTTAGCCCTACTTTACTTCTATTCTCCTAATTGTACTATTTCTGAACCCTTCTTCACAACTCTCCCACTCCCTTGCACACTATCCCCTACTTCTCTATCCCTGACTTACCTGCTGTCTTCTAACTGAACCCTCTCTTTGATTACTACCTCACATGCTACCCTATTATACCCACCCAACACCACCTATTGTGCCTTTTCACCACTCTACTATCATCCACAAGCTACTGTGTTATTTAGACACTCTGTGGCTGTCCTTCTCCCCCCAACCCGCTCTCCCCTTCACTGATACTCTCCCCTTTTTCTATATACCTAGTTTACCCCTATTTTCTCCAGCCTCCATATTCCTTATTCCTCTTCTCTCTTCTGGTTACCTGCCATACTCACTTCTCCTTCCCGCCCCCTTCTCTCCCCTCCTTTTCTGCCTGGTCCTGTCCCTCTTGCAGGGTTCTCTGTCATCCTGAAAGGGTATAGATCTTGAGTCCCTCTCTTCTACCCCTCTTCCTCCCCACCACTTTCCAATCCTGACCCCCTGGCAGGGTTCTCTGCATCATGAAGGGGTTTAGATCGTCTCTCCTTCTCTCTCTCTCTCTTTTTCCCCATCTCCCCTACTTTCAAATCCATCACCTGCCCACCTCCCTTCTTCCTCATCCCCCTCCCCTTCCTCTCCTCCTCTTTCCCCTGCCCCTATCTTCTCTACCACTCTGGTCCATTTCTCTCCCCTTCCTTTCTGCCTTGTTCTAAACCCCTTGCAGGGTTTTCAGCAAAATGGATGGGTAAGATCTTGGCTGTACCTCTCCCTCCCTCTTGCATCCCCATCCTCTACCCCTCACCCGTCCATGTCCCCACTTATCTTATAACTGCCCTCCTTGGGTATACAATAGCACTTCAAATCATGTGCTTTGCCTACTATTTTGGGCACTTCAAATATGTTACCCATCGTCTAACCTTTACCCTACTAGATCACCTGCTCTTGGGTTGTTGCAATGTATGCTATATCCGAATTTGTTTTGTTTACCCTAGCCAGTTGGACTGGGTTACTGTGTAATTGTATTACACTGTTTTGTTTTAGAAATTGTATTTTTACTGCTATGTGCTTGCTTATTCTCCCAACTCTTGACCCTCCCCCCCCAACACTTCCGGAAAATAGCTGTTTACAGCTCATGTTGTCTTTCCTAGTGAAACATTTTCCAAAAAAATAAAATAAATAGTCTGCCCATTTAACTACCTACTGGATAAGCTGCAGATCCTAGTTAACCAACAGCCTACTTCCTCCTACCCCCCCCACTAGAATTGCCTTATGTCAGTCCCATGAATTCTTAAAATTCCCCCACTGTTTTTGACCCCTGAACCTCCTCATGAAGGCTGTTCCATGTGTCTTGCCACCCTCTCTGAGAGAAAATACTTATTCACGGTGCTCCTAAGATGTCCCCCCTCTATCTTCAAATTGTGCCTTCTTGTTCTTGCACATCTCTTTTTCTGAAAGATGCTACCCTCTTGGACTTTGTTGATTCTCTTGAGGTACTTGAAAGTTTGTATCATGCCCCCCCTCCTTTCTTCAATGGTATACATATTAAGCTCCTTTAATCTCTCTTTGTACAGTTTCTGCTGCAGACTCTTCACCATTTCAGTTGCCCTCCTCTGGTCTGCCCCATCTTATCTATGTCTTTGCAGAGATGGAGTCTGCAGAACTATATGCAGTACTCCAGATGAGGTCTCACCAACTGTTTGCACAGAATGATAATAACTTCCTGTTTTCTACTGGTGATGCCTCTCCCTATGCATCCCAGTATCTTCCCAACCCTCCTTACCACTGTATCACATTCCTTGCATACCTTTAGGTCATCTGATATGACTACTCCTAGGTCCCTTTCCATTTTTATGTTGCTTGCACGCATGTGCAAGAAACATAGTGCCATCATCTGAGTTTTTGGTGGTGAGTCAGCCCATCTTCCAATGCAGTCAGTGTGTTTGCAGGTGTGGACCCAGTTTCCCAATCACTGCTGCAGCTGTCTATGACAAGCTGAAAATGCAGTGGCATACAGTTCAAAGGGAGAGCTCCGCTTCAGTGAGCAGATCTCTTCCCCCACACACACGCCGCAGCACGCACATATTATGTGCAGATGCACTCCTCACATGCACACACTGTATGGCACTGGCGGTGCCAATCTCCGCCAGCTCCATGCCCCTCCAACAGCTGTCCAGATGCCACACTGGGAGCCCACCCCAGCATGGCAAAAACTGTTATAGTCAATGGGGTGCCCAATCCCCTGTTGGCTCCAAGATTGCATGCCCACCCGACAAAAGCTTTCCCGGTGCTATGCTGGGAGCCCACCCCAGCGTGGCAAATCTTGTTTTGGCCAATGGGGTGCCCAATCCCCCATTGCCTCCATGTTCCCCCGCACAGCTTTTCCTGCTGCCATGCTGGGAGCCCACCCCAGCTCGGCAAACGTCCCACATCGTCTTAGTAAAAAAAAAAAAAAAAACTGTGAATAAAATAAGATCACTTGTAGTCTCCCTGCCCCCTTCCACAACCCGCACCCACCCACTGTGCACCCTGCCTCCCCACACCCCCCTCACCCCATACTTACCTCCAGAGCTCGGTGTGATGATAATCGGTGGGCTGGGAACACGTCTGCACTCTTCAAAGCCGACCGCGAATTGAGGAAATGCTGATAAGCTGTATAATGGGATAGATATGGTTTTTTCAACTTTCTTGCATATCTCAGGCATTTTGGGGAATAATGCCCTCAAATTTTTAACCTGGGGCTTTTGGGACCCCTTCTCATAAATTCTAGCACTGTCATACGTTAATTGGGCCTGAAGAGTGATTTTGTGGTCACTGTGAGAAATCACCTTTCAGGACCAATTAATGAAATGACACTGCCAGTGTTCATAAGGTGGGTCTCAAGAAGCCTATGTTGAAAATTTGGTGACAAAATTTGTAAAATGACTGTTTTACGAGTCTGCGTTGCACAGTTCCTACGCACGCTCATAAGTTTGCAAATTTTCAATATTTTCACTCCAGATTTTCAACATTGCCATTTTACCACACCTCCTTATGAGCAGTGCAGCTGCCATCTTTCACATCTTGCCCAAAACGTGTTTCCGCCCATGTAGCGCATAATGGCGCAGTCAGTGTGCGAACTCAATATATGGGACACTTTAAGAAAATCACAGTGACACTGTTCATGAGCAGAGGTCTTAAAATGGCTATGTTGAGAATTTGGTGAAAATATTCCTAAAAATGACTGTTTTACGAGCGTGCGTTGTGCGCAGTTCCTATGGCCGATCGTAAGTTCGTGAATTTTCAATATTTGCACTCCAATGACTTCCAAATACCTAAACAGCACATAGAAGTAACCAACTTTCGGCACTGACAAATGCTTGCTGTTGTTGTTAGTAACACCCCCCCACCCCCGCTGTGTAATCTTCCCTGTTTTTTTTTCCCCAGGTGAATTACTTTGCACTTCTTTGCATGGAATCTGAGTTGCCACACTTTTGACCATTCCTCCAATCTTTCCAAGTCCCTTCGCATTCTTTCCACCCCCTGTGTATTAACCCTGTTGCAGATCTTTGTGTTGTCTGCAAAGAGACATACTTTTCTTTCTAGTACCTCTGCAGTGTCACCTATAATGACATTAAAGAGGACCGGCACCAGTACTGAACCCGGTGATACTCCACTAGTAACCCCCCTTTCTTCAGAGTGGACTCCATTTGTCCTCTGTGTCCTGTTGTCCAGCCAATTTTTTACTAAGGCTGCCAGCCTGGGACCCACTCCCAGGCTGGCTAACTTGTTTATTAATCTTTTGCGTGGGACTGTGTCAAATGCCTTGCTAAAGTCTAGGTAGTCCATGTCCACAGCCCCTCCGTGATCTATTACCTTGGTCACCCAGTCAAATAAATCTGTTTAATTTGTCTGACATGACCTTCCTGCTGTGAATCCATGCTGCCTTGGGTCACGTGCCCTGCTGGTCTCTAGGTCCTCAGCAATTCCTTCTTTCAGAGGTGATTCCATCATTTCCCTTACCACTGAGGTCAAACTATCAGGTCTGTAGTTTTCCGCCTCTGCCTTGCTCCCACTTTAGTGAAGGGGAATCACAACCACCCTCCTCCAGTCCTCAGGTTCCACACCATCCTCCCATGATTTGTTAAATAGGGTAGTAAGTGGTATCCCTAGTTCTCCCCTTAGTTCTTTTAGAATTCTGAGGTGAATCCTATCAGGACCCATTGCTTTGTCTACCTTTTTTTTTTGAAATTCAACTTTATTAGCTCTTTAACTATAAAATACATATCAAATAAACAATTCACAGGACAATAAAAGGTACAACACTAATGTAAGACAAGACAAACTAAGGAACAACCACAAATGACCCTCATGCCCAGGCATCACCCTTAACAATGACCTTGATGGGAATATAACCTTAGAGACTGTATAGGGTGTATAGGGATTTCCATCTTTCCTTATATCTTCACATACAGTTATGTAGACTTACAGTCTTTTTTCCACACATAGATTGAATAACAATTCCTGGAGCCACTCCATGTAGGAAATGGTGATTTTTTCTTTCTAGTGACGAAGCATCAGAACCTTAAGAGAGAGGGCAATCACGGCCACATGAAACCAGCGTCATTTGCTCTCCACTCCAGTGAAGTCGCCTAGCAGATATATTTCAGGAGTAAACAAATTTTCTAGCCCTAGGAGAGGCTCTGCCCTTTGTTGGATGGTTTCCCAGAGTACCGTAATAGAAAGGCATTCACAGAAGATGTGATATAAGGTACCCTCTGCTTGACTACAGTGACTACAAGTTGAGGAGGGGAGTTTACCCATTTTGTGCAGCTTCACTGGAGTCAAGTATATGTTTTGAAGGACTGAGTATTGCATGAAACACAGTCTATCCTGTGTGATGTAAAAATTACAGGACCTCCATATTTTATCCCAGTTAAGAGCCCTCTGAGGGAACACATCCGACCAGTAGGGAGAGGCCCCAACTACCTGGGGATAGACCAAATCATATAGAGAAGCATAGATAAGGGAGGCCAAATGGGGCTGATGAGACAGCGCAATTAGGGGGTGGAAAATCTCATAAATTCCTCTGCCATTATCCAGTAAGAGTTGCTTAGCAACCAGCAGGTGCTGGATCTGATAATACTTGAAAAAGCCTCCTGGTCCTGCTGTGAATCTGAGAATCATATCCGTTACTGAGAGGTATGAGTCCCCTGATGCCAACTCCTGTGGACACTTCCCTTTGACAGTAGAAAGCCAACCCTCCAATAGAGGAATACCCCAATGTGAAAATTAGGGTTCTGCATAATTGTTTGTTTTGGGTCCCTAATGGGGTTGTATTTCAAGACTTTACATAACTGAGAATGAACCCACATTGAAGTGATAATTGGAGAGCTACTCCATGTTTTTGGAAGGCCTTTAACCCATGTATGAAGGAGGGTCTCTAGAGAAATGCCACTTGAATCAATTAACCCTTGTTCAATGGTAAGCCAGGAAGGAACGTAAGGAAAGGTGTGTACACTCTCTACTGGGCGCAGCCACTTAAGGTATTTACTTAAATGGCTAGTCAAATAATACAAACCAATGTGAGGGAGCTGCAGACCCCCATTCTCCTCTGGGGTGCCAATTTATGGTAGACGCACCTTGCAGATTTGCTGCACCACAAAAAATCTGAGACCACCCTGTGTAGTTTCCTGAACCAGGTGAGAGGCAACCATAAGTTCAACATACTCAGGGGGAAAAATAAGCAGGGTAAAATGTTCATTTTGATCAAACTAAACGTCTCCCAAAGAGACAGAGGCATGACCTTCCAATGGGATAAGTCTTGTTGTATCTTGGAGATCATGGAATCAAGATTGAGAGCCTTTAATTGGGTAGTATGTCTAGCTAGGAGAATGCCTAGGTACTTAAGGCTGTCTTGGGACCATTGTAGAACAGTAAGACCAAGTGAAGCCCTATGGGTCCTGTTATTCAGGGGGAAAACCTGAGTCTTGTTTGTATTAACTTTATAATTGGAAACGGCACTATACTCAGAGATAGTCTTCAGAGATACCTGGATAGAACAAGAGGACTGGGTGAGGTGCAGCAGAATATCATTCACATAAACCGGAACTGCTAACATGTGGGAACCTATCTCTACCCCGTGAATGTTAGGGATGGCTGTGAGATTCCATAATAGGGGTTCCAAATATAAATTAAATAGAAGAGGTGACAGGGGACATCCCTCTTGGGTACCACACTTTAATGGGAAGGAAGGGGAAATCACCCCATTACAATAGATTCTGGCACATGGACCTGTATATAAGGTTTTGACCCATCAAATATACTAATCCGGAATGCCAAACATGGCTAAGACACGGAACATAAAGTTACAATCTACTCTGTCAAAAGCTTTTTCTCCATCCAGGGACACCAGAACCACTATGTTGATGGAGTCCCTCTATGTGGAAAAATTGTGGGCTAGTTTTCTTATGTAATCCTGGGACGATCAGGCTACCATAAAGCCCACTTGTTCAGGACCTCTTAGGACAGGAAGCACCTGACTCAGTCTGGTGGCTAGCAATTTGGCTAGAATATTGATGTCATTGTTAATAAGAGAAATAGGTCTATAACTCATGATACTATCTTCAGGCTTGCTGGGCTTGTGAAGGACTAAAATACGGGCCTCTAGAAAGTGAGGGTTGGGTGGAGTCTCTGACAAAATAAAATTGAAAAATCTGTATAACCAGGGCCCCTGGTGTTCTGCGGCAGAATTTTCTGATTTTTTTGGCATGATTTATTCATTTCACTGGCAGAATGCAGTCCTGTCATTGGCTAAATATGATGTGATGTCATTGATGACATCGTGTGCTGAGCATAGAGGAGGGGCTTCAGGATAAATGAGGTGGGAAAGAAAGCCTGACACTATGGAAAAACAGTATATTTATATGAAAATTCACCAAAAACAATGAATTCTGTGGCACTATATATATTCTGCGGCACTATGCAAATTCTGCGGCAAATTCCGTAACCGCAGAACCGCAGAATTCCAGGGGCCTTGTGTATAACCAAGGGACTAAATGGTCCTGGAACTTCTTATAAAATTTAGGGGAGAGTCCGTCTGGACCTGAGGCCTTATCTAGAGGGAGCTCTTGGACTATTGCTCTGATTTCTCCCTCTGTGATGGGAGCTATCAAAAGGTTTTTCTCTGCCCTCTCCAAAGTTGATAAGGGAAGAGAAGCAAGATATGCCTCTATTTCCTGAAGGAAGGGGGGACTATCTTGGGGCTATACAATTCTCAGTAGTAAGACTCAAATTCAGGTATTATCTCCATAGGGGAGGTTTTAATGGAACCATCAGTATTAGATCTTATGGCCTTTACTAATCTGGCAGATCCTTGTTTCTTTATCCGTAAGGTTAATAAATGACCTGCCTTCTCTCCCTGGTCTATGTATATTGAGCGAGATTTGGGGATGGCATACTCAACCTTTTCCCTCAGCAATTTGCTGTAAGAGTTCCGGAGTTTTAATGGGGAGGCTTTGGTACTGTCATCTCCAGTCAGGGGGAGAAAACTTTCCAACTGCCTAATTTGTGCCAGTAGGTTGGAGATTTGCTCTTCCTTTTCCCCTTCCTGGCAAAGGCTAGCTTGATCAACTCTCCTCTAAGAGAGCACTTCAGTGCATCCCATTTGATGTCCAGCTTCCCTGTGGAATTCATATTCTCTTTTGAGTACTGCTCAATGGTCTGAGCTATCTGTTTAACCAGTTCAGGATCCTTCAGAAGCTGGTTATTGAGATTCCACAGAGAATCTTTCTGTTGGGGAGGAGCCAGGGAAGCCTAACACAAAACAGGAGAGTGGTCTGAAATAACTATTGCTTCTATGCTACACTCCCAGACACCAGGGAGAGAGGGCTTGGTCATTAGAAAGTAGTCTATTCTGCAAGAAGATCTGTGTACCAGGGAATGGAAGGTAAAAGCCCTAGAAGATGGGTAAAGGGTTCTCCAGGGGTTACACAATCCCAAGTGATCCACAAGATCCCAAATGGTCCTTTGAGCTGGTGATAACCCCATGAGTCCTACGGTATGTCTTGCCCAAGTTGGGTGTAAACGGAAGATTCCAGTCTCCTCCCAGGAACATTGAGAGGCTGGAGAAGGGAGTTAGGAGCTAAATGTTTTCAGTAAATAATGCAAGTACCCTTCCCCCTAGGTCACACAGGGAGACGAGCAGTTATTGCTCAGTGTGCTTTTCCTGCTGAAGCAATTTCAATAAATACATAAAATAAATAAATACATGGACCATAAAAACACCCAATTATCAGCTCAGTTCGATCTATGATTCCCCAAATCACCAAATATCTGCCATTAGGGTCACTCAAGGTCTACAAGCAGTTGAAAGCCAGTTGACATGCAATAAGGATTGCTATGCCCTTATTTTGTGTACTAGGTCCAGCTGTGAAGGCTTGTCCCACATTTTGCCTCCAGAAGAGCCCTGATTCTGAGGCCAGCGGGTGGGTCTGCTGAAGGCACATCACATTAGCTTTCAGGTGACCTAAATGCTTCAGTATTTGGTAACGTTTTGTTTTATTCCTGGCCCCTCTCACATTCCAACATAAAAATTTAGTCTGATTGGCCACTCATGACATCCTGTATTGCCTGAGTGAAATATCAGTTCATACAGCAGTATGCCCATCCAAGGTGATGCCGATCCAAACCCTCCTCCCCCACACTCCCCAGTAATGACCCTCAAACCCTAGTCCCACCCCCAAAGAACCCAACAGAAGACATTTACATACAGCACACTAATCCCTCCTCCCTCCTCTGAACCTTGAGGTGACTCCAGGTAAAATGTATACTGAACACTATAAAAGTCAGTGTGGAGTCCCCCTCTCCATCTTTCAACAAAAAACTTTTTGATTGTGATGAAAAGGCTTAACAAGCCACTGTGCTTCCCCTCCCCCTGCTTATTTAAGCAGTATTGATTAAACAATTCAAACAAACTGCTAAGTAGCATCTCTAATCTATAAAATGTAACTGCATATGAAAAAGAAAAAAGGGGCGTTTGAGCTATTAGAGGGAATGGTACTGTTCCCCTCTGCTGTCCGTCATTTGTATTGCAGAATACATTCTTAAGCAGTTGATAAAAGACAAAAGAAAATAAAAATATCCCCTAAATGAACAGGGGCCACATTTAGGAATCTTGTGTTAGCTGCAATAATAGCAAAAAATAAAAGGTAAAACCAGGGGAAAATGGAAACGCAGGGCAGCACATATAGGGGTGCTCACTTGAGAAACAGAAAAAGTTATTCAGGTAGCTAATTACACACACTTTGCATGGATGCACAGGACCCAAGGCAGCATGGATTCATAGCGGGAAGCTCATGTCAGATGAATCTTATTGATTTCTTTGACTGGGTGACCAAAGTAATAGACCAGGAAGGGGATGTGCACATGGCCTACCTAGACTTTACCAAGGCATTTGACACAGTCCCACACAAAAGATTAATGGTCAAATTAACCAGCCTAGGAGTGGGTCCCAGGGTGGTAGCCTGGGTAAAACATTGGCTGGACAACAGGACACAGAAGGTAATTGCAACTGAAGCCCACTCTAAAGAAAGAGGGGTTACTAGTGGGGTACCAAAGGGTTCAGTACTGGGTCCAGTCCTTTTTAATGTCTTTATCAGTGACATTGCAGAGGGACTGGAAGGAAAATTATGCCTCTTTAAAAGATGACACAAAGATCTGCAACAGGGTTGATACACAAGGAGGTGTGAAAAGGATAAGAAGTGACTTGGCAAGGTTGGAGGAATGGTCGGAAGTATGGCAGCTAGAATTCAATGCAAAGAAGTGCAAAATAATGCATCTGGGAACAAAAACCCAGGGGAAGATTACATAATAGGGGGGTAGTAACAAAAACAAAAAAGGAAAGGGACCTGGGGGTAATCGTATCAGATGACCTTAAGGTTAGCAAGCAATGTGAGAAGGCAGTAGGGAGAGCTGGGGGTATACTGGGAAGCATAGGGAGAGACATCACCCGCAGAAAACAGGAAGTTGTTATCCCTCTGTACAGACAGTTGGTGAGACCCCATCTGGAGTACTGCATCCAGTTCTGGAGACTCCATCTCCATAACGACATAAACAGGATAGAGGCAGTCCAGAGAAGGGCAACTAGAATGGTGCAGGGTCTGCAAGAGAAGCCAAGCGAGGAGTGACTGAAAGAGCTTAATATGTATACCCTTGAGAAAAGGAGGGAGAGGGGGGACATGATAGAAATGTTTAAGTACCTCAGAGGAATCAACAAAGTCCAAGAGGGTAGCATCTTTCAGAAAAAGAAACATGCAAGAAAAAGGGGACACAATTTAAAGATAGAGAGGAGGTGGTTCAGGGCAATGTGAGGAAGTATTTTTTCACAGAGAGGGTAGTGCATGCATGGAACAGCCTTCCTGAGGAGGTTGTGTGGTCTAAAACTGTGGGAGAATTCAAGAATACATGGGACAGACATAAGGCAATTCTTGTGGGGGTAGGAAGAAACTGGTTAACTAGGATCTGCGGCTTATCCTGTAGGTAGGGAAATGGGCAGACTAGGTGAGCCAAGCAGTCCTTATCTGCCATCAAAGTCTATGTTTCTGTCTTTCTATGTGTGCAAATAAAATGAAAGCCACCTCTGCCCAAAATAAATCTATAAATGAGTCTCAGTTCAGGTACCACACAATAGCACAAGATTAAGGAAACACAAGCTTGTTACATCACACAGAGTCAATTCTGAGTATGCTCACTACTATTGAGCTCAGGAAAAGAAAATGGGTACAGATGCCTGGGAGGATTTTCTGGAAGCCATGAAGTGCACTGAATCAGAATTCAAGTCCAACATCCCTTGCTGCTCTGGGTATGAGCCAAACAAAGACAGCTCTCAAGGAGTGCTTGCACTGATTAAAAGTCCCTCAGACCAGATGCTTATGCCCTGTTTTTCAGTGCCAAATAAAAGAAAAAAAAATAAAAGAAGCTCAGAAAAAGAAAGAAAAAACAAAGAAACAAAAAGGAAAAATAAACATAGCATAGTCCTTGCCTCGGTTAAGGCTAGAAATTTATGGCACTTTTGGCATTGTAGGGCTTAATATGTATAATAGCTGACTCCATGAGACTCTAAGTTAATCTGGGTACCTTCCAGGTGATTCAAATTGGGTTCCTGGTGATGTCTCAGTACAGTCCTTAATGTGGCTTGATGAGATCAGGTAGCGTGGTTTGCATCTTCTGCCACTGTGGGGTCTTCATAACTCTTCCACTGATTGCCCAGATAGATTTAAAGGCAGGCTGGGTACATTATTTTAAACATCACTCCTACTGGGATCAATTTAGACACTATAGAGTGAAATGTTGTACACCATTGCCGGACTGTGGCTGGCTATTCTTGCGCCACTCAGATCTTTCTGTCTTCTCATTTCACCTCTTGGAGTTACTTTATCTTTGCAAGGAAGTGTTGGCACGCTTGGAAATTTAGGAACTTGAAAATTAGGGGACTAGGAGGTGCATCAGGTGGGGGCATTGGCTGTAAAGCTGTATGGGCTTACTCGATACAGTAAATCAGCCCAAAGGGGGAGGAACCCATCAACTTCTGTATTAATTTTTGAACAAATAGCACCGTGTTTTCCTTTCTTCCCTCTTGGGCAAACTGATGATTACAGTGTTATCACACAGACTCCTGCCCTCGAGATCCTCCACCTTCACCTCAAGTTTAGTGATCCATTGCCTGGTAAGGACAAATTCAGGGTCGACACAATCCATCTTCCATCCCAAGGATTTAAGGCGCACCTCATTGTCTCTGGTACATCTGGAAATGTCCTTGATGGCAGCAGCCATGGATTTCACTTCTGAAACAAGTGATTTAACTTTGTCCCAGAATGGTCAAAATTCTTTGAAAAATCTCTCTACTGTGAGTAGATTCAGATCCAGAGCTGTACCTGGTGCTTTGCCAGAGGCCATGGGTTGTGGCCTGGATTTGTTTGGCTGTTTCTCCAGCGTATGAGAGGGAGTATGCTTGGGTATAGCTAACTTAATTTCTGCCTCCATTGCACACCTTGCACCCAGCTAGTTGTTTGCTGTAGTCTCTTCCCAGACCGTAAGTGCCTCTAAATTACAAGAAATTGCAGTTGAAACTATAAAATAAGTGGTTTGTTGGTCAGAAAAGCAGGAGCTCAGCTAGAAGGCTGCTACTCAGACATCCTCATCACGTGATCTCCCCCGCTTTGTCTACCTTCAGTTTTAGGAGTTCTTTCAGGACCCTTTCTTCTTTGAATGGACTAGTATTGACCCCTCTATCCAGAGTGCTTCTATTATTTGGTATAAGTATTTCCCCTCCTCTTCTTTTGTGAATACTGAGCAAAAGTATCTATTCAGTACACCTGCTTTTTCACTGTCACCCTCAACCCACCCCCTCCCAATTATTGAGCCTGATTATCCCTCCTTTGGACTTTCTTTGCTCCCTAATGTGCCTATAAAAGATGTTATCCCCCTTCTTAACTGTGTTGGCTATATTTTCTTTGGTTTGGGCCTTTGCTATTCTGACTGCTTTCCCTGCTTCATTCTGCTTTAACTGATACAGTTCTCTATCTTGCTCCTTCTGTGATTCCTTGTATTTTCTGACTGCTATCTTTTTCTCTCTAACCTTCCACACCGCCTCTCTTGAGAACCACAGTGTTTTTTGTTTCTTTGTTTTGTTTATTTGCTTCACACAAAGGCTTGTAGCCATTGTGATGGCAATTTTGATTTTCCTCAGAGTTCCTCCACCCCTCCTCCTTGCCCATTTACTAGTGCATTCCTTAGGCACTCTCCCATTTTGCCAAAGTCAGCCCTCCTGAAGTCCAGTACCCTTGCCTTTGTATGACTTGACACTCTACAGCAGTGTTTATCGTGAACCTCACTGTTTGGTGGTCTCTTGTTCCCAGATGGCTACCCACTTCTAAATCTGAGATCCTCTCTCCATCCCCATTTGAGAGCACCAGGTCTACGATTGCTCCCTCCTGAGTGGGTTCCAACACTAGCTATCTGAGGCATGCCCCCTGTAGGACATCAAGAATGACTCTGCTCTTGGATGTGGCTGCAGCAAAGATGCTTCTGTTAACATCTGTCACATTCAGGTCCCCCATCAACAATATCTCCCCTTTTTCTGCCATTCTAAGGATGCCTTTTATCATTTCCATGTCCATGTCCTCCCCTGAGATGGGGTCTGTGATAAGCCCCATGCAGATTTTGGTGCCATTCCTGTCTCCAAGGTGACACACAGACGACTTACACTACAAAGAATATTGCTGGTCTAGCTGCACAAGGCACTCTAGACACTTTAAGAATGATTTTGTTCAAAATACTACATGTTTAAAGCACTTTTAAAAGGTTTTTGGGCTCAGAAATGTGGGGGCTGAATTAACTCCAACTCTCTTTTTGGACTACACTGAACTAAGCCTATGCATGGCATACAACACATTGCAGTATCATGTGACCTCCAGTTCCATGGGTTTACAAAGTTCATTTGTGTGGCCCACTTTACAGGCTAAGCTATCAACTCCACCATTAGTGAAGTTAGCACCGTACTTAAAATTAGAAATTCACAGGACAGATTAATTTCACAAATGTGGCCACATTTGTGAATTTCTCCGTGAACTGAGACTGCCAATTTCACACACCACTACTGGAGGCTAAACTGGTGTTTACCACTTCCCCTGAACATTGCTCCAAAACTCACTTATTTTCTGACAGCTTTCCTTATATGTGATAATGAATTCTTTAGAAACTGAAAGGAGTCCCAATAGTAATCATTGTGTCAGCTAATGTTTGGATGCAATATTTCAGTGGCCATGGGATCAATGATAATGGAGACAGAGCAAATTTCAAACAAAATACAAGGGAGCCTATTTACATTCCAAAACATGCAAATGATTCTGCTAATGATTTGTGTGAATGATCAACAACAGGTTATGTGAACAGACCAGTGATGATCTATTACCCACAGCACAGAACGAGACATTGCAGGACAGGACTGGGTAGGGTAGGGTAGGATAGGGCAGGGCAGGACAGGACAGAACAGGACACGATATGATACGATAGGACAGGACCAGAAAGGGCAGGTCATTTTGAGTAGAATGTTATATCAGATATGTTTCCGATCCATATAGCTCTATTTTCAAATTTATTTCCATCCACAGTTAGATCATATACAGTATTTGATGGCCTAAGAGGCTCTCAGTTTTGGATGTAGTTGCATCTAAAACAAGTTTACATCCCATTAAAAAAATGATGCAGTGAATTGATAGTGTCTGTCTCCCTTAGAATGACATTTATGAAACTGGTCAGGCAGCTTCGGGAACAAGTGGTCAAATACAAACATACCGCAGCTGGGATCATCTCCTACTCTATCCATAGCCAACCCTTTTAAAAATTGTGCCTTTTATTTCTAAAGGTCCTTCTCAGAATTTGAATGCTGTTCAGTGCAATATGAAATATTTCAATTCATTTCATTTAATTTATTTATTAAATATACCTGCAATATGAATACCACAATTAAAATAAATACATTTGAGGGGAGGCATAAAAATGAACATTCATAAAAAAGTTCCAGATTATTAACTGTCAAATCCAGAACACACTATCATAGCTAATATATAATGTAATTCATAACTAATTAAAATCATAAATACATTGGATAAGGGGCATGGTTTGGCCACCAGGAAGGTGGCAACCTAAAAAGAGAGCTCTTGCCCTGAATGTATTCATCCATGCTTAATTGTCATGATTCTGAGGAGTCCTGACTAGAAAAACAACTCTATGAGCGGGCGACACTGATACCTTCTGAGTTTCGTATGTTTAAAGTGGATTTCAGGGGGAGTGGAATTGTCTTTGGGCGCCGTGTATTTGGAACTTGGCAGACTTCTGGGAGGCTGAGTAGGCCCTATTTGCAACCCCCAGCCATACTACACACTGCAACGAAGATCAGAGACGGTAGCTGAGCATCATGGAGAATACAAGCAGAAAACCGATTCAATCTGGGACTATCCGTTTTCTCTCCCCTTTCATTTAGTAAAGACGAGCTCTCCAGCTACTATCGTTGAACAAAATACAACACCCTCATGCCTCGACATGCCTCCTGCAGTAGAAGAATCCTTACGATATATTACTCACCTGTTGGAGGCCTTAATTTCTAGGGTGGATGGGCTATGTTTATCACTCTCAAACACAGTTACAGAGATTAAACAACTCCAGGACAAGATCAACGTTCTGGAGCAAAAGGCAGAAACCTGTGAGGATCATCAGTCGCAAATTTGGCAAAAGCTGAGACAACATGAAGAGCGCCTCGAAGTACTATGGAGTAGGGCAGAAGACCACGAAAATAGGAATTGCCGCAATAATTTGTGAATTATTGGTCTGCCTGAGGGAGTGGATGGTCAGTATATGGAGAAATTCCTAAATCACAATATTCCTGTAATACTGGGTGAAAGATGGCAGGGCCCCATTGAAGTTGAAAGGGCCCATAGAGTGACTGCCCGATATAACAAGCAATCTGAACATCCCTGACCTATAGTGGCATATCTGCTTCGTTATTCAACTAAAGAGAGGATTCTAAGGGTGGTGAGGGATCTAGGAGAGTTGCACTGGCAAGGAACACCAATACAAATTTATAGAGACTTTACACAAGAAACGGCAGCAAAGAGAAGGGCATTTAGCCCAATTAAAAGGTTTTTATACCAGAATAACTTTTGTTTCAGGTTCAAGAACCTTACCAGACTCTGGGTCAGTAAAGGTGGGCATGAAGTGGTTGTGGACCACCCGGAAAAGTTGGAATGATGGCTGGCTCGGTCCTGGCCTGGTTTACATTACTAAACTACAACACCCAGAATGCTCTGGGAGCCTCACACGACTACACCTCCTGCTAGGAACCTTTCTGCTAGAAGACACTTGCCTGGGGGCACGTTAATAAAGGGACCTGAGTAACCAGTCGACAATCCCCCTGGTAGAAGGGGCAGTGATCAACAGCAGAAATCAAACATCACACAAATTAACCAGATTAGCTCTCTGCCACAAAGATCAAACATTTCCTTCTGTAAATCTAGGCACAGAGCAAGAAGTGGACCTCAGCAGTCATCAAGTAAAGACCCTCCTGCAAAAATCTCATGGGGCGACTCACCCAGTCCAGCTGAACACAGAAACTTGCAAGCTTCTTTCAGTTCAGAAATGGAAACAGAGGTTATGGGGGATTGAGTGGACTTTCCAGCTAGAACTCTAATAGAAGCGGTAGAGGCTCCATCAAGAGTAAAGCCCAGTATTTTATCCTACACAGCAGCTGCCACTAAGGTTTCTCCTGATCCTGGAACTCTTCCTCGGGGACCGCCCGAGATGGCCGAAGGCTAGAACACCTGAACCTTTGAAATGGAGGATGGTCTCAGAAGGTTATGATCTAATATTGTGTCTTGGGTTATCTGCTTAGTATTTGTACTTCCTCTCATCTCTCCTGACATCTCTCTCTCGTCTACAACCCGGAAGAGAGGATAGTCCCCCCACTCACATTAAGGTTGAAAGACTGCCCTACTGTTGTTATGGATTATTAAGGGTGTTATCTGTTCCTAATTTTTTCTCCCCTTAATGTGTAGAGAATATGGTTTTAAGGATATGGCAATAATCGGAAGGTAGATGTCACCAACTCCCCTACTCCCTTCTCGGTTCTCCTTATATTTTAAATGGGTTTGTTTATCGTGGATGGGTGATATACACACCCCCTCCTCTTTCTCTTTTTTTTTTGTGTGTTTCTACTCACCCTTCCCCCCTTCACGGAGTCAGAGTGACCGATCATGGATGTACACTTGGCTGGGGCTGACTCTGATAGAGTGACCACATCCATTGCACGACCTTGTAGTGAGCACTCGAGCTAGCATAGTTGCAGGGTGTTAAGATAACCCTCTTTTGCAGTGATGTCCACTCTCATAGACTGGATACATTTTAGTGCCTGGTTCTCGGGACACTACTTTGTGTATTAACAAGTTATTTGACTGCAATATTGTTATAAGCTATAACTGTTTACACAGTTTTGTTTTTTCTTTTCTCTTTTAGCACAGTAGTATATTAAGAAACCAAGGTCAAGGTATTGTTTGCTCCTGGCGATGCTTCCACCTCTATCTATCCTAATTCAGGGTTGGATAGTGTTGCTGTGGGCAGGGTACAGTATTAAGGCATCAGATCCAGCTACAGAGCTCCCCCCAGGATTCGCAGTAAGTAATTTTTCTTCTCTTTCACCGAAGGTGAATAGGATGTCAAACACAGCCCAGGCCTATAGATGGATATCTTGGAATGTTAAGGGGCTCAACCACCCTGTTAAAAGAATAAAAGTTTTACAGCATTTAAGGTCCCTGAAAGTAGAAGTAGCCCTACTCCAGGAAACACATCTCCTGCCCGGAGCTAACAACTGGCTGAAGAAAGCATGGGTTGGAGAATTGGTGGCGAGTTCTGCCCCTTCCAAATCCAAGGGGGTAGCCATTTTGCTTTGCTGGACCTCTGCCTGGAAGATTGATGGTGTAAAGAAAGATAACTGAGGCAGTAGGATAGTTGTATGATTAATTTCTCTGAAAGGAGTCCTTATCTTCGGTAATATATATGCCCCCAACAGGGAGCACACTGATTTCTTCCTGGCAGTAAGTCAGGCAATCTCAGAGCTACAAGCAGATGGTCCCTTCCCCCTCACATTATGCTAAGAGGTGATTTTAATCTAGTGGAGGACATATGGGCTTTGGTAGATGCCTGGCACGGGGAGCACCCTACTGATAGAGACTATACTTTCTTTTCCACACCACAGCAAACCCACAGTCATATAGATTTCTGGTTAGTGAATGACCTAGCTGGGAGTGGTATCTCTGATATGGGGATAGGTTAAATAATAATATTGGACCACTCTCCAGTATGGCTCTCATATCTCCCTTCCAAGCAACCCACCCAAAAAGTCCAGTGGCGCTGCAACCCACTATTGTTTATGGACCCAGATTTTAAGTGTATGCTTTCAATGGCTATGAAAGAGTATTAAACTCAGACTGTGGAGTGTCTTCTAGCATGGTCTGAGATGCATTTAAAGCGGTTTCGCGGGGGCGTATTATTGCCTTCTCAGCAAACCGAGATAGGATATGGAAAGCCAAGCTTAAATCCATGCAAGTAGAATTGGCCGGGTTGGAACAATCCTTTAAGGCTGCCCCAAGAGAAAATGTGGATAAAGAGCTATATCGCAGAATCATTAATCTAAAATACCAGATTAATGTGATTCTACAGCAAAAAGCTGAGTGACTTCTCCTTTGACCTAAACAGGAATATTGGGCTAATGGGGCAAGAACAGGAAAGCTCTTGGCCCATCGGCTACGTAAGCAACAGGCGGCCATGAGGATATGTTCCCTCCGTACTTCTTTGGGATCATTAGCTTCTACCCCCAAAGAGGTGAATCATACCATGCAGTTATTCTATGAATCCCTGTACAAATCCCATTCCATGATTAACCCTACGGAGATGAGTCAGAAACTCTTGAGTTTCTGTCGTCATATGCACCTCCCATCCCTATCATCTGAGCAGGTGGGTCAATTGGAAGCGCCGGTATCCTGTGAGGAAATACTGCTTGTGTTAGTAAAAATGGCGCATGGGAAAGCTCCTGGACTGGATGGTGTGTCGGTTGAGCTATTCAGATATATTTCTCCCACTTCAACAAGCCCTTCAGGACTCACATAATAAGACTATTTTCCTGCCATCTATGAGGGAAGCCCTTATCACTCTCCTGCCTAAAAAGTCATCCAATCCATTAGACTGTTCGAAGTTTAGGCCAATATCTTTATTACCAGTAGATAGTAAGATTCTAGCTAAGGTGCTCACCACCAGACTGAGTGCAGTGCTCCCCTCTATCATTCATCTGGCACAGGCTGGTTTTATGAGGGGAAAGACAGGTGTGGATAATACACTTCTATTACTCTGCCTCAAGTGGATTGCATCTAGGTAATCTCACCCTATGGCAGCCATGGCGATAGATTTTGCTAAGGCTTTTGATTCTATTGAGTGGGTATACTTGCATTAAACTTTAAAGGCGTTCAGTTTTGGGCCATATTTCCAACAATGGATACGCACACTGTATGCATCACCCATGGCATGCTTCCTCACAAATGGTGATATCTCTCTTCCCTTCTCATTGCAAAGAGGTACTAGGCAGGGCTGCCTGCTCTCTCCTCTCCCATTCCTGATTGCCTTGGACCCGCTTATTAGGGTTATTGGCTCAGACCCATTGATACAGGGTATTGAAAGTGGGGGGCAGTCCTATGTGGCTATGGCATATGCAGATGACCATTTACTAACTTTAACTAACCCTCGGCAAGCAATTCCTGAGATACTTTTACTTTTGGAAGAGTTTGCCACAATCTCAGGTTTTAGGATTAATCAAAAAAAGACCATATTAGCACCACTAAACTACCTTTGCTCAAAGGAGTGTATACAGGGCACTAATCTATCATGAGCGGACCATGGTTTCCAATATTTAGGAATACAAATCCCTTTTAAATGGGCAGCCCTCAAAATGGCTAATTTTTCCCCATTGTGTGCTCAGTTGGCTGTGGAAGTAGAGAGGTGGTGAAAACTTAAACTATCCCATCCAGGCAGGGTAGCTACAATCCGTATGTTGTTACTACTGCGGGTCATATTTCTTTTAAACAACTTACCCATACCTTTATCTAAAAAATTATTTCAATCCCTAGATAAGTTAGCATCTAATTTTATCTGGGACTACAAACCACCAGGATGGAGTAGGCAAAAAATAAGGGAGCATTGGACTAGAGGGGGCCTCAATGCACCTGGGTTTTATGGATATCATTTAGCATGTACGGCAGCCCATGCCACTAGGTGTTTCATGGCAAAAAATATGACAACCCCTCTCTGGGTTCAATTGGAAGCAGCCTTAGTAAGCCCCACTGTACTATATAATCTTCTAGTGGCTCACTCTAAAACTGACACACAACTTCCCTCCATAATTTCCTTCATCACCAAAGCCTGGAGACTTGGGCATTAAATCCTACACGCCAAAACAAGAATGGTTCCCCCCACAGTAGCTGGCCGCAATATGGCATAATAATTCAATTCAGATTGAAGGTGCGGGGATGAACTGGATGCAATGGCAACAAAAAGGTATACAAATAGTCCAAGATTTGGTTAACCAAGGGGTGAGCCATCTGCTTTCCTTTGAACAACTACAGGAAAAATATGGCCTACCGAGTAAGGATTTCTGGAGTTATCTACAAATTTGCAATGCATTAACACTCTTGCTTACTAAAAGTCTAGACAGTGCATTGTGGCAATGGCTTGCTGACCTCTGCTGGTTAGACATTTGAAAGGGTTTCATGGGTAGATTTTATAGTACACGGAGAGACTTGCAACCTAACCCCATGCACAGATGTAGAATGCAATGGGAATCAATGTTGGGGGTATCAATATCTGAGGAACAATGGCTGTCCTACTGTAAAAACATTCATTACTCTTACAGAGATTTTAATAGTCATTTCATACAATTAAGAATATTGTTGTTCTGGTATCGTACCCCAGTAATGCTACTTAAGAGGGATCTACTGGGCCATAGCCGTTGCTGGCATTGTTCTCAGCCAGATGCTCATATTGTGCACATAGTCTGGTGCTGTTCCCTCTTAATATCATTCTGGAACATGGTAGCCGCAGACGTCGCAAGTGTTAGGTACCAAGCTTACTCCATCTGCCTCCCTGGTCCTCTTAGGAGATACAAGGCAGCTCAAATTTCTTTCTAAATCTAATTCTAGGTGGTGGGCCACTACCTCCCTGATTGTGCAGTTACATTGCTCTGCAGCTGGGGGGCATCTCTGGTTGCACTATGGCGCCTCTGGACTGCTCAGCTGAACATCCCTTGTTGTGCTATGGCACATCATATCTGCTCAGCTTCCCCTCCCTAGTTCCGCTATGGTGAGGTGGTGCAATATTCAGTTGTTGGCTGTAGGCACAGTTTGGCCTGCTCCTTTTTTGAATATCGCGTATGTTGAGCATGGGCGCAATAGACTTGCGCTAGTCCTGCTATTGCACACTTTTTGGGCGCAGTTTGAATATCTTGGCCAATGTGTTCTCATCAATCATTTTAGTTCAAGGGAAGGATATATTTCTAGTGGAGTCCCACAGGGTTCTCTGTTGGGACCTTATCTCTTCCAGGCATTTATTGCGGATTTGACGGAGAAATGCCAATCTATCTCTATCAAATATGCTGATGATGTGAAAATTGGTGGACCATGTTTAGACACCATGTTTTCTACTATTATACAAAATGATTTGAATAATATTACCTCTTGGGTTAATAAATGGGGCATGAAATTAAATTTAAATAAATGCAAAGTTATGCATTTGGGATCCAATAACCCAGAATATACATATCAGTAAAATAATACAGACTTAGTTAGTTCTGTTGATGAAAAAGACCTGGGTATCAGTATCTTGAATGATATGTCACATAATAAGCACATTCAAGAGATTATTAATAAGTGTAATACAGTTATGTGGTCAATTCTGAGTAATATCAGATAGCCTAAAAGGGAGGTTCTTGTGCCTTTGTTTAGATCTTATGTAAGGCCCCATCTGAAATATGCTGCCCAGTTGTGGTCCCCCTATAAGAAAATGACTAGTAATTCCTTGGAAAATGTTCAAAGACAGTTTAATAAGAACATTTCAGGATTAAAGTATAATACATATAATGATAGGTTGAAAAAAATCAAAATTAATGTCTTTATCAACTCATCGGCTTTGAGGCGATTTGATCCTTCTTTTTGATATAATTAAAGATCCTGTCATTATGACTGAATTAAATCTTCAATTTAAGCACAATAATCGTAATACTAGTTGTCATCCATTACAATTAATTAGAAATAAATTTACGCATAAACACCGACAATATTTTTTTACATTAAGAGTCGTGGGTCCATGGAACAATTTGCCTAATAGTGTTGGTATTATAAGGTTGAAAATAAGAAAATATTTAAGTATAGATTGGATCAGTTAATTTGTAGTGATTTCAATTTATCATATTACCCATTGGTTTAGTATAAGAGCGTTATTGGCTAACTGCCCACTTGCTCTTTACACAACCTTAGTATGAACCTTAGTATGAAACTTAGTATGGTCTTGGCAACATCAGCGGCAACTCTTCCTTTACTTGAGCATCTCTTTCTGGGCATTTTGATATTTAGATTTTTGAACACTGCAGTTAATCTAAACTCAAGCAGCAGCAGAGACTCTACAAGCCTTCACCAGAACAGTGTGATTTAAATAGCACAACATTTATTGATCTAACAGTAGCTACAGTAAAAGCACCACAAAATAAGATTCGTAATGTCTTTAACACAAACAATACACAAAGGGGATTATGAAGACATGCAAGACTGTGTAATTCTAAAGAGGTAACTATAAGTAGTACAGAAAAACAGTAACTTCAATAACTAAATGACTACAATGAATATAGTAACACCAGACTGACAAGAAAATGATTCACTAAAACGCACAAAACTGCTATACAGAAATAAAATAACAAATCGCATACCACAGAAAAAAATAATGAAGAAACACCGAGGAAAACAACACTAGTGCTCACAGACAGGGCTGTCATGCTTGCTGCTAGTTAAAACAGCTCCACTCTCCCACACAGCACTGATCTACTATGCAAAATAACTACTTTAAATAAATCTGAAAAGCAAGAAACATTGAAACATAGACTTGGACGGCAGATGAGGACTGCTTAGTCCTGGTCTACACCACTCTGTAGCCACTGATCTTATCACCACTATTGGGTCCCTTAGCTCCTCAGGTGAACTCTGCCTGTTAGGGGATCTAAACCTGAACTGGTTGTCACCCGCACTAGATAAGACTCACACTGAAATAGCTGCCCTTAACCTGAGCAACTGGTTCAAAGCCTACCTGGTAGGTAGAACTCAATCTGTTAAATCTATTAAAATAGCTGACTCTACATCCACTCCACTGCTTTCTGTCACTTTGCTCTAGACTGTCCCTCCTGCACACATCACTGTACTTTGTATCATTCTCTAGTTTGACTCTCCCTTGAATGTAGGTGTCTGTCTCACTGTGCCAAGATCACGTCTAAATTCTGGGTTGGGTCTCTTCCCTCTTACCTCACCTCCATACTCTCTGCTCCACCTCCCTCCTCCCACTCTCTTAGATTTACTGACACACACACTCTAGCTATTTCCCATTGCTCTACCTCCACAGTTCCAAAGCTTTCTCCTACTGCTTCCCAAAGCTTTGAAACTCACTGCCACCTCCTATGAGACTTTCCTCTTCCCCATCTTCAATTTTCTTAGCCCTTCATAATTTCTATTCCCTAAACTGCACTTGTTCTTAGCCCCTCTTTCAACAATCCCCACCCTGGCACATTATCCTTTAGCCCTACTTTACTTCTAATCTCCTAATTGTACTTATTCTTAACCCCCCTTCACAACCCTCCCACTCCAGTGCACAATATCCCCTACTTCTCTATCCCTGACTTACCTGCTGTCTTCAAACTGAACCCTCCCTTTGATTACTACCTCACATGCTACCCCCATTATACCCCCTACCACAACCTATTGTGCCTTTTCACCACTCTACTATTATCCACAAGCTACTGTGCTATTTAGATACTCTGTGACTGTCCTTCTCCCCCACAACCCTCTCTCCACCTCACTGATACTCTCCCCTTTTTCTATATACCTAGTTTACCTCTATTTTCTCCAGCCTCCATATTTCTTATCCCTCTTCTCTCTTCTGGTTACCTCTCATGCTTCACTTCTCCTTCCCGCCCCTTCTCTCCCCTCCTTTTCTGCCTGGTCCTTCCCCCCTTGCAGGGTTCTCTGTCATCCTGAAAGGGTATAGATCTTGGTTCCCTCTCTTCTACTCCTCTTCCCCCCACCACCATTTTCCAATCCTGACCCACTGGCAGGGTTCTCTGCATCATGAAGGGGTTTAGATCGTCTCTCGCTCTCGGTCTCTCTTTCCCCATCTCCCCTACTTTCAAATCCATCACCTGCCCACCTCACTTCTTCCTCATCCCCTTCCTCTCCTTCTCTTTCCCCTGTCCCTCTCTTCTCTACCACTCTGGTCCTTTTCTCTCCCCTTCCTTTCTGCTTTGTCCTAAACCCTTGCAGGGTTTTCAGCAAAATGGATGGGTATGATCTTGGCTGGACTTCTCCCTCCCTCTTCCATCCCCATCCTCTACCCTTCGCCTGTCCATGTCCCCACTTATCTTATAACTGCCCTCCCTTTGGTATACAATAGCACTTCAAACCGTGTGCTCTGCCTACTATTTTGGGCACTTCAAATATGTTACCCATCCTCAAACCTTTACCCTACTAGATCACCTGCTCTTGGGTTGTTGCAATGTATGCTATATCTGAATCTGTTTTGTTTACCCTAGTCAGTTGGTCTGGGTTATTGTGTAATTGTATTACACTGTTTTGTTTTATAAATTGTATTTGTATTGCTATGTGCTTGCTTATTCTCCCAACTCTTGTCCCCCCCCCCCCAACACTTCCGGAAAAGAGCTGTTTACAGCTCATGTTGTCTTTCCTAGTGAATCATTTTCCAAAAAAATAAAATAAGTAGTCTGCCCATTTAACTACCTATTGGATAAGCTGCAGATCCAAGTTAACCAACAGCCTACTTCCTCCTATCCCCCAACACTAGAATTGACTTATGTCGGTCCATTGCATTCTTAAAATTCCCTCACTGTTTTTGACCCCTCAACCTCCTCTTGAAGGCTGTTCCATGTGTCTGCCACCCTCTCTGAGAGAAAATACTTCTTCACGGTGCCCCTAAGATGTCCCCCCTCTATCTTCAAATTGTGCCTTCTTGTTCTTGCACATCTCTTTTTCTGAAAGATGCTACCCTCTTGGACTTTGTTGATTCTCTTGAGGTACCTGAAAGTCTGTATCATGCCCCCCTCCTTTCTTCAATGGTATACATATTAAGCTTCTTTAATATCTCTTTGTATGGTTTCTGCTGCAGACTCTTCACCATTTCAGTTACCCTCCTCTGGTCTGCCCCCTTCCTATCTATGTCTTTGCAGAGATGGGGTCTGCAGAACTACATGCAGTACTCCAGATGAGGTCTCACCAACTGTTTGCACAGAATGATAACAACATCCTGTTTTCTACTGGTGATGACTCTCCCTATGCATCCCAGTATCCCTCCATCCCTCCTTAACGCTGTCTCACATTCCTTGCATACCTTTAGGTCATCTGATATGACTACTCCTAGGTCCCTTTCCATTTTTTTGTTGCTTGCACGCGTGTGCAAGAAACATAGTGCCATCATCCGAGTTTTGAGAGGTGTGTCAGCCCGTCTTCCAATGCAGTCAGTGTGTTTGCAGGCATGGACCCAGTTCCCAATCACTGCTGCAGCTGTCTATGACAAGCTGAAAATGCAGTGGCATACAGTTCAAGGGAGGCTCCACTTCAGAGGAGCAGGCTCTTCCCCCGGCCACCTGGCACTAAGCACACCTTATTGCATGCTGATGTGCTCCCCCTGCACACACTGTATGGCGGAGGGGTGCCCAATCCCCGTCAGCTCCATGCCCCCAACAGCTGTCCAGATGCCATGCTGAGCCCACCCCAGCATGGCAAAAACTGTTATAGTCAGTAGGGTGCCCAATCCCTGTTGGCTCCAAGATTGCATGCCCACCCGACAAAAGCTTTCCCGGTTGCTATGCGGGGCCCACCCAAGCGTGGCAAATCTTGTTTTGGCCAGGCTGCCCAATCCCCATTGGCTCCATGTCGCCCTGCACAGCTTTCCCTGCTGCCACGCTGGAGCCCACCCCAGCTCGGCAAACATCCTGCATCGTCTTAGTAAAAAAAAAAAAAAACTGAATAAAATAAGGTCCCTCATAGTGTCCCTGCCCCTTCCCACAACCCACACCCACCCACTGTGCACCCTGCCTCCCCACACCCCATACTTACCTCAGGAGCTCAGCGTGATGATAATCGGTGGACTGGGAACACGTCTGCACTCTTCAAAGCTGGCCACGAACTGAGGAAATGCCGGTAAGCTGTATAATGGGATAGATAGGGTTTTTTCAACTTTCTTGCATATCTCAGGCATTCTGGGGAATTTTTTCCCCAAATTTTCAACATGCGGTTTTTGGGACTCCTCCTCATAAATTATTGCACTGCCATGCGTTAATCTGGCCCAAAGGGTGATTTTGTGGTCACTGTGAGAAATCACCTTTCAGGACCAATTAATGAAATGACACTGCCAGTGTTCATAAGGTGGGCTCTCAAGAAGCCTATGTTGAAAATTTGGTGACAAAATTCATAAAAATGACTGTTTTACGAGTCTGCATTGCGCAGTTCCTACGCACACGCGTAAGTTTGCAAATTTTCAATATTTTCACTCCAGATTTTCAACATTGCCATTTTACCACACCCCCTTATGAGCAGTGCAGCTGTCATTTTTCACATCTTGCCCAAAACGTGTTTCCGCCCACATAGCGCACAATGGCACAGTCGGTGTGCAAACTCAATGTATGGGACACATTAAGAAAATCACAGTGACACTGTTCATGAGCAGAGGTCTTAAAATGGCTATGTTGAAATTTGGTGAAATATTCCTAAAATTACTGTTTTACCCAGGCGTGCGTTCGCAGTTCCTATGGCCTCGTAAGTTCGCGAATTTTCAATATTTGCACTCCAATGACTTCCAAATACCTAAACAGCACATAGAAGCAAGCAACATTCGGCACTGACAAATGCTTGTTGTTGTTGTTAGTAACATCCCCCACCCCCACTGCATAATCTTCCCTGTTTTTTTTTTTTCCCAGGTGAATTACTTTGCACTTCTTTGCATGGAATCTAAGCTGCCACACTTTTGACCATTCCTCCAATCTTTCCAAGTCCCTTCTCATTCTTTCCACCCCCTGTGTATTAACCCTGTTGCAGATCTTTGTGTTGTCTGCAAAGAGACATACTTTTCTTTCTAGTACCTCTGCAGTGTCACCTATAATGACATTAAAGAGGACCGGCACCAGTTCTGAACCCGGTGATACTCCGCTAGTAACCCCCCTTTCTTCAGAGTGGACCCCATTTGCCATCTGCATCCTGTTGTCCAGCCAATTTTTTACTTAGGATGCCAGCCTGGGACCCACTCCCAGGCTGGCTAACTTGTTTATTAATCTTTTGCGTGGGACTGTGTCAAATGTCTTGCTAAAGTCTAGGTAGTCCATGTCCACAGCCCCTCCATGATCTATTACCTTGGTCACCCAGTCAAATCTATTTAATTTGTCTGACATGACCTTCCTGCTGTGAATCCATGCTGCCTTGGGTCACGTGCCCTGCTGGCCTCTAGGTCCTCAGCAATTCCTTCTTTCAGAGGTGATTCCATCATTTCCCTTACCACTGAGGTCAAACTATCAGGTCTGTAGTTTTCTGCCTCTGCCTTGCTCCCACTTTAGTGAAGGGGAATCACAACCACCATCCTCCAGTCCTCAGGTTCCACACCATCCTCCCATGATTTGTTAAATAGGGTAGTAAGTGGTATCCCTAGTTCTCCCCTTAGTTCTTTTAGAATTCTGGGGGGAATCCCATCAGGACCCATTGCTTTGTCTACCTTTTTTTTGAAATTCAACTTTATTAGCTTTTTAACTATAAAATACATATCAAATAAACAATTCACAGGACAATAAAAGGTACAACACTAATGTAAGACAAGACAAACTAAGGAACAGTCACAAATGATCCTCACCCCCCCAAGGCATCACCCTTAACAATGACCTTGATGGGAATATAACCTTAGAGACTGTATAGGGTGTATAGGGATTTCCATCTTTCCTTATATCTGCACATACAGTTATGTAGACTTACAGTCTTTTTTCCACACATAGATTGAATAACAATTCCTGGAACCACTCCATGTAGGAAATGGTGATGTTTTCTTTCTAGTGACGAAGCATCAGAACCTTAAGAGAGAGGGCAATCATGGCCATATGAAACCAGTGTTGATTGCTCTCAACTCCAGTGAAGTCGCCTAACAGATATATTCCAGGGGTAAACACATTTTCTAGCCCTAAGAGAGGGTCTGCCCTTTGTTGGATTGTTTCCCAGAGTACCATAATAGAAAGGCATTCACAGAAGATGTGATATAAGGTACCCTCTGCTTGACTACAGTGACTACAAGTTGAGGACGGGAGTTTACCCATTTTGTGCAGTTTCACCGGAGTCAAGTATATGTTTTGAAGGATTGAGTATTGCATGAAACACAGTTAATCCTGCATGATGTAAAAATGACAGGACCTCCATATTTTATCCCAGTTAAGAGCCCTCTGAGAGAACACATCTGACCAGTAGGGAGAGGCCCCAACTACCTGGGGATAGACCAAATCACATAGAGAAGCATAGATAAGGGAGGCCAAATGGGGCTGATGAGACAGAGCAATTAGGGGGTGGAAAATCTCATAAATTCCTCTGCCATTATCCAGTAAGAGCTGCTTAGCAACCAGCAGGTGCTGGATCTGATAATACTTGAAAAAACCTCCTGGTCCTGCTATGAATCTGAGAATCATATCCCTTACTGAGAGGTAGGAGTCCCCAGATGCCAACTCCTGTGGACACTTCCCTTTGACAGTAGAAAGCCAACCCTCCCATAGAGGAATACCCCCAATGTGAAAATTAGGGTTCTGCATAATTGTTTGTTTTGGGTCCCGAATGGGGTTGTATTTCAAGACTTTACATAACTGAGAATGAACCCACATTGAAGTGATAATTGGAGAGTACTCCATGTTTTTGGAAGGTCTTTAACCCATGTATTTAGGAGGGTCTCTAGAGAAATGCCACTTGAATCAATTAACCCTTGTTCAATGGTAAGCCAGGAAGGAACGTAGGGAAAGGTATGTACATTCTCTACTGGGCGCAGCCACTGAAGGTTTTTACTTAAATGGCTAGTCAAATAATATAAACCAAAGTGAGGGAGCTGCAGACCCCCCTTCTCCTTTGGGGTGCCAATTTATGGTAGACGCACCTTGCAGATTTGCTGCACCATAAAAAAATCCGAGACCACCCTATGTAGTTTCCTGAACCAGGTGAGAGGCAACCATAAGTTCAACATACTCAGGGGGTAAAATAAGCAGGGTAAAATGTTCATTTTGATCAAACTAATCCTCTCCCAAAGAGACAGAGACATGACCTTCCAACGGGATAAGTCTTGTTGTATCTTGGAGATCATGGAATCAAGATTGAGAGCCTTTAATTGGGTAGTATGTCTAGCTAGGAGAATGCCTAGGTACTTAAGGCTGTCTTGGGACCATTGTAGGACAGTAAGATCAAGTGAAGCCCTATGGGTCCTGTTATTCAGAGGGAAAACCTGAGTTTTGTCTGGATTAACTTTATAATTGGAAACTGCACTATACTCCGAGATAGTCTTCAGAGCCACCTGGATAGAACAAGAGAGCTGGGTGAGGTGCAGCAGAATATCATTCACATAAACCGGAACTGTTAACATGTGGGAACCTATCTCTACCCCATGAATGTTAGGGTTGGCTGTGAGATTCCATAATAGGGATTCCAAATATAAATTAAATAGAAGAGGTGACAGGGGACATCCCTCTTGGGTACCAAACTTTAACGGGAAGGAAGGGGAAATCACCCCATTACAATAGATTCTGGCACATGGCCCTGTATATAAGGTTTTGACCCATGAAATATACTAATCCAGAATGCCAAACGTGGCTAAGACATTGAACATAAAGTTACAATCTACTCTGTCAAAAGCTTTTTCCGCATCCAGGGACACCAGAACCACTATGTTGATGGAGTCCCTCTATGTGGAAAAATTGTGGGCCAGTTTTCTTAGGTAATCCTGGGACAATCTGGCTACCATAAAGCCCACTTGTTCAGGACCTGTTAGGACAGGAAGCACCTGACTCATTCTGGTGGCTAGCAATTTGGCTAGAATATTGATGACATTGTTAATAAGGGAAATAGGTCTATAACTCATGACACTATCTTCAGGCTTGCTGGGCTTGTGAAGGACTACAATAAGGGCCTCTAGAAGGTGAGGGTTGGGTGGAGTCTCTGACAAAATAAAATTGAAAAATCTGTATAACCAAAAGACTAAATGGTCCTGTAACTTCTTATAAAAATTAGGGGAGAGTCCATCTGGACCTGAGGCCTTATCTAGAGGAAGCTCTTGGACTACTGCTCTGATTTCTCCCTCTGTGATAGGGGCTATCAGAAGGTTTTTCTCTGCCCTCTCCAAAGTTGGTAAGGGAAAAGAAGCAAGATATGCCTCTATTTCCTGAAGGAAGGGGGGACTATCTTGGGGCTATACAATTCTCTGTAGTAAGACTCAAATTCAGATATTATCTCCCTAGGGGAGGTTTTAATGGAACCATCAGTATTAGATCTTATTGCCTTTACTAATCTGGCAGATTCTTGTTTCTTTATCCATAAGGCTAATTAATGACCTGCCTTCTCTCCCTGATCTATGTATATTGAGCGAGATTTGGGGATGGCTTACTCAGCCTTTCCCCTCAGCAATTCACTGTAACAGTTCCGGAGTTTTAATGGGGAGGCTTTGGTAGTGTCATCTCCAGTCAGGGGGAGAAAACTTTCCAACTGCCTAATTTGTGCCAGTAGGTTGGAGATTTGCTCTTCCTTTTCCCCTTCCTGGCAAAGGCTAGCTTGATCAACTCTCCTTTAAGAGAGCACTTCAGTGCATCCCATTTGATGTCCAGCTTCCCTGTGGAATTCATATTCTCTTTTGTGTACTGCTCAATGGTCTGAGCTATCTGTTTAACCAGTTCAGGATCCTTCAGAAGCCAGTTATTGAGCTTCCACAGGGAATCTTTCTGTTGGGGAGGAGACAGGGAAGACTAACACCAAACAGGAGAGTGGTCTGAAATAACTACTGCTTCTATGCTACACTCCCGGACACCAGGGAGAGAGGGCTTGGTCATTAGAAAGTAGTCCATTCTGCAAGAAGATCTGTGTACCAGGGGAATGGAAGGTGTAAGCCCTAGAAGATGGGTTAAGGGTTCTCCAGGGGTTACACAATCCCAGGTGATCCACAAGATCCCAAATGGTCCTTTGAGCTGGTGATAACCCTATGAGTCCTACGGTATATCTTGCCCAAGTTGGGTGTGAACGGAAGATTCCAGTCTCCTCCCAGGAACATTGAGAGGCTGGAGAAGGGAGTTAGGAGCTAAATGTTTTCAGTAAACAATGCAGGTACCTCTCCCCCTAGGTCACAATGGGAGATGACCAGTTATTGCTCAGTGTGCTTTTCCTGCTGAAACAGTTTCAATAAATACATAAAATAAATAAATACATGGACCATAAAAAACACCCAATTATCAGCTCAGATCGATCTATGATTCCCCAAATCACCAAATATCTGCCATTAGAGTCACTCAAGGTCTACTTGCAGTTGAAAGCCAGTCAACATGCAATAAGGATTGCTGTGCCCTTATTTTGTGTACTAGGTCCAGCTGTGAAGGCTTGTCCCACATTTTGCCTCCAGAGGAGCCCTGATTCTGAGGCCATCGGGTGGGTCTGCTGAAGGCACATCACATCAGCTTTCAGGTGACCTAAATGCTTCAGTATTTGGTAATGTTTTGTTTTATTCCTGGCCCCTCTCACATTCCAAGATAAAAATTTAGTCTGATTGGCCACTCATGACATCCTGTATTGCCTGAGTGAAATATCAGTTCATACAGCAGTATGCCCATCCAAGGTGATGCCTATCCAAACCCTCCTCCCACAATCCCCAGTAATGACCCTCAAACCCTAGTCCAAGCCCCAAAGAACCCAACAGAAGACATTTACATACAGCACACTGATCCCTCCTCCCTCCTCTGAACCTTGAGGTGACTCCAGGTAAAATGTATACTGAACGCTATGAAAGTCAGTGTGGAGTCCACCTCTCCATCTTTCAACAAAAAACTTTTGATCGTGATGAAAAGGCTTAACAAGCCACTGTGCTTCCCCTCCCCCTACTTATTTAAGCAGTATTGATTAAACAATTCAAACAAACTGCTAAGTAGCATCTCTAATCTATAAAATGTAACTGCATATGAAAAAAGAAAAAAGGGGCGTTTGGGCTATTAGAGGGAATTGTACTGTTCCCCTCTGCTGTCCATCGTTTGTATTGCACAATACTTTCTTTAGCAGTTGATAAAAGATAAAAGAAAATAAAAAATCCCCTAAATGAACAGGGGCCACATTTAGAAATCTTGAGTCAGCTGCAATAATAGCAAAAAATAAAAGGTAAAACCAGGGGAAAATGGAAACACAGGGCAGCACATATAGGGGTGCTCACTTGAGAAACAGAAAGAGTCATTCAGGTAGCTAATTACACACACTTTGCATGGATGCACAGGACCCAAGGCAGCATGGGTTCACAGCGGGAAGTTCATATTAGACAAATCTAATTGATTTCTTTGACTGGGTGACCAAAGTAATAGACCAGGGGAGGGGCTGTGGACATGGCCTACCTAGACTTTACCAAGACATTTGACACAGGCCCACACAAAAGATTAATGGTCAAATTAACCAGCCTAGGAGTGGGTCTCAGGGTGGTAGCCTGGGTAAAACATTGGCTGGACAACAGGACACAGAAGGTAATTGTAACTGGAGCCCACTCTGAAGAAAGAGGGGTTACTAGTGGGGTACCACAGGGTTCAGTACTGGGTTCAGTCCTTTTAAATGTCTTTATAAGTGACATTGCAGAGGGACTGGAAGGAAAAGTATGCCTCTTTAAAGTTGACACAAAGATCTGCAACAGGGTTGATACACAAGGAGGTGTGGAAAGGATGATAAGGGACTTGGCAAGGATGGAGGAATGGTCGGAAGTATGGCAACTAGGATTCAATGCAAAGAAGTACAAAATAATGCACCTGGGAAGAAAAACCCAGGAGAAGATTACACAATGGAGGGGGGTAGTAACAAAAACAAAAAAGGAAAGGGACCTGGGGGTAATCGTACCAGATGACCTTAAGGTTAGCAAGCAATGCGAGAAGGCAGTAGGGAGAGCTGGGGGTATACTGGGAAGCATTGGGAGAGGCATCACCTGCAGAAATCAGGAAGTTGTTATCCCTCTGTACAGACAGTTGGTGAGACCCCATCTGGAGTACTGCATCCAGTTCTGGAGACTCCATCTCCACAAGGACATAGACAGGATAGAGGCAGTCCAGAGGAAGGCGACTAGAATGGTGCAGGGTCTGCAAGAGAAGCCACATGAGGAGAGACTGAAAGAGCTTAATATGTATACCCTTGAGAAAAGGAGGGAGAGGGGGACATGATAGAAATGTTTAAGTACCTCAGAGGAATCAACGAAGTCCAAGAGGGTAGCATCTTTCAGAAAAAGAAACATGCAAGAACAAGGGGACACAATTTAAAGATGGAGGGGTGGTTCAGGGCAATGTGAGGAAGTATTTTTTCACAGAGAGGGTAGTGCATGCATGAAACAGCCTTCCCGAGGAGGTTGTGTGGTCTAAAATTGTGGGAGAATTCAAGAATACATGGAACAGACATAAGGCAATTCTTGTGGGGGGTAGGAAAAAACTGGTTAACTAGGATCTGTGGCTTATCCTGTAGGTAGGGAAATGGGCAGACTAGGTGAGCCATGCGGTCCTTATCTGCCATCAAAGTCTATGTTTCTATTTTTCTATGTGTGCAAATAAAATGCAAGCCCCCTCTGCCCAAAATAAATCTATAAATGAGTCTCAGTTCAGGTGCCGCACAATAGCACAAGATTAAGGAAACACAAGCTTGTTACATCACACAGAGTCAATTCTGAGTATGCTCGCTACTATTGAGCTGAGGAACAGAAAATGGGTACAGATGTCTGGGAGGATTTTACGGAAGCCATGAAGTGCACTGAATCAGAATTCAAGTCCAACATCCCATGCTGCTCTGGATAGGAGCCAAACAAAGACAGCTCTCAAGGAGTTCTTGCACTGATTAAAAGTCCCTCAGACCAGATGCTTATGCCCTATTTTTCAGTGCCAAATAAAAGGTAAAAAAAAATTAAAAGAAGTTCAGAAAAAGAAAGAAAAAACAAAGAAATAAAAAGGAAAAATAAACATAGCATATTCCTTGCCTCGGTTAAGGCTAGAAATGTATGGCACTTTTGGCATTGTAGGGCTTAATACATATAATAGCTGACTCCATGAGACTCTAAGTTAATCTGAGTACCTTCCAAGTGATTCAAACTGGGTTCCTGGTGATGTCTCAGTGCAGTCCTCAATGCAGCTTGAAGAGATCAGGTAGCGTGGTTTGCATCTTCTGCCACTGTGGGGTCTTCATAACTCTTCCACTGATTGCCCAGATAGATTTAAAGGCAGGCTGGGTACATTATTTTAAACATCACTCCTACTGGGATCAATTTAGACACTATAGAGTGAAATGCTGTACACCATTGCCGGACTGTGGCTGGCAATTCTTGCGCCACTCAGATCTTTCTGTCTTCTCATTTCACCTCTTGGAGTTACTTTATCTTCGCAAGGAAGTGTTGGCACTCTTGGAAATTTAGGAACTTGAAAATTAGGGGACTAGGAGGTGCATCAGGTGGGGGCATTGGCTGTAAAGCTCTATGGCTTACTCGATACAGTAAATCAGCCCAAAGGGGGAGGGACCCATCAACTTCTGTATTCATTTTTGAACAAACAGCACAGTGTTTTTCCTTTCTTCCCTCTTGGGCAAACTGATGATTACAGTGTTATCACACAGACTCTTGCCCTCGAGATCCTCCACCTTCACCTCAAGTTTAGTGATCCATTGCCTGGTAAGGGCAAATTCAGGGTTGACACAATCCATCTTCCATTCCAAGTATTTAAGGCGCACCTCATTGTCTCTGGTACATCTGGAAATGTCCTTGATGGCAGCAGCCATGGATTTCACTTCTGAAGGAAGTGATTTAACTTCTTCCCAGAATGGTCAAAATTCTTCGAAGAATCTCTCTGCTTTGAGTAGATTCAGATCCAGAGCTGTACCTGGTGCTTTGCCAGAGGCCATGGGTTGTGGCCTGGATTTTTTGGGCTGTTTCTCCAGCGTACAAGAGGGAGTATGCTTGGGTATAGCTAACGTCATTTCTGCCTCCATTGCACACCTTGCACTCAGCTAGTTGTTTGCTGTAGTCTCTTTTCAGATCGTAAATGCCTCTAAATTACAAGAAATTGCAGTTGAAACTGTAAAATAAGTGGTATGTTGGTCAGAAAAGTGGGAGCTCAGCTAGAAGGCTGCTACTCAGACATCCTCATCACGTGATCTCCCCCTGCTTTGTCTACCTTCAGTTTTAGGAGTTCTTTCAGGACCCTTTCTTCTTTGAATGGACTAGTATTGACCCCTCTATCCAGAGTGCTTCTATTATTTGGTATAAGTATTTCCTCTCCTCTTCTTTTGTGAATACTGAGCAAAAGTATCTATTCAGTATACCTGCTTTTTCACTGTCACCCTCAACCTACCCCACTCCCGATTATTGAGCCTGATTATCCCTCCCTTGGACTTTCTTTGCTCCCTAATGTGCCTATAAAAGATGTTATCCTCCTTCTTAACTGTGTTGGCTATCTTTTCTTTGGTTTGGGCCTTTGCTATTCTGACTGCTTTCCCTGCTTCATTCTGCTTTAACTGATACAGTTCTCTGTCTTGCTCCTTCTGTGATTCCTTGTACCTTCTGACTGCTATTTTTTTCTCTCTAACCTTCCACACCGCCTCTTTTGAGAACCGCAGTGTTTTTTTTTTCTTTGTTTTGTTTATTTGCTTCACACAAAGGCTTGTAGCCTCTGTGATGGCAATTTTGATTTTCCTCAGTGTTCCTCCACCCCTCCTTCTTGCCCATGTGCTAGTGCATTCCTTAGGCACTCTCCCATTTTGCCAAAGTCAGCCCTCCTGAAGTCCAGTACCATTGCCTTTGTATGACTTGACTCTATAACTGTGTTTATCGTGAACCACACTGTTCGGTGGTCTCTTGTTCCCAGATGGCTACCCACTTCTAAATCTGAGATCCTCTCTCCATCCCCATTTGAGAGCACCAGGTCAGCGATTGCTCCCTCCTGAGTGGGTTCCAACACTAGCTGTCTGAAGCATGCCCCCTGTAGGACATCGAGAATGACTCTGCTCTTGGATGTGGCTGCAGCAAAGGTGCTTCTGTTAACATCTGTCGTATTCAGGTTCCCCATCAACAATATCTCCCCTTTTTCTGCCATTCTAAGGATGACTTTTATCATTTCCATGTCCATGTCCTCCCCCTGAGATGGGGGTCTGTATACAAGCCCCATGCAGATTTTGGTGCCATTCCTGTCTCCAAGGTGACACACAGATGACTTACACTACAAAGAATATTGCTGGTCTAGCTGCACAAGGCACTCTAGACACTTTAAGAATGATTTTGTTCAAAATACTACATGTTTGAAGCAATTTTAAAAGGTTTTTGGGCTTAGAAATGTGGGGGCTGAGTTAACTCCAGCTCTCTTTTTGGACTGCACTGAACTAAGCCTATGCATGGCATACAGCACATTGCAGTATCATGTGACCTCCAGTCTCATGGGGCATTACAAAGTTAATTTGTGGGGCCCACTTTGCAGGCTAAGCTATCAACTCCACCATTTGTGAAGTTAGCAACTTACTTCAAATTAGAAATTCACAGGACAGATTAATTTCACAAATTTGGGCACATTTGTGAATTTCTCCGTGAAGTGAGACTGCCAATTTCACACACCACTACTGGAGGCTAAACTGGTGTTTACCACTTCCTCTGAACATTGCTCCAAAACTCACTTATTTTCTGACAGCTTTCCTTATATGTGATAATGAATTCTTTAGAAACTGAAAGGAGTCCCAATAGTAATCATTGTGTCAGCTAACGTTTGGATGCAATATTTGAGTGGCTATGGGATCAATGATAATGGAGACAGAGCAAATTTCAAACAAAATACAAGGGGGCCCATTTACATTCCAAAACATGCAAATGATTCTGCTAATGATTTGTGTGAATGATCAACAACAGGTTATATGAACGGACCAGTGATGATCTATTACCCACAGGACAGTACGAGACAGGGCAGGACAGGGTAGGGTAGGGTAGGGTAGGGTAGGATAGGACAGGGCAGGGCAGGGCAGGACAGAACAGGACATGATACGATACAATACGATAGGACAGGACAGGACCAGAAAGAGCAGGTCATTTTGGGTAGAACCTTATATCATATATGTTTCCAATCCATATAGCTCTATTTTCAAATTCATTTCCAACCACAGTTAGACCATATATAGTATTTGATGGCCTAAGAGGCTCTCAATTTTGGATGTAGTTGCATCTAAAACAAGTATACATCCCAGTAAAAAAATGATGCAGCGAATTGATAGTTTCTAGCTCCCTTGGAATGACATTTATGAAACTGGTCAGGCAGCTTCGGGAACAAGTGGTCAAATACAAACATACCGTAGCTGGGATTGTCTACTACTCTATCCATAGCCAACCCTTTTAAAAACTGTGCCCTTTATTTCTAAAGGTCCTTCTAAGAATCTGAATGCTGTTCAGTGCAATATGAAATGTTTCAATTCATTTCATTTAATTTATTTATTGAATATACCTGCAATATGAATACCACAATTAAAATGAATACATTTGAGGGGAGGCATAAAAAGGAACATTCATAAAAATGTTCCAGATTATTAACTATCATGTCCAGAACACACTATCATAGCTAATATATAATGTCATTCATAACTAATACAAATCATAAATACATTGGATAAAATATGTAGATACATCAATAAATATATGTTTACATGCAATCTGTTGGAGTAACAGAAAACACATGCTGGGATGGAAAGCCATGAACTGGTGCAGGGTAGACAGAGCTAAGGATCCAAATCCAGACCTTCATTCTTTTTTTTTTTGCAGTTATCATTATTTCCCCCGGAGTCCTCTGCATCCTTTTGACACCCCCCCCCCATGACTGGCACTGGGTATAAGACCCCCTCCCCTTGACCCCACGACTTACCTTTCATGGCAAGGGGTGGGGAGTGATTCAACCCACCGGACCGGATTTAGTGTTCAGGGAGGTGCCTTCCTGGGCCATCACAGTGGGGGACCATCGTCATCCTCACAGAGGACTCCCATTTTTGTCTCTTTCCTCCCCCCCCCTGAGGTCACGGCATGCAATGGCACCAGCAGCAGTGGAGCGTATGCTTCCATGAGCATCCCCCACCAAGTGCCTGCTGCAGACTCTCGCCCACAGTCTCAGTGCTGACGTGCACCTCCCAGCCTCCGCTAGGTGGCAGACAATCACCGAGCACTGTGATCCTGCCTCCCCAGAGGAGGAGAGCAGTACTGGGGATACTCAACCCTTCTCCTCCCTGCCAAACCCCGGCGTCCTATGTCCATTCCTGAACACGGTTCACTGGCATGATGTGAGGTAAGGCATCCAGCGCCTCCACCCTCAGTGCCACCAGGCCAGCCAGACCTTCATTCTGAAGTGACCTATCCTCTGAATGTTGCAGACAGAGGTGGGGTGGTAATAATACAGGACCAGGGCTGCAACCAATGAGCTCTATTCCCTGCCGATTTAATCCCTAAGCAAGGGACAATGAACAGCCCTGATCCTTGGATTAAGTAAACAAGCCTGTATTTTAGGAATTCAAATTTTGTTTGAAATGCCCATTGTGGTATATAAATTTATTCTAATAGCCTCAACATGTTGCTGACCAAGTCTACACACTTGCCTTTTCTGTGATGAGTATCCAAGGCACATCAGCAACGCCGAATTGTTTATTTTCAGCACTGCATTAACCACAGCCCAGTGGTGTTATAAACACCCTTTTCAGTGTACGCAGTCAGCTGTTCTGCAACAGCAATCTGTTTATAACTGGAAATAGCTCCAGATAGCTATGCCATTAAATCTAGTGTCTCTCAAACCAGAATCCACTGTTCTAATAAGACAGCACTAGGACAGCGCAGCACACCCAAAAAGAATGCCAAAATGTTTGCTCACAATACAGGAATTCATGCAACCTGACAGTTTGGTGGTAGTACAGTACTGTGAAGTAACAGTTGAACATGTCTGCAGTTTTTGTAATATACATTTCTATAGGGCTTCAGACACACAACATTAAATTCTCTTAGAGAAATGCAACTTTCAGAGGTCTGCACCTTTCTTGGATTTAAGCTTCATTTATATGTCAAGGACTGCAGAACTGTACCTCAAAAGAAATGGTAGAATGCTCACTAATACAAACTGATTAGGGTTACCTTGAGTTGACTGGCTTGGAACCAGCAAAATACAGACTGGAAGTCTGTTAGGAAGTTCTTCTTCACTGACAGGGTTGGTTGATTCATGGACTTGCCTGGCCTGGGAAGTGGTGGAGGCCAAAACAGTAAATGGGTTCAAAAATGCCTGTGACAGGCACAAAGGTATCATTTCACAGAAAAGATAGAAGGCGGTTGGGGGGTAGTTACCCATATCAGGCAGCCTAGATGGATCTTGCGGTACCCTCTGCCATCAATTTCTATGTTTCTAAAAGGGTGCAGAGTGTCCACCAGAAAGAGGAAGAGGAGTTCAGATTGTGATGCTTCCCTCTGCCAGAGATGTCAGGCAACAACTGCAATCTGACTTCCAGTCTGTCTTCGCTGGTTCCAAGCCAATCAGCTCAAGATAAATGCCAAAAGAACAGTGTCGAGGACCTTTGGAACTGACATCTCTGCCCCTTCTCCTTCTCCACCCTAGATGGAATCACCTTTGATGCAGTCTTCTCTTTCTAATATCTTGGTGTCTGACTTGATAGCTTGATTTCTGTACACATATAGATCACATTCTCTCAAAGCTTCACCCCAAGCTGGGGGCCTTGTATAGCAACAAGGTCTTCCTCTCCCTGTCTATTGTGAACTCCTCACCAAAATGATAACTCCATTATTTAACTATGCCAACATAGCAAATGGAACTGCCCCTACCGCCTCACAAGTCAGACTGGACTGTATAATGCCTTCTGTCACTTCACTTTAAATCCCCCCTGCACCCTACTGCTCCCTCACTCCTCTCTCTTCACCTGCACAATCAGCATCATGCCTCCCTCCTCATCTCTAAATTATGACATGGGTCCATCCCCTCCTATTTTCTTCTCTCCTCGCCTTCCTCCCTGCCCTCCTACCTCATTTGTTTCTGAGATACCTGCACCATTTCTGTCTCCCGTCCCTCATCCTGTTCAGGTCAATCAGCCTTTTCATACTGCCTGCCCTCCCTCTGGAACTCCCTCCACTCTTCCCTTAGACAATCCCCCTCTGTTCTTTGCCTGAGGCATGCACTCTCACAGTATCCCCTGCCTCCTTGCACCTGCACTTCCTTGAGCCAGTAGATCCTCACACCCCTCCCCTCCCTCCTTTTTTGACTGAATTTGCTACAGTCTCTTTTAGCAGCCTCTTCTGCACTTACCACCATTTTCTAATGTTCCTCCATACATTCTGAATGAATAACTCAGTATCAGTCTACAGTCAATGAAACTTTGAAACTACTCGTCAGAGTATGTTATTCATTTCTAAATGTTCATACAAATGTAAATTATGTTTTCATTTGCTGATTACTGATCTCCTGTATCTCTCCTTCTCAATTTGTTCCATTAATTTTTATGTGTACATTGTACTCCTCTTATCCCCCCCCCAGGTTGCACCTGGAAACGAGCCATAGGTCAGTGTGCCTCTCCTGGTTACCAGCTTTTACTTAAATAAATAAATAAATTATAATTCACACTAAGGGAAAGAGATGAGATATTCAATGAATGAATGCACTGTTTCCCTCTTCCTACTGTACAATGATTTTATTATGCCTAGAACAGCACAGTCTGTCATATATGCACTATAAATCCTAATGAAACAGTAAATGAAATAAAGTCTGAAATGTAATATCACTTTAAAACCAAAATGTTAACTTGTTTGATCTAGAATAGAGTCGATTTACAGTATGTATATTGAATATCTGAATAAAATTTGCAGCTTATACTGTAACTGGCTGATTCTTGCCATATAGTTTTTAAATGAGGGTGGCTACAATTCGAGGGTAGCTTTTAATGCAGTTGAAAGGTTTTTGATGTGGCTTTCTTGATCAGCTGTCAGTCTGTGCTTTGCACAGCAAACTTTGACATTACAGAGACTAACATTTTCTTTACATGCAGGCAGTGTGACGTCTGCAAGTATACGGGAACTGGTATAAAAATCACTCATCAAGTAACTGATGAAAAATTCAGACTGGGGCATTATGTTGACTGTAGTGCATTGTTTACAGTGTAGGAGGGATGGTGTTCCTGTGGAATCATTTATGTGGGCTGAACGGTCTGACCCCCTCCAACAGCGGGCACAGGAACATATAAAGTCTATATGGTCTGGTAAACAGGAAAATGCATTTGTCAAGCACTTTAAAACAACACAAGTGTATCAGGGTTGGAATTACAGGGGGGCTTGCCAGGGCTTGGCATCCCCCAGCTCAGAAGTTAGCCCTGGTAGCTCACGCATTACTGCCACTGATTTATACTGGGAAGGGAGGGCTCAGGTTAAAAATATGACCTTTATGGGTCCCCCTAGCTCTAAAGTTTAATTCCAACATTGAGTGCAATCCAAAAGATTTCTAATTTAAGAATTTGGAATACATCCCAGAAATTAAACATGGAAAAGATCATATACAGTATGTCTCCTCTACAGGGAAACCTAGTGAATATTCAGATTGATGGTACTTTCAACCAAAGATGTGAACGGTGGGATTACTTAGTCACCTTATTCACCTTTTCTACAACATTGAAACAAACTAATGTTCTCCTTTTTTAAGGAGAACTCTTGGTAATGTTAATTGACGTACATGTTTAATTTTTAGACAATGATGTCCTTATTGGACTGCTGCTCATAGTTCGATGCTATGTTAGATTGCTAATCCCATGTTTTTAAACTTGGTTAGAATTATGAAACAATGCAGTACCTTTTATATATGTTTTGAAGGGGTTTCTTTTGTAGACCATAAACTAAGTGTTTGCGAAGTCAAGAAAGTAAACAACCTAATAAAATCAAAATTTAAAAGGACTAACTGATGCCCCTATAGTTCTATAGGAATGATCCTTATTCTGGTAATGCCCCACTACCCCACTTTCCAAAATTGTTTTATTCTGCTTTGCCATGTGCTTCTCTAATTCCTCTTTCTTGTCCATTCCCTTCATTCCTTCTTTTTTTTCATTTCCCCAGCCTAACCCCCAACGCTCAACCCCCTCATCCTCTCCCATCTTTCCTTCCTCCTTTCTTTTTCACTTTTCTATATCCCTCCATCTTTCTTGTCCTTATTCATTGAGGTAGTAAGCAGGTAACTGGACTGAGCAACTTTGTGTTTGTTTGATTGCAGTATAATGCAATGCATTTCTAGAATTCTAAATTAATTTAAAATATTGGCAACACTTTAAGTGTCAATTAACTACACTGTAGTTACAGTGTTACACTGTAATTACATTGCAATTGCAGTATAGTTGCAACAAACATGCAACTACAGTGTAATTATCATGTTGCATGACATAATCTGTTTAATACTGTTTCTAAATAAGTACATATATGTCTGTCTTATCTGCAGTGAGCAACAGCACTAACACTTTATTTGTATAAAATCACAATTGCAGTCTGAATGAACTGCACATGGTTTTCCTGCACTGTATTTAAATGAACGGATAAATATTTACGATTTGTCTCTATACATTCAACATACTGGGCACAGTCCCCCCACCCTCAGATGAAGCCCGTTTGTAGGGACCTACTTAGGTATAGTTTGTCCTGCGTATTTAAGCTACCTTGGCTCTGCAATAAATTAGAAAACTAGGTCTGGTGTATGCTCCTTTCTTTTTTTTTCCTTTCCAGTTTTGACATTTTGTCTTAATAGAAGTATCTCTAAAGGCAAGGTTCTGTATTTTTGTACAGAGACGTCCATCATTCCAAAGATCTGTAAGTGACCCCTGTGCTGAACAGTGGAGTGCTAACTTGGGGAACTTTGTTCTGTGAAAAGTTTCAGTAAATTCATGAAGCTGAGGACTGCAATTTGTGTGGTGAATGGCAGAGTCACAGGAAAATCCCAATGTGAATTGTGTGCTACACTTCCTTTCCCCACCAAAAAATGAAAGAAAAGAAAACAGGATATGCCCTCCCAGGCCCTGCCCCCTCTATTGGCACCCTTCTTCCCCTGCTCTGGAGAACTGCATGCTGTGCTGCTCCAGAACATAATCCCTTTTCCCCCACCCACACAGAAACACACTCCACCCACCTCCCCTACTTGGGTCCACTTTCTTTATTGCATACCCAGTCCCCAGCCAACCTCCCTCTGGTCCCTACCTCCTTTATCTCTCAGCAGCACCCTCAAAAGCAACCTGCAATAAAGAAAACAATCCCCCAGTGCAGAGTGTCTACTCTGTTCAGTGTCTGTCTTATAATGGCAGGAGTGCAAATGAATAAATGGTGACATTTTTACTCTTAGCAAAACCAGATTAGTTGAGTTTTCTGATTTTGCTAGGAGCAAAGATTATACTATTAATTCCTGCCATTAAGAGATGAACGTACTTAACAGAACATAAACTCTGCACTGCAGGACTGTTTCTTTATTCTTGTTGATTTATTATGGGTGTTGTTGGGGTAGGAGGGTGCTGAGGGATCAGAGGGGAGGGTGGGTGAGGGACTGGGTTGCTTAATAAAAGTAGTAGGACTTAGGTGGGGAGGCAGCTGAGTGTGTTAGGTGTGCAGGTGGGAGATGGGATTACTTTTCAAACAGATTAGCATGCAATGCACATGGGCAGGGAGGAAGAGGATCCAGCAGGGTTGGGAGGGATAACATTGTTTCTATCATTTTGGAGGGGAGGGGTAGTTTTACAGCACAGTGAATTGTGAGAGATCTTTTTAATGTTTTAATTAAAAAAAAAGGTCTTCCAGCAAGTTCATGTGTCTGTTGCGGAATTAATTAATTTTGCACATTTCTATGGGTTTGCACCAACTTCACCAGTGGATAAAAATGTGTAATATCTCTAGTGCTGAACTGCTCAATACCCCTCCAAGCTGTGCCAGATTGTTACTGTTTTTGTTGTATAGCTTGTCTCTTGTGTTACTTCCACAACCCTGTATCAGGACATCAGTGAGTGTGGGGTTAGCTGCACTGGAAAGATAATCCTGCACAACAAATTTTGCCACCACAAAGACAGTTATCATTTATAAGGTCTATAAGTGACCTACTGTATTTAACTGTTCAGAAAAAAAGACATCTGTGCCAAACTACTGCCATATATGTTGCCTGGTGTGTCCCTCATACTGCCTCCACAAACTAGTATCAGGATCCCAGTGGAGGCAGCACATGCTGGATTAACAGTGAAGCCATGCTGGTAAGAAGAGGTTTTTTGTCATATTGGTGAATGCAAAACAGCGATCGCTATTATGGCAAGTGTATATCACCAAAAAACAAGTCATGATGTACACTTGCCGGTGACACAACATCTGGCAAAAAAATAATTATTTTTGCAGGGGGGTGTGCACCTCCCCATGCCCCAGTCATGGGGGACTTTGCCTCCTGCACCCCCTGATTTTAGATTCTTAACTCTGGGGGGGTGCATATTGGGGAGGGGGAACAGTACACATTTAAAAAACAAATTAAGACCTGCATATGCAGGCAGCAGCAAAATTCCTACCCTCCCTATCCCCAGCCCTGAACCTAGTACATGCTGAGTCAGAGCTAGCCACCCACACCACCACACCACATGGCTAGCTTGGCTGTAGCAGGTACACCACTTTGCTAGAAACACCTTCCCTATCCCTCCCTTCCCCTTCCCCTCACTATCCTCTGCTTCTGGTAGCCGTTCCCTACACTAGCCTGCATGTAAGGTCACTACCCTTCCAGGGTTGCCCATGATAATAGTACTGAATATGGAGTCGCCATTTTGATGGTCACCCATATGCAGGTGCTATGATCACAGGATGCCGTAAGAAGATCCTGCACAACTGACTTTGTCATAAGAGGGACAGCCATCATTTCTGAGGTCTGTACAGTAAGTGACTTTTGTGCTGAACTGCTAAAACCCCCTCTACCTATGCCAAATCACTGCCATTTCTGTTGCTTAATGTGTCCCTCATGCTGCCTCCACAACCTCCCATCAGGACATCAGCAGGGGGCAAGGCTTACTGGTTTTAAAGAACCGCGTTGGGAAAAGATCTAGCATGAAAGACTTTGCCATAATACTTTCATCATCCTGTGGTTTGTACTATAAGTGAACCCCAGTGCTAAACTGCACAAGTCCCCTCCTAGTTGTGCTGAATCATTCTGTTTTTTTTTATTAGTATCAATCTCTTTTTGTTTCTCTTGACATATACTCTACCACTACTACAGCGAATGATTAGTACAGTTACCAACTTACATAAGACTGCTAACATTTTAGTCAGTTTACAATGGTCATACATAACATTTTGACATACTCTAGGTCTGTGGTTCTCAAATGTCAGAAAATGTTCAGGCCATAAAGTGTGCCTACCAAGATTTGCTGGTGGCTGCATACCATTTTCTTCTCAAAACACTGTAATAATATGATCGTGCAATACTTTATGTCAAAGTGTTTTCACATCAGTAGCAACAGCACAGATTCAGTGGCAGATTAGTGTCCCAGAGGCATGCTTAAGAGTAGGGTGACCATATGTTCAGAACAATCAAAACCATCTGAGTATTCAAAGCATGAGAACAATTTTTACAGTGCTACACTTTGGGGCTTACACTGAACATAAATAGTAGTACTAGTATATATTTTATTCATGAACCATGAACAGGGATAAACTCAATTGAGCATTCTGTAGCTCATTTCCAGTGGGGGTCCCATTGCATTCATACAAGTTGCCATTTAAACTAGAATGTATCACTAATCTAATAAATACTAATTAGCATTAGAAGTATATTAAAGTAAATAGAAAATAATAAACATTATACTCTAATATGAAAATACATACTTTATATGCTCCTAAACTAAGAAAATTAATAATGAAAAGTACAACACTTAATGTATACAAAAGAAATAAAAAAAAATTGTAACATATAATAACAATGTACATTTCCTAGGTCACAACTTTCTAGTTTATTTAAAATCTCAACTTAGGTAATTGCACCTGAACAAGGCAATGAGACATTTCCCTATTTTACTAAGCATCTTTTTTAGGTGGCTTAGCCTAATAGTATGGTTGTACCCCTGTAGTGCTATAGGGATAGAATTCCACAACATTGCTCCCTTATGGGTAATTGATGACCTCCCAACCCCCAGATTATAACTGGCTACACTGCATTCTATACCCTGAGCAGATTTCAAACCTTGTTTTACCATTATGATTTTGAATAAATTTAGGATATATTTAGGAAGGGTTCCTTTCCAGACTTTAAACGTAAACTGTAAAAGATGTAAATTTCTTCTAGCCTGTGGTCTGAGCCAATTCAAGGAACTACTGTATATAATTCACAGCAATGGGTTCTTCATAGACCATCAAGGACATAGAAAGCCAGCCTACTGAACATTTAGTACACACTGTCTTGCTGTGTCCCCTGAGACCCTCGGATATAATACATCCCCATAATCAAAGACTGGGTTAACAATTCTTAACCTTACATCTGGTGACATGTAATATTTCAACTTGTAAAGAACTCCTAGTTTTTTGCTTATATTGCGTAGTGTCATATCAAAATGTTCATCCCATTTTAATGAGTTATCCAGACAAAGCCCAAGATATTTATATATTTTGACCTGCTGGATGATTTTTCCTCCCTGGGTCCAGATGTTTAAAGCAAGATTATTTTCTGATTTTAAAGTTCTTCCAAAAAGAACTGACTGAGCTTTATTATCGTTGAATATTCACATGTGTTGATTAAAAAAATCCGGAATCTGTACAAACACCTGCTGTAACTTATTATTTATATGATCTAAGGAGTTCCCCCAGCATATATCATTATATCATTGGCATACAAGTGACATTTAATATCCAAATCTTTGAATCTAAGTTCATTGATGTAGACATTAAAATAAGAGTGACCTCAGGATTGAACCCTGGGGCACACCAGATTCTGTAAGAGCTAAAGAGATTTATAAGGACCAATTTCCACCAACTGTTTTCATCCCCGTATATACAAACTAATCCACCTGGGCGTGGCACAAGACAGACCAATTTCCTTGTGCTTGGCCAGGAGAATGTCATGATTCAATGTGTCATATGCTTTTGATAGATCTATGAATAAGGCATCTACCATCATTCTTCTATCCAGACTCAATTGTAAGTCACTCGCAGCCTTAGTTAAAACTGTCTGGGTGATGTGAAGGGATGTAAACCCTGACTAAATTAATTTAGTTTATTTTGGGATTCCAATTATACTTTTAGTTGCCTTGATACTAATCTTTCAAACATTTTGGACACCTGTGGTAATACTGAAACTGGCTGATAGTCATCAATGTCTTGCATAAAACTGGCCTTAAAAATGGGGACAATCCTAACAATTTTCCATTCCACATCTGTTTTAAGGAATAGAATAAATATGAGTGACAGAGGATACACAATGCAGGCGCAACATATCTCAATAATCTAGAGGGTATTCTATCCAACCCTTCTGCTTTATTGATATGCAATTTTAACAGTTCACCTCTAATTTCAGCTTCTAAGAGAGTGTCAAAAATAAAATCATTAGAACTAACTACAGTAGTTCCTGCATGCCTGCCTTTATCTGTACATCTTCTGTCTCATTATCCAATACATGGGCATTATTTAATCTTATAAAATGGGTAGGGAAATTGTTCTTGCTCCATTGGATCCTGAGCATCACATGACCGTGCGTATATCAGAGCGCGACTGCACACCTGCACTTTTACCCCCCCAAAAAACAATTTTGACATTTTATAAGATAGATATACCATTGAGGTGGTGTCACGCCTGATATACGCACGCCTTGGGCGGTTGACGCACACCAAGGCGCTATGTATATCAGAGCGAGACCGCACACCTCAGAGTGGTATATCTATTACTTGATGTATGGAACCCATAACACAGAAATGGTTGTTAAAAGCATTCACAACCTCATTACCCCTCGACACCATTTGTTCATTTATTTGAATCCTACTTACTTGTGTGTTTTTATTTTTGCTCATCAGATTTGTCATGGTGCTCCAAAAAGTTTAAGGATTTCGCTTGATATTATCATCTAGATTAGACTTAAAGTAACTTTGTTTAGCTATCCTCCATGCTTGTGTATATTTATTTCAAGCATGCCTGTAAAGATACCAATCATTTTTTAAAAGCTGTATTCTTTGCCTTTTGCCATTTCTTGTCTCTAGCCTTTTTAATTTATAAGTTTATAAAGTTCAGTGTTATACCAATTGGCACCTGTATATCTAATATTTTTCTTATGGGCACATGCCCGTCATACTTCATGAATTTCTGATGGAAATAAATCCAGGCCTCAGATGCAGTGGGAATGAGGTCTAGTCTGTTCCATGCAATTCTTCCCACATCTAACATAAGTACTAAATAGTCCAAATGTTTGAAATTTCTCCAGTAAACAAACAGCTGGCCCTATATTGGATTTATGTAATTTATTTCACAACACGATGATGAGCTGATGGTCAGAAAAGGTATTGGGTAATACTACACTAGAGGATAAAACTGGGGTCAAGTTGTGAAAATGAGGTCTGAAAGAGTTGACTTATTGAAATCTTTTGGGTTGATCCTAGGTGGCTCTTTAATTAATTGAGTAAATCCTAAATTTTCTTGCAGGTCTAACAGACTATGATTTGTATCAATTTTAAACCAATTAACATTAAAGTCCCCCAACATTAAGATTTCATGGCAGTTTTTGTATTTATATAGAAGATACTGTAAATCATTAACCCTTTCTGATTGGGTGCCGAGTATACTCAGAATACTTCGGCATTAGTGCAAGGGTGGTGCCAAGTATACTCGGTTTCAAAAGGAACCTTATTTTTGCTGGCTCGCTGACTGCAATTTTCTAATGACAGCTTTGATGTGACACATGGCCACATGTGATGTGTCAAAGTCATGTCATGTGACCATGTGCCATGCAACCTAGCCTTTGTAGTGATGTCTAGAAAAGGCATAGCTGTCACACCAGATTTCAACATGGTTTGTCTCTCTGAGGAACTTTCATTTGGAGCTTCGTGTGGTACTGTAGATCGCATTAATTTCAGACTAAAATTCATTAATTCATCTTTGTAACAGCATACTAAGATATTTACAATATATTTACATATGAACTTGTCAGCAGATAAAGGCCTTTGGGTCTATTGAGTCTGCTCAATTGAGCAGCTAGCAGCCCTTATTGTGCAGCTGCGCCTCCTCCCCTCCCCTCCCCCATCCAATGACCCTCCCCCTTACTCTGTACCATCTCCTTTTAAAGCAGCCCACTATATTACATGCTACCACTTCCTCTGGCAATGCATTCCACCCTGACACCACCCTCTCTGTAAAAAAGTGTCTCTTCATTTCCCTCCTGAACTCCCCCACTCCAATCTCAGCTTGTGCCCTCAAATGTCTTTCCCTCTCCTCAACTGGAAAAGCTCCTCTGTATCCATCTTATTTATTCCCTTTAGGTACTTCAAGGTTTCAATCATGTACCCCCTTTCCCTCCTCTCTTCCAGAGAGTACAAGTTCAACTCCCTTAGCCTACTCTCACAGGGCAAGTCCCCTAGCCCTGAATGATTTTTGTTGTGCTGCATTGCACCACCTCCAGTAATCTTTCTTCAGGTACAGCCGCCAGAACTGCATGCAATATTCCAGGTGTGGTCTAACTAGTGACAGATACAGCAGCAGGATCACTTTCCCCTTCCTGGAGGATATGCCTCTGGCAATGCAACCCAGCATCCTGTTTGTCTTCTCAGCTACCTTTCTATACTGTGTGGAGTTGTTCATTACTCCCGTTATGATTAGCCCCAGGTCCTTCTCCTCCTCTGTCTTGGCTAACTGAACCCCCAAGCTGGCAGCTCCTCCTTGTTTTTTTTTTTTGTTCGAAAAGTAACACCTTGCATTTCTTGGCATTAAACCCCAGCTGCCAAGTGTCTGATCAGGCCTCCAATTTTGCCAGATCATCCTATAACCCATGCCACCTGTCTAAGTCATCCACTACTGCTCCCATCTTGGTGTCATCTGCAAACATACTGATCTTGCTCTTGATGCATATTGAGATGTCTGCTATGAAGATCCCAAACAACACCGGCCCTAGTACAGAGTGCTGTGGCACCCCACTTGTTACTGTCCTGGGCAACGAGAGCTCTGACTCCTTCAACCACCCTCTGCTGTCTCCCTTGCAGCCAGTTCACTACCCATCCCACCATCTTTGCCCCCATCCCTGTGCCTTCCAACTTTCTATCTAGCCTCCTATGCGACACTGAATCAAGTGCTTTACTGAAGTCCAGGTACAGAAAATCTACTGCATGGTCCCTGTCTAATTGCCTGGTTATCCAGTCATAGTACTCCACCAGGTTGGTCTGATAGGATCTGCCTGAGACAAAACCATGTTGTCTGCTGTCCTGCAGCCCATTAGCCTCTAGGAGGGAAAACAGCCTCTCCTTCAGGATTGTCTACATCAGCTTTCTCACGATGGATGTGAGGCTTACTGGTCTGTAGTTCCCCGGCCAATCCTTGGGGCACTGTTGTGGAGAGGCACTATGTGTGTCATCCTCCAGTCCTGTGGTACACTCCTGGAATCCAGGGAGGCATTGAACAGATCTGCCAGGGGTTGTGCCAGGACTTCTGCTAGCTTCATTAGCACCCTGGGGTGTATGCCATCTGGCCCCATAGCCTTGTCCACCCACATTACCCTCAATCCCTCCAGTACCCTGCCCACTGGCATTTCCCTGACACCTCTTCCATGCTCATGCCCACACCCCCAGCCCCCCTGAGTACTGCTCCCTCTTCACAAAAAAACTGAAGCAGTATACTGTGGAAAAGATCGTTCCTTGTTAGACTGTCAGACAACAGTCAGTCAGAAACATGAGGTGTCTTCAGTTCTTGCTTCCTCAATGAAAACAGACATTTCATTAGATCTGTGGCAGTGTCTGTCACACAGTTTTTTGTTGCTCTGAGTATGGTTCTGGCATCATGCATCTTATATTCAGAGCATACACAGGTAAAGGATTTTTTTTATAAAATCAAAACAATAGAAAGTGGAAAAAAAGGCTTCTGTCTCATCCTGTCAGACGAGAGTCTGAACCACGAGGTGTCTTCTGATCTTGCTTCCTCGACGACAATAGAACTACAGTATTCATTAGATCCACTAAATAAAATGATACCTTGCAGCATAAGTAAGTAACAAGGAAATGTGCTTTTGTGTAGTTTACTGACGGACTTTAGTCTGGATTACCAGGAAGCAGCAATCTTTTTTATCTGACTGCATCTACCAGTTTTACTTTCAACAATAGTGTATATCATAAACAGTTTTGTGATGTTCTGTGTGGGGTTCTGTCAGAAAAAGTCTGGGGCTTTATTATTGTTCATTGCCTGGTGAAATATCCAATTATTGTGTTCCACCAAACTGAAATAACACTACATAATATGTAAAAAAAAAAGAAAAATAAAAGGCAAAAGATACGGACCAGGATATTCAGACTGCACCGGGCAGTGGCGCAAGCCTTTGCGCAACGTAACTGATGTGCCAGGGCCAGGTCCAGGTAACATTCAACAGTGCTGTGCCACAGCACAGCACCATTGAATATGGCATGGGCAGTGCACAAACTGTGCATGGTGCAGTGGCACTGCACCAGCACAAGCCACAGATAAGGAGCACAGGGATGCACCAGTGCAAGTACAGTTGCGCTAGGTGCATCACCTGCAATATACAGCACAGGGCATGCAAAGGAGACCATAACATATTGAAGGCACAAATGGGGCCATTTGCATTTCATTATGGCCCCATTTGCATGCCTTGCACAGGGCAGGCTGGCAACTTGCACCTGGCAACCGACACAGCATAAAGTGTGCTGTGAGATCCCAGGGCATCCCCCGCCCCATAGCCGCAATCACACGGTATATGTTCATGAAGTAATCCCTGGTAGTCTAGTGGCCCACCCAGTCCCTGATTCCCCAATGTGTACGAAACATGACCATCTCTGGGGGTCTCGTGTTCCCCCCTCCCACCTGAGTCCCTGATTCCCTGGTAAATGGCAATAGGATGGCCCTGGTGGTATAGTGGAACCCCCCGGCCCATTGCCATGATCACAGTAAAATCCCATATTAAACTGCCCTGGTGATCCAGTGGCACCCCCACCCCACCCACCCACACAGAACACCTTGCCCATTCCACTCCCCCATCATCGGTGGGTGGCTGCATCCTGCCCACACACTGCCCGGCTGCCCACTGAATGACAGGTACAGTATGGTCTGTAAGTCCATTGGTCCCTAGTGTGGACCAATGGGCTTGAAGGGGAAACTAGAGAAACTAGGGGAAGGGGTACTAGACAGTCCCAAATCTGTAAATGACTCCATTCACATATCAATCAAATTCTTTATTTATCCAGGTGAACACCATTGAGCAAGCTCATTTACAAGGCGGGCCTGCATTACACAAGTCAAGTAACAATGCATTTATATTCAGACAAATAGACAGCAGATGCAAGAGTACAACAGTACATGTAGGCCTGCAATAGACAGGATAAGTAAAATTACATTGGGGTTCAAGTAAAAGACATTCAGTAAGGGTATACATAACAATAGGGTAGCAAGTCAGTAAAAGTTATACCAGATACAACAACATACATGGTTTAGTATTCCTGCAAGGTAAAGGCATTATAGTCCAGCAAAGAGATTAGTTGAAGTGGATGCTGCAAGCAAAGAGACATACATAGTCAGTTTAAAAAGACCCAGGCATATCATGGGGGAAGACATGTGTTGGGAGAAGTGGGCAGCCAGTGGGGTGGGTGGTGGTCTGGAATTGGGATAATACTAGGAGTGAAGGAATGAGATGCTGTGGGTATACAAGGAATAGGTGGGTGAGGGAAGGTGAGATTTAGGGTGGTAGATAAGTAGGTGGCTCAGGGGCAAGTTATGCACTGATACAAGAAGGAAGGAGGATGGGAAAAGCAGGGAGGATGTGGAAGGGGGTGTAAGTAAGCTAGGATCATTGGAAGCAGTTACAGGCTTCTGTAATGTATTTTGAGCATAAGGTCTTAAACACAGTGAGACTAACAGGAGTCCTTGGTTTCATTGATTTCTGTAGCACATTCCAGAGCTAGGATCATTGGAAGCAGTTGCAGGCTTCTGTAATGTATTTTGAGTATAAGGTCTTAAACACAGTAATACTAACAGGAGTCCTCAGTTTCAGTGATTTCTGTAGCACATTCCAGAGTGGCAGTAGAACGAATCCTATGGCAGCTCTCCCAAAATGCGTTAGGGCTTTGGGCACTTTCAGAAAAATCTGTGAACAGCTTCTTAGGGCATAGGTTCCAGGTATATTGAGAGTCAGGCAATCAACAATGTACTACAGAAGTTTGCCAGTGATAGCTCTGTATGTCCAGAGAGCTGCATTTTTATTTTGTCTGTAGTGTAGGGAGGTCCAACCTATGGCAGCATATAAAGAGCAGTGATGGGTGGGGAAGGGGAGACCAGTGATGAAGCGCAGAGCTCTGTGGTAAAGTATGTCCAATTTACCGAGGTATGAAGTAACACATTGGCTGTATATAAAATCAGCGTAATCAATTAGGGAAAAGAACATAGACTGAACTAGCTCTTTCTTGGCCTCTGTAGTTAGTAGGTGGTTTAACCTGAAGAAGAGACCTAGTCTCTGCCTCAGTTTTTTCAACAAATCCTCCAGGTGGTCTGCATGGAGAGTTTGAAGTCTAGCCAGACCCCCAGGTATTTACATTTCGGCACAAATTCCAGGGTTTCTCCTAGGAGGGCAGTGATGGGGGGTAGATCAGGTTAGGCTGCATGGTTAATAGGTGAAAATAGCATCACCTTTGTCTTTTTGACATTGAGTAGCAATTTTTTACTAAGGAGCTGGTACTGAAGTATGTTGAAGTCAGCTTGCGGGTTGCTACAGGCAGTTTCAGGAGTTGTACGGCTTAGGTAGATCACTGTATCATCTGCGAACAGATGAATTTTCACCTCATTGATGCCCGAGTCTATACTGTTGATGTAGATGGCAAATAGGAGTGGCCCCAGGATGGATCCTTGCGGGACGCCTCTTTTTAACAGATTTGAGGGGGAGAGTTCACCTTCGGCCTTGACCTGTTGGTGCCTATCAGAAAGGTAGTTGTGGAACCAACGCAAGGAGGTAGACTCTAGACCAATAGCTTTTAATGAAGAAAGAAGGAGGCTGTGGTCGACAGTGTCGAAGGCCTTACTTAGGTCTAGAAAAATGGTGCAGACAAATTTTTTGTTCTCTAGCTTGTGCTGCCAGCCATTTGTCACCTTGACCAGGGCCGTGACTGTACTATGTTCAGTTCTGAAACCAGATTGCATTGGGTTTAGCAGGTTAGTATCATCTATGAGAGATTACAGCTGGGCATTCACAATTTTTTCCAGAAGTTTTGATAGTACCAGGAGAAGAGAGATGGACCTGTAGCTGTTTAGATCACAGGGGTCTCCAGATTTAGATGATGGAATAACATGTGCAGTCTTCCACAGTTTGAGGAGGGTCCCTTGAGAAATGGACAAGTTAAATAGATGCGTAATAGGTACAGCCTAGACATGATAGGCAATCTTTAAGTAGTATGGATCGAAGGTGTCAGGGCCAGCACTTTTTCTGGTGTCCAACTGGAGGAGGAGAAGATCTTTGACCTCTTTTAGTGAGGCAGGAAAGAATGAAAAGACTGCATGTGAGGGACTAGATTCTGAAGGTTGCGTGGTAAGCTGAGATCGTAGGTTGCGTGCAGGTAAGTTATCAAAAGCTAGCTCTGCAGTGGCAAAGTGATTGTTGAAGGCTTGTAGTATCTCTTTATTGTTGCTGATAGTTATATTGCCAGAAATCATTTTTGAGGGAAGAGTGTTTCCTGTGGTATTACCAGAAAGTTCTTTTATTGGGGACCAGAACTTGGTAGGGCAGTTGGAGGCAGTGTCAAGTTCAGAGTGATAGAAGTTGGACTTGTTTTCCCGAATTAGCTTTGTACAGTGGATTCTGGTTGTTCTGAAAAGATGCCAGTCTTCGGCTTTGTGGGATTTGCATGCTAGCTTCCAGAGCTTGTCTCTATTTAATAGTGCTGCCTTGATGTCTGCTGTAAACCAATGGCACTTTCTAGCCTTTATGTGGGTTTTGACTAAGGGTGCATGGGTGTTAAGAGTGCTGGATACAATTTCATGGAAAATGGCATGTACGGTTTCTACTGATTTGGCTAAATAAAAGGACTGCCAAAGCAGGGAGGCTTTCAGGTCATTGATATATGCAAGCAGGTCAAAGTTCCATTTTGATCTTTTGGTAGAGAACTTTGCTGAGGCTGTTGGTTTAGGGACTGTTCTTATGCCAGCAATAAAGCAATGGTCACTAACATCAGCAGAAAAGATCCAGCATGGGAGAAGAAATGGTGTTTGCTTACTAGAAGTACATCTAATAGTGTACTTTTCATAGGGTTTTTCTTATTGATACGAGCAGGTTCATTAATAAGTAGAGTGAGCCCATGAGAGTCATAGAAGGATTTAAGTGGAAGAGATGCACTTGACAGCCAGTCATAGTTAAGGTCCCCTAGTACAGTATAATTGTTTCCATTGTGTTGGTACTCATAGTACATATTTAGGACTATCTAGTACAGTATGCCCTTCAAGCCCATTGGTCCACACTAGAGACCAATGGGCTTACAGCCCAAACTGTACCGGTCATTCGGCGGGTGGCCAGGTGGTGTGCAAGTGGGTTACAGCCACCCGCCAATGAAGGGGGGGGAGAACAGGAGGAGCAAGGGTTCTGTGTGGGTGGGGGTGCCACTGGATCACCAGGGCAGTTCAATATGGGATTTTACTGTGATCATGGCAATAGGTGTGGGGGTTCCACTAGACCACCAGGGCCTTCTTATTGTCATTTATTTTATTTATTTATTTATTGTATAATCGGATTTACAACCTTTGAGCCAGCGAGAGGACACACATGGTTGACACAATTTACAGAGTACAGGCAAGACAGATAACAGATTTTTTACATATTTACAGAATACAGACATATAGAATCACATAGTTTTACATAGGTTGCATGAACAGAACTACATAGTTTTACATACAATTGCTTGAACATGTGTAATTAATAAACATTTCAATTAGTACCAGCAGGTAGTGGCAGAGGAGAAAGGGCCCAGAGGGGGGAGTGGGTTGGGGTGCGGGTGGGTAGGTGTTCAGCCCAATGGGCCATGTCAGTAGTGCCAGAAGAGCAGCAGAGTATCTTTTAGTAACAGGTGCAGCAGCTGGTGTTGAACAGCAGGTCTCATAAGGCAGCTTTGAAGGGGGCAATTTTGGCAGTGCTGAAAATGGCTGTGGGGAGTGAGTTGAACCAGGTAGGGGCTCTGTAGCTGAAAGACCTCTGAGCCCGGGTGGTCCTAGTTCTGGGCATTAGTAGAGTGACCTTGTCCGAAGTTTGGGTGGTGGCTCTGGGTGGTGTAAATTGGATGGAGGCAGACACCCCGGGGGGGGGGAGCCCAAGTAGAATCTTCTTGGTTAGCAGGCCAGTTTGATAGCGGATGCGTTCGTCGAGGTTTAGGAGTTTGGCCCACGGGCATAGCTACAAGGGTGCAGGGGGTGCAGTCGCACCCGGGCCCATGAGGTTTGAGGGGCCCAAATCATAATTTTAATGTTTATTCAAAAGTGGGGGGGGGCCCTATTACATATCCTTGCACCCAGACCCTCTGGGAATTTGCTACGCTACTGGTTTGGCCATGTCATAAAGTTGACAGGTGTGGGTGAGTCTAGGAGTACTGGTCAGTAGCCTGCAAGCCTTATTTAGCGTGAGTCTAGTCTTGCTGAGGGCAGTGGAATCAGCGGCACCATATACTGAGAGGCCGTAATCAATAAGGGATATTACTGCAGATGTGATGGCAAGCCTGAGGGCATGAGGTGGGAAGCAGTCCTTGTGCTGGTAGAGGATGCCAAGGTGCGTGTTTGCGGTGGAAGCAAGTGCAGTAATGTGGGCATGAAAGGTGATGGCCGAGTCAAATGTGATTCCAAGGTATTTGTATGAGTAAACTTGTTCGAGTGGTTGACAAGTGCTGGGGAAGATTTGGAGGGGACTTTTGCTGGCTTTGTTCTGGTGGTGGGCGAAGAGCATTGCCTTAGTTTTTTTTAGGTTAATTACTAGTGTGCTCTTCTTAAATCAGTTCTCAGCATCATTGAAAGAGTACTGGATGGAGTCTTGGAGGGAGGTGAGATTTTTGTGAGCTGCATAAATCATGGCATCATCAGCATATAGTAGAATATTGCCAGAACAGGTGCTAGGCAGGGCATTTAGGTACAAGCTAAAGAGTAGTGAGCCCAGGATAGAGCCCTGGGGAACCCCTGACTGGATGGGATGGGTTTCTGAGAGCACTCCATTGTTTCTGACACATTGGGAGTGGGTTGATAGGTAGCTCACACACCAGGAGAGGGGGCCAGCAGAGAAACCCCTATGGTTGAGGGCATTTAGTAGGAGTGGGTGGAAGACAGTGTCAAAGGCCTTAGAGAGGTTAATGAACACTGCTCCAACTAGGGAGCCAAGGTCCAGAGAGGTGTGTAGGAAGTTGAAGAACTCCATTAAAGCTGTGCCTGTACTGTGACCAGCGTGGAAGCCATGCTGTTCTGGACACAGGATGTTATATTTTGCTAGATATTTGGTGAGTTGGGTGGCCACCACATTTTCTAAGGCTTTGGGGTGGGGGGATGGAAATTGGCCGATAGTTGCTGGGGGTAGACTGGTCACCACCTTTGTGAATAGGTGTGGCTGTCACAGTTTTCCATTTTGAGGGGAACTGCACCAACCAGAGGGATCAGTTCAGTAGATCCGTAAGTGGGACCAGGACTTCATCCAGGACCAGCCAGAGTATTTTTGGATCCAGGGAGTTCCTGCTAGGACTGGTGCCTTTTAGTGCCTTAAGCAGGAGTGGTTTGGCTTCCTGAATGGATACCTTGTGTAGGTAGAACCGGGGGCGTTGTGGATCTGAGGGCCGCGGGTTGTGAGTAAGGTCGAAAAAGTTACTTGGGAGGACAGGGCTGAAATCAGTAAAGGAGGAGTTAAGGCAGTTGGCAATGTTGGTGGGGTCAGTGATGGTGGTGCCATTGACTGTAAGGTGGGCTGGGGGAGCAGAGCATGATTTTTCAGTTATTTCTTTTATATTGTCCCAGAAGTTCTGGGTGCAGCCCCATGAGGAGGTGAGGGTGGGCTGGTAGTGGTCTACCTTGGCTTTGCGGATGGCCCATGTGCACCTGTTCCAGGCAGTGTTATATGCCTGTCTGTTGGCACCCGATCAGTCATGGTGGCTATATGTCAGAGGTTATCCCTGGCCCTGAGTAGTTGGAGTAGGGCAGGGGTGACCCAGGGTGCATTTTGTTTTTTGGAGCAGATCATGGTGTAAGATGCAAAAAGATCACAGACCTTGGTAAAAGCTTGTAAGAATAGGTCGAGGGCAGTGTCAACGCTCGTTGCATGGTGGATGGGAGACCAATCAATCTGAGTGAGGAACTGCCTGAGTTTTAACAGTCCTCCTGGGTGAAGGCACCTGCAGTGAGTGGTTTGGGCTACAGGTTTGGGGGTGGGGGTACACCAGAGGAATAGGAGAGGGGAGTGGTCACTTAAGGAATCTGGGAGGACTTGAATATCATGAATCTTTTGGGGGCGGTTTGAGACAATGACATCTAGGAAGGTGCTTGTTCCTGATTTTTGGCTACGTCTGGTGGGTTGTGAGGCAAGCTGGGTCAGGTCCAATACAGCGAATGTGTCTCTTATCGGTGAGGCAGTGGGACTGAGCCAGTTTACATTGAGGTCTCCTACTAGGACTTGTTGAGCCTTATGGGGAAGGGAGGAGAGATATTCAGTGAGAGATGATATTTTAGGGGTCTGGTTCCTTGGGGGGAGATATAGGAGACTGTAAGATAGAGGGGGCTCTTGGATGGGTCTGGGGTGAGTTTGAGGGTAAGGGCCTGGGCACCATCTACAAGCTTGGGGGCAGGGAGGGCATGGCCTATGATGGTGTCACGAGCATAGAACGCACAACCACCTATTTATCGGGGAATCTGGGACTCAGGTGGGAGGGGGACCACTAGACCACCAGGGATGGTCATGTTTCCTACACATTGGGGTATCGGGGACTGGGGGGCCACTAGACTACCAGGGATATCTTCATAAACATATACCACATGATTGTGGCTATAGGCGCAGGGGTTCCACTAGACCACCAGGGTTGTGAGTGCTTGTGGATGGTGTTCTGGGTGGGCAGGTGGCCACCCACAGCTTGGCTGCTGTGTTGCACCCTGCAATACAGCAGCCCATCTGTGGGTGGCCAGAATTTGCTCCTACTCTTCGCTGGCTCAACCTTGAGCCCCCCTATGTGATGCAGTGCAGGGGTGAACCGGCATATGTGCCGCACATCCCAGGCTGAATATCGGGATGTGCCACATATGCATGGGCATACCCCCTGCATCTGTGCCGCATACATTATCATTGCACCTTGGTGCATTGGGATTTGTGCTGTGCCAGGCAGCCTTCTCAATATTCCACTAGGGTGCAGTGCAGGGTTGCGCCAGTGCAACTCTGTTACACCAGGCATAACCCCTTTGAATATGTGGGCCACTGTGTTTTTTGTCAGCCCTTAGTCTGAGGCCTAAGCAGTCATTTTCCCTGACAGCAACAAGGTTGAAGTTTCCTTCTCTGTCCATCAACAATAAATAAATACATATTGAACTCTACTTATATAAAAAAAATAAAACAGTCTCTTCTTTGCTGTAAGCCCTCAATTTGAAGCACAGGGGAGTTAGCAGTCATTTTTCCCTTACTGCTTAAAGTTTGCGTTTCATCATCAGTTCATCAACAACCAAATAAATAAATATTGAAGGCTACTTATAAAAAAAAGTCTATTTTTTACTGTAACCCTCAGTTTGAAGCACAGGGGAGTCAGCAGTGATTTTACCCTTATTGCATCAAGGTTGAAGCTGTTTCATTCTCAGCCCATCACTAATACATAAATAAGTAGTAAAGCCTTTTAGCAGTACAGAAACAGAAAACTCTTTTAGTGTTGGTGAGACCAATGTCAGTGTCACCAGTGGTGTTTCATTTTATTTTCAGGTTATCGCCTGTGAAATTTATATTGCTGTGTCAAAAAAAAAAAGTTTACTGTGAGTCATGCTCTCGATAAAATATTTGCAAACAGTGACTCAGCTGGGGACACAAGTAGTGACTCAGACTCATATTCATTAGAGCCAGACATAGAAGTTTGGTTACCAGAGAACAGCATAGTTGACATGTCAGGACAGCTAAACAAAAGGAAGACACCAGATGCATAAATGGGCGAGGCAGGGCCAATAACAGGAATGCATGCACCAGAGGTGTAGGAAAGAGAGGCAGGGCAAATAAATGCAGCAAAACTGAAACAGGACCAGACAGGCCAAATAAATAAAATAGAGTTGCCATAACTGTAAGGGGATGAGGGAAGGTGAATGAATACAACACAAGTGTAACAGGATGAGACAGGGCATACAAAAATAATACAGTCATCACAAGTGTAAAGGGGCAAGGCAGGGCAAATAATGACAAAGTTACCAAAAGTGGAATGTGTCAAAGCAGGGCAAAAAAAAGTTGACAAAAACAACACAACTGTAAGAGGTTGAGGCAGGCTAAGTAAAAATTACAGCTACACTGCAAGTGGCAGGGGATGAAGCAGGCAAAACAATGGAAGAGGACCAGGTATAGTATTTGGCATGGATCAAGAAATAGCAGTTGAAAGTGGTTCGTCAGCATCTACTGAGGTACAGCAAATTATATCAAGTGAAACAATGCAAGTGATAGCATCAGATACTGACAGGCAAATTGGTAGGGAAGAAAGGACAGACAGTGAAAAAGAACAAAGCTCAGGAAGTGAATAGGTACGGAACTCCACAAGTGAAAGAGAGTCAGTCTCAGTAGACAGGAGGGGTGATGTCATAGGAAACAAGTCTAGGGATGTAATAAGTACATAAGGAAGAGGAAGATGCCGTGGAAGAGGAAGAGTCTGTAGACAAGCCCAATGATATCTTGTTACAAATACTACTGGAGCAAACCAATGAAGTACATCTGAAAATATATGGCATGAAAGCAAACAGCAGGTAGAATCTTTCAAGTTCCCCATAGACCCTGGTATTAATGTCCCTTTGACTGATAACCCAACACCACTTGAGTGTTTTAAAATATTCTTCTCAGAGACAGACCTTGATGGTAGTGATGGCATTATAAATGTAACTTGTACAGAAAGGAACAGATTTGCCGAAGAATTTCTGAGTAATAAACTCCAGTCTGAATTCTCGCATCCTTCTTCCTGGAAACCAGTCAGTCCTTCTGAAGAATATGTGTTCTTTAGTATTTTCTTGTCGACTGGGTTGATAAAAAAAAACACAACTGACAGATCACTGGTCCACTAACCCATTCCTCTCCACACATATTGTGCACTCACTTATGAGCAGGGACAGGGTCTTGAAAATTCTAAAATTCCTGAATTTTGAGGATAATGACATAGTCATGGAATCACCTGACAAACTAAGGAAACTAAGAAGTGAATTAGATTTCCTACAGAACAAGTTTGTGACAGCATATATCCCTGACCAATATTTTAGCATAGATAAATCGCTTCTACTATTCAAAGGCCAACTTGGATCCAAACAATATACACCCTTGAAATAGTCAAGAGTTGGCTAAAAAACATATGAGCTATGTGAAAGCTATTCAGATAATGGTGGGATGGGAGGGAACGTGTGGAATTCTATTGTGTACACAGATAAAAATGTTGTACAAAATGTTACAGTTGACCAAACCATCACACACACCATTGAAGAAGTGTGGAACTGAATGCTCATTCACAAGAATGCAACAATCTCGAAGTAACAGCAGAGGTCATGAATAATGAATTGGCAACAATGACAGGGCAAACAACTTATGACATTGTAATATAGTTATTTGGTACACTTGCAGGTCATGGGTACATTCTGTTCACAGACTGCTTCTACTCTAACCCCAAACTTGTTTGCTACTTGCAGGAACTGAAAACAGAGTTCTGTGGAACTGCCAACAAAGCATGATTAGAACTGCCACAAGAGTTTTGAGAAGCTGAGCTGGATGTAGGAGATAGTATTTCTCTTGTTGCAGAGGACAGCCCAAAAATAAGAACCATAATGTGGTGTGCAAAGCCCAAGAAAACACAGATCATCCACATGCTGACCACTGTGCATAAGGGGGACATGGTGTTGCGTGGCAGCAAGCATAATGGAACACCCACGATCAAACCTGATGCTGTATTGCAGTACAATAGTAAGATGGGGGGGGGTGGATGTTAGTGACCAGATGCTGAAGAACTATGCATGAGTCAGAAAAACAAGAAAATGGTACAAAAAACGTTTTTCCACTTAGTGGATATCTCAGTGTTCAACTCATTTGTGATCTACAAATGTAAGGCTGGTAAAGGCACTCATTATCATTATGTTACAACGCTCATAGAAGAGTTTGCAGAAGCTTACCTGTGCAATGCTGCTGCAAAGGTAAGATATCTGTTGAGTGCAGACACTTTCCTTCTAAAATAGAGGCAGTATAGTGCAGTGGTTTAAGGCTCTGAGCTGTAAATCTGGAGACCTGAGTTTGAATCACACAGCCCCCACTTGCATACTGTGTGACCCTGAGCAAGTCGCTTAACTTTCCTGTGCTCCCAGGTCACACTTGTAAACAAGCTTTCAGCTTAGTGTGCCACTCCTGGTTAAACAATTGGAAAATCCCTCCCACACCTAAAAAGAACCCTACCAGACTTTACAGGGTTTGCTCGGCTAAGGCCTCACATTCCCTGACAGCCATCGGATCTAAACATAAGAGAGGAACACGTAGTGGACCATCTGAGAGTCGCTTCTGCTGTCCTGACTGCAATGCTTCACTTTGTGTAGGAAGATGTTTCAAATTATTCCACACAGTGAAGGATTATAGAATCCCAGACAAAGAATCGTCTTCAACTTCAGAGTAATGCAAAAAAGTACAGCTCATGGCAGTAAAAAAGACATTTTACTGACATTATTCTCATATTCAGTGCGTTTACCACCCTTACAGTGGTTCACTCCTACAACACACATTTGCCTTACAGTTTCCATTGTTTTGCCTGCCTCTGCCATTGTCACTTCCAATGCTGTTACAGCTGATTTTTCCCAAAAATACACACACTATAATGACGTAGTGAGGTGAAAAAAAATAAATATCGGGGAACTATATCTCTAATGTCTTTAAATAATATCCAGACTATTAAATAAGCCTTCATCCGACTTTTGGTTAGCCTTTATTCTCAGCCATTGGCTCATGACATATGGATAGGGCAGAAAAAAAAAAACATTTTCAAATATAGCTTTATTGTAGCAAAATGTACAAGATTAGGTTATTCACTTACCATTAACAGTGGGAAAACAAAATTAATACTGGGTGTAGCTATTGACCTTAACATCATATACAGAACATTTCATTAGGATATCTCATATACAAAAATAAATATAAGGCTGTACTTTTAGGGTCCAAATTCCAGCAAAATCACCAGCAGCAAGGGGTCAAAATTAATAAAAGTGACCAGCAGTTAAAGGGTTAAAGACATTCATATTTATTTTAGGTGGTTTGTAAATGCTTACTAGAAATAATGGTTTGGAAAACAGTAATTTAGCTTGGACTATTATGATTTCTAGGCCTCCAGCACGAGTTATATTTGATATTTCACATGTTAATGTACATCAAACCCCCCTCCCTTTTTACTTCTATCATTTCTATACATTTGGCAACTGGCCAGTTCAATAGACGTATCTGAAATTCTTCTATCAGTCAGATTTCAGTGATAATAACAACCTCAGGCTGGTAATCAGTCACCCATCCATTATCTGAGTAAACATTTTTCCAGACACTTCTTGAATTAAAATGCACAATCCCAAAATAATCCTGTTCAGAATCTCTGCATTGTTTTGTACTTTTCCCATTGGACCAGGGTTTGGGTGTATATCACCATTCAGCAGCAAAAAATAAAATATAAATGTAACCCCTAGATGGCGCTACCCCAGGGGCTACTACCCCTGCCTGATTTGCAACTAACAGGTTGAGAGGCCTGGATCCGATGGTGGGTGCCTCCACCCAGAGGTCAGGGTTTGCAATAGTTAAACTAACTTGGTCACAGCCCTCTGGGACACTGCAACCCCTTTCTTCCCACTAGTGGCCCACACAATATATCAGAATTACCTTCACAGTATACACTTACCCCAGGACTGGTTCAGGCACTGGGACCTCCTGTAAAATAAGATACAGTGCAACAATCACAGTACAATACTTAACATAGACAAATACCTCAGGCAGTATAACTTTGCTGAAACAAGCAGCTCTGATTTATTTAGGGGAATATAACAAGGACAGGGGAAATCAGGTTAATTAGCTTATCACTTTACTCATCTACCTATGGATCTGTACAGGCCTATCCCTACCAGTTACTGTCCTGGGTACCCAAGCCCTAGTGGCTAGTCCAAACTGTGGCAGCTGGTAGGCCTTTCACACAGAGAAAAGAAAAATTAGTTAAACAGTCAGCAGTACAGTAATTCCATTTGGATTTAATGTGGCAATTCAACAGGGGCGACCCTGAATTAGTACTCCGACCTCCAAACAAGATAGGGTCCTTCAACGTCAGCAGGGCTACTCTTGAGCTCCACAAGACTCCTCACACATTTATATGACAAACTGCAACAGGCAAAGTCCTTTAGTGGCAGCAGGATTCACTTGAGCTACACAAGCCTCCTCACACATTTATATGGTAAACAGAAAGTACTATACCAGGCAGGCTGCTTCTCTATCCCCATCGCAATTACTGCACAATACCCGGGAGAACACACAGCAGATTCAGTTCCTGACAGACCAAGCGTAATTCAGCAATTTCTCCAGTCTTCTACAGGGTGAGCCTGGTTTCTACTCTTCAGATATCCTTTGATTCTCTTCACAGGATGGATTCAGTCCTAACAAGCAGTTACACAAGCTGCAGACCGAACTCGGGCCTTACACACGTTCCGACTAAAACTGCACACGAAAAGCACAGGGCTCCTTCCTCTTCGCTGCCAGAGCTCAACTGAAACTCCAGCAGACAAAACTGGGCACTTCCTTTGAGTTCCTCCCAGTTCTTGGCTGGATTGGCTGTCATTCACAATAGACTGCCCTGTTGGTCCAAAAAGGCCCCGAAGTCCAAACATCTCCCAGAGTCACTGCCCATACAATCCTCTTGTGGCTGGCTCAAATTACGAGTCCAAGTTCTGATTCGTCCAAGGCACTATTTTAGAGCTACCTTAACCCACACTGATTGGTCCAGTTCAGCAGTTCAAAACTAGAATGGGGAACTAGGCAAACACAGTTCTGACTGCAAAGAAAGCAGGTTAGACAAACTGTATTTTCATTATTACTCTAAATGATTTCTGGCAAACAGTTACATCTTTCAGATAGGTTCCTTTGCACTCCTAGTGACTGCAGAAATGGAGTGAATTGGCAGCAGCTCGAGTGGTACTCAAGCAAAGAAACACACAGTCCCCCCATACAAACTAATTATGTCTGCAAGCAGACAGCTCTTAAAGAGACAGTACCAGAGGCTCTAAAAACACTCACAGATAAATGGCTTAAATGCCAAACAACATCCAGGCTTGGAGCATTCAAGCAAGCTCCTGGAAGTCTTTTTGTTAACCCCCATTTGTAGGGGGGTTACATAAAAAAATGCAAAGAAATATGTGTAGGTGCTAAAAAATAAATATTTCTTATTAGTCCATCTCTTGATAATATTTAACATTCTTACTGTTTCCAATTTAACAATAGCAGAATGTGCTGCCACTGAGTGAAAATAACACTTTACAAATGCAATTTTGATCATATCTCTATAAGAGATCCCAGTCAATAGGCCTGCATCAATCAGAATATCTCCCATTTGTGTACTTACATACATCAATCTGTTTGTACCACTATGGGGCAGACTATTATGATATAAAGAGAAGCATGTATGTATAAATGCAGCTCCAGACAACGAGGTAGTGATGCTATAGTAGGTTAATATTAACATTACCCAAATGTGACCCATTGTTATACAGATAACTATTAACAAATATATTTTAAAATGTCATAAAATTATTCCAGATATTTAATCTAATATGGTTCAAACTGTGCCACATGATCCCACAGAAACTCAGTGTAAGACATGCTGTTTGCAGCCCTTGTGGGGTGAAGTAAGAATCAAATAAATAAACTACTACATTAACAAACTCTTAAATAAACCAAATAAATTAAGGAGTTGGGCACAGGACTCCCTACTCCCAAGGCAAAGGCACTCAGTCTAAGAATTATTAGCAATAAATGCCCTGGCTTACAATTGGAGCATGTAAGCAATCTATTAGGTATGATAATTTATCAAATTATTATATCCATGTTCCTTATCAAAATACCTTATTCAAATGATACATGGCTTTAAAACTCTACCATGCAACCTCACCCCCTGAAATTTATTCACTCATATGGCTCGCTGCTGAGCCCCCCACAACAGTGGTCAGTTCAGAACAGTCACACAGCAAGTTTTAATCTGCACAGTCTCTGCAGGTCAGGTCAGAGAGCTTCAGGAACATGTACTGTCAGAGGATGGTCAAACTTCTGTGCAGGTTTGCGTTGTAACACAAATGGAATTACACAGGCTGGCTGGGCTGGGCTGGAATGAATGAAGCAGCATGAGCTTTTATAGTGCCAGTCCCCACCCCCGAAACTGAGTTGCTCTTATGGCTCACCTCCGAGCCCTCCACTACAGCGGTCAGTTCACAATAGTCACAAAGCAAGTGGTAATCTGCATAGTCTCTGCAGGTCAGGTCAGTCAGGTTCAGAAACATGCTCTGTCAGAGGATGGTCAAACTTCAGTGCAGAATGGTGCTGTAACACTGATGGAATTACATAAATAAAACATACTTCTGTTAGCCCCCCCCCCCACTTGTGACTCCAGGAAAAAATGTTCCCTCTCTAGCAAAAACAAAACATGCTACAGTCCTGCAGTCACTCCCAGTTGTTACTGACATTCACAACACAGTCTGATCACTATTTCAGTTAGGCTAGCTGGGTTAGCTGTTCCATTACAGACTGCACTGACACCAACAAACAAATGAGCAATGTTTACTGTATGTAGTAAACAAATAGAGGTGGGAGGCCAGAGCAGGCTCGGCCTCTATAAGCACTTGAGAACCAAGGTCAAGATGGGTCTTTTGTAGCCAAACTAAGCATTTTTGTCAATCCAAGAAGTTATTTTGGTGGTTGAAACATTCAGCTTTTTATGCACAGAGCAGCCTGTAGTAGCCAGGGCTTGGCTCGTGTTTTGGCTTACAGAGTCAAACCCTGTCTCTGCTGTGGCTTGGCTGTAGGTGAAAAAATTCCAGGCTTGTCCACTTCTACTGTCTAATGTGAAAGGTCTACTGTGAGACAGTTCCTTGTTAGTATATCCAGTAGTCCAGTAAATACTATATCCAGCAGCCCAGTTAATAGTATATCCAGTAGTCCAGTAAATAGTATATCCAGCAGCTCAGACAATATTTGAAGTATAAAGGAATCCAGCCTTCAATTGTCTTCACATTTACTGCTTAGGATGTAATGCATCATATGCTGTATTCAATAATAATTGCAATACATGGGGTGAAAACAGCAAAAAGAAAAACAAACACATGGAAAAAACAGTTTCTGGTCAGTGGGTTACTTCTCCATCTCTGGAGGAAGCCATATGAGCTTACCCCCCAAAACAATGACAAAGGACAAAGGTCAAGTACTAGTGGTGATGCTAGTAATGGGGGGAGGGGAAAGGGTAGAAGGTGGTCACCCTGAATGCTAGGAGCCTTGGGAAGAAAACTGCAGAGCTACAGACTCTCATGGCAGAGCGGGAGGTGGACATGGTGGCCATTACTGAAACATGGGCCACCCAATGCAATGACTGGGACTTCTTGGTACCAGGGTACGGGATATTTCATGGGGATAGAGTGAATGGGAAAAGACAGGGAGGGGTGGCACTATATGTGAGGGAAGGACTGAAGTGTGTACGGGAGGAAGGGGAGGAGGGTAGTAGGGAGTCACTATGGATGCAAATTCAGGATTCCAAGAATAGGACACTCAGGATGGGAGTGGTGTATAGACCGTCATCTCAGACACAGGAGTTAGACAGGGAACTAGCAGACAGATCAGGAGGCCCTGCGAGAAGGGTAGTGTGGTGATCAAGGGGGACTTCAACATTTCATTTAATTTCATTTATTAGTTTCACCAGGAAAGTGGATTGGGTCCGAATACCCTTTTTTCAACAACGCCGGGGGGAGGGGATATAAATGGTGCAGGCATGACAATAATAATGAAAATTAAGTTACTAACACAACATTTAACATTTGATCATAACTGACATTAATTATAATGTCATAATCTTCATACTTTCATTCATAAAGACAATGAGAGATCATACAATACATACAAAACACAACTAAACAGTATTAACCTAATAAGAGTTATGTCATGTGACCCCAGTACAGTTACAGCTGGAAACACCATCCAAATAATTCTCCAAGGTTCTCTTAAAAATAACTTTTTTTGTTGGTGATATCCAAGTTCATGTGGGATAAATGATTTTTTTTTTAACTCTAATTTTTATCCTCCTACCTTGCCCACATTGGCCCCACTCTTCGGGGTTTCTATGGTGACCTGGGTCAGTGCTCCTCCGAGTGACTGCACATATGGGTGTCCCACTCTATGAACCTTAGATCCTCCAGATTACCCCCTGGTCATTGTGGAGGAGTCTCCCAACTCCTCCATCTTGATGGAGTGTGCACCTTGCGCAGACCCTCTTAATTACTCTGACTGCTGTTCCCCTAAACCCATCTATTGGAGCCAATGGGGGAAATTGTTTTCTGTTTTTCCTCCCACCCCCTGGGTGTCAGCATGCTATGAGGGCCAATGAGTCAGAGGCATGCTGAGATGTGCCTTTGCTCCAGCCCTCGGCTGACATCTAGCCCCTCTCCGTGCTGCTATACAATACTCCCAGTTTTGCATAAACACTAAATGGCCACCTGTTGCAGACAACAATCCATGAAAAGGACCTAGGAGTTTATGTCACTAATGACCTATCTTTAGAGACATACACTAGACATAAGGTCAAACAAGGTCATAACATTCTGGCATGCATACTCTAGAGTATTAAGAGCAGGGAACCAGATGTTATTATTCCACTTTATGGAAGTTTGGTTAGACCACATTTGGAATACTGCTCCCAGTTTAGCTTGCCACAAACAATAGTGGGTGAAAGCATCATAGAGAAAGTACAGAGGAAAGCAACCAAAAAAGTTAAAAATATGAATAACCTTAACTATCACGAAAGATTACATAAAGTTGGACTGTATTCTATGGAACACAGAAGGATAAGACGAGATCTCTGTCTAGCACATAGAGCAAAGAATGAGCCATTTTTAAAGGAGACTACAGGTATTGTTGGCCTTACTAAAATGAAAAAAAAAACCAGATCACATAATTATCGGCTGATGGGAGAAAAGAATGAAACAGTAAAGAGGGGAAAATGGTTCTCACAGAGAATAATAAAGTGGAATGCATTACCGCAGCCAATAACTGAAAGTGAAACCATTGCTACATTTAACAAAATCTGGTCAGAGCTGATAGGGTTGTGAAGTGCTACCAAGTGACGAAAGTTACACGTGTGAGTACAAATTATTCAATGCCCAGGTGTAACTTGGCCATATGTCAGAAGTGTTGCACTAAAATTTCAACATGGCCTTTTTTGGACCCCTCCTCATGAACGGTGCCAGTGTCATTCTGTTCAATTGTCCCAAAAGGTGATTATGCAGACCAAACGCGCTTTTCTGTGCCACAGGTGTGAAAACACAGTTTGGGCAGGTTGTGAAAAATGACAGTTGTACAGTTGTGAAAGAGGTGTACAAAAATGGCTATGTTAAAAATGTGAAGTGAAAATATTACAAATTAGCGATGTTAGGAGCATGTGTATAAACTGCGCAGCGCATGCTCATAACGCAGTAATTTTTTGGAATTTTTTCACCAAATTTTCAACATTGCCTTTTTTGGACCCCTTCTCATGAACAGTGCCAATTTCATTTTGTTTAACTTTCCTGAAAGGTGATTGCACAGAGCAAATGAGCTATTCGGCACCACAGGTGCGAAAACACATTTTGGGCAACTTGTGGAAAATAACATCTGTACTGTTGTGAAGGAGGTGTGCAAAAATGGCAATGTTAAAAATGTGGAGTGAAAGTATTAAAAATTAGTGAAGTTAGGAGCGTGCGTAGAAACTGTGCAATGCACTCTCATAACGCAGTCATTTTTTAGAATTTTTTCACCGAATTTGCAACATGGGCTTTTTGGGAACCCACCTCATGAATAGTGGCACTGTCATTTTGTGAATAAGTTCCGAAAGGTGAGTCCATGCAGTGACCACAAAATCACCTTTCCAGGCCAAGTAACAAAATAACAGTGATAGTTTTCATGAGGTGGGGCCCCAAGAACTCTATGTTGAAAATTTAGGGCACAAATTCCAAAGAATGGCTGAGATACGAGCATAAGCTGAAAATCCCATTGAATGGCTATATAGCACTCTTACCTTTAATTCTTTAGTTCACAGTTGGGCTTTGCAGAGAGCAGACATGTCCAGAGAAGATGACAGTGCCACACTCCAGAGGTAAGTATGGGGTAAGGGGGCATGTGGGGAGGTGTGTGCTCAGTGGGATGGTGGAGAGGGGGGAGGGGGACCTGCAGCGATGTTGAGGGACTGTTTTCAGTTTTGCAGGGGAAACAAACCAACGAGGGAACATTTTCTACTTTTCAGGACAATTTATATACATTTAGATACACTGGGGTGGGCTCCCAGTGTGCCACATGAATGCCAACATGGGGATTGGGCACCCCAGTGTTGGGTATTTGTGGGCAGGGGCACCAGGATAAAAACACGATGAGGGACTGTTTTCTCTTTTACAGACAAAAAACACATTTCGCACACTGGGGTGGGCTCCCAGCACTGCAATATTGTGATCTAAGGATGACTTGGGGAGGGGGGCACACAATAGAGAATGGCATTGTGTCATTTGCAACATGCCAGAACCACAGCACTGTGCATGCACACAATTTCATGTATACTACAGCGACTTCCGATGCGCATAGTGCCGTGCGCATCAGAATGCAGAGGGACCGCTTTCAGTTTTGCAGAAACAAACCAACTAGGAACATTTCTAATTTATAGGACAATTTATAAACATTTAGGTACACAGGGGTGGGCTCCCAGTGTGCCACAAGAATGCCAACATGGGGATTGGGCACCCCAGTGTCCGGTATTTGTGGGCAGTGGGCACCAGGATAAAAAAACACGATGAGGGACCGTTTTCTCTTTTACAGACAAAAAACACATTTCACACACTGGAGTGGGCTCCCAGTGCTGCAAAATTGTGATCTAGGGATGACTTGGGAAGGGGGGCACACAATAGAGAATGGCATTGTGCCATTCGCAACATCTCAGAACCACAGCACTGTGCATCTTGACGATTCCACGCATACCACCTGTGACTTGTCTTGCATCCTTGATACGCGATTAGAATGCAGAAGTAACAGCCAAAATATTGCGGCTGCTATTCTGTATGCTGATTGTGGTGGAGGGCTTTCAGCTCCATTGGGCTTTCAGAAGGATACTTCCAAAAGTCCAATGGAAGAGGTTGTGAGATTGGCCATTTTCAGAGCTAAAACGCTCTCAGAAAATGTCTGTAGGCTCTGCCCACAGCCCTAAAAATAGATTGGATACATTTATGGGCACCAAAAAATATGAATACCACCCTTAAGAATTTTTAGGGTGGCAAGTTCCTAATTGGCGAAAGCCTACCGAACTTGAAACTATGAACCTATGAACTAGCTATAGAATGCTCAGCTGTTTTTGTGCTTGTTCTTTGTTCTGTAAATAATTTTAGTTAAGGAATCCCTCAGCACTCTTACAGGATTTGTGAGCTGAAAGTGTTTCGATAGAACTAAGGGAGTCTGTGTTTGAGGTAATTTATGTAAAAACATACAGTATATGCTGTTTTAATAACTCTCTCTTTTGGTGGTAAAGTCCCAGAAGTGTGATATAAATTACAATGATGTTCCCTCTTGTTAACGCAGCCAGTTGCAAACCTCACTATGTTGTTAAAGATTACTGTATGATTGTGAAACAAAGACTCCGGGGCATTTATTAATGGGATTCTGTTGTATTCTAATGCTGGTAAAAAAACTTGATGTGCTTTTGTATGTTTTGCCTCTACAGTCAGTTATTGTTTCTATATAAAAACCAAAAAGTGTATTGTTTACTTTTTGTGTTACCTTTGATACATGTTCATTCAGGATTAGTCTACTGTCTAAGTTTACACCTAAATAATTAAATAATCCCACTTGTTCCAACTTAATGCCATTCTTTCCTAGTATACTCAAAATGTTTCTTTCTAATCTGCCTGTAAGACCAACTAGCATTGTAACTGTCTTTGTCTCATTCAACAAAATTTGGTTTTTCGCAAACCATTTTTGGAGGACCCAGTATAAGGGTTGTAATTTTACTTCCAGGTCCACTCCTGTTCTTGCTCCACAATAAATCACGGTGTTATCTGTATACATAATAACTGATGCACTAGTACAAATGTCTGGCAGATCATTTATAATGACAGAGAACAGGAGTGCACCCAGAACTGATCCTTGCAGGACCCTATTATGAACATGTTTCAAAACAGATGATTCTGAACAAATCTTTACTTGCTGCTTTCAATCTGTAAGTAATGTTCGAACCATGGGATAGCATTCTCCCCTACTCCTAGATGTTTTAACTTAGGTATCAGAACGGGGGGGGTCGACAAGGCCAGCCTTGGTCAGGTCAACAAATCCCTCCTGTTAGCAGGCCTTTGTCCATGTTGTTATAGATGTCATTACTTAACCTCTTTACCTGACCAAGGCTGTCAACGTGCTGTACCCTCTTCTGAACCCATATTGATTTTCATTTTATATATGATTTTTCTCTAAATACTCAGCTGTTTGGTAACAATTTTTTCAAGCATTATTGCCTATGCAGGTAGCACAGATATAGGTCTATAATTAGTGATCTGGTACTTATCACCTGATTTGAAAATATGAGAAATTATAGCAGTTTTTGATATGCCTGGAATTTTATTAGTACACAATGAAAGGTTGAACAAATAAGTAACTGGTTTAGTTAATGATTTAGTATTGCCAGGAGTGGACTGAAGTACCCCAACAACCAGGACTAGAAGGGAGCAGGTACTGCTGAATGCCTTCCAGGACAGCTTCCTGATACAAATGGCCAGCAAACCAACCAAGTTAGAGAATACCCTTGACCCCATGCTGGCAACTGGGGAGTTTGTGAGGGAACTGAGGGTGGAAGAATCGCTGGCAGGGAGTGACCACCACTCAATATGGTTCACGTTGGATATAATTTTCATAGGTTTCATAGGTTTTTCCAAGCTAGAGAACAATAGTCCATAATGCTTGCCTATTAATTTTTGCTATAATTACATATATTTATCTTTATCTGACATCACCAGATCCAAGTTTTTTTTGAATGTATCCATATTTGCACTTTCTACTACAACAGTAGGAAGATTGTTCCATATTGGGATTGATCTTACACTGAACCAGTTTTTCCTTCTTAATGAATTTGTTATGTCTACGACTACTAAGTCTGAATTTGGATTTGAATAAACCTATTCCCTCAGTAAGTGCAGAATCTAGTAATAGGCCATAAATGAGGCACAGATCACCCCTAAGCCGTCTGTATTTTAAAGTATACAGTTTCAAATATGGGTAAGAAAGGAATGGAATCCAGCACAAGGGTGCTGGACTTCAGGAGGAACAGCTTTGAGAGAATGGGGGAAGTGGTAAAAGGGTACCTAGCCAGAATTCAACCTAGTATGGGCACTAACCAGAGGTGGGAGCTCATAAAGCTAAGGATAGTGGAGGAAACCAGAACCTACAGCAAGGCCCAGAGCAAAAAGGCTAAGACAAAGAAACCTAGCTGGTTGAGCAAGGAGGTCATGGAAAAGGTAAGTAGGAAAAGCGCTATCTTTAGGAGGTACAAAAACAAGGGAAGCAAAGAGAACAGGGAGGAGTACCTGAAGAAATCAAAAGAGGTGACAAGGGCAGTAAGGACAGCCAAGGCATCTAAGGACCTCAGGCTGGTGCAGGGCATTAAGAAGAGGGAGAATAACTTATTCAGGTACATCATGGTGAAAAGGAGCCTTAAGGACCATACAGTAAGGATTAGGAAGGAGGGGAGTGGTGGAAGCAGGGGGTTATAATGCAGAAAGGCTAAACAATTATTTCTGCTTGGTACTTACTAAAGAAAAGGGGGGGAGTGATACCTAAGGGGGGAGGGCAGGAATGGAGATGAAGGGGATGATGGATGGGGAAATCATAGAGGGCAGGGTTCTGGAGGGTTTGAGGGCACTAAAGATGGACAAGATGCCAGGCCCAGATGGCATCCACCACAGGGTACTGAAGGAGCTGACAGAGGTCCTGGCAGGACCTTTGGCAGATCTATTCAATGTCTCACTGTGCTCAGGGAGTGTACCTCAGGATTGGAGGATGGCTCATATGGTGCCCCTCCACAAGAGCAGCCCCAAGGGTGAACTGGGGAACTACAGACTGGTGAGACTCACATGCATTGTGGGTAATCTGATGGAGGCTATCCTGAAGGAGGCTGGTGTCCCTCCTGGAGGCCAAAGGGCTACAGGACAGCAGACAGCTTGGCTTCATAAGTGACAGATCCTGCCAAACCAACCTGGTGGTGTTTTATGACTGGGTAACTAGGCAACTGGATGGGGGTCATGCAGTGAATATCCTGTACCTGGACTTCATTAAGGTATTCAACTTGGTGCTTCATGGGAGGCTGAGAAGTAAGTTAGAAGGGACAGGGGTGGATGCAAAGTTGGTGAGATGGGTAGGAAACTGGCTTCAGGAAAGGCAACAGAGGGTGGTGGTTTGTGGGAAGCTCTCATCCCCAAGGGTAGTGATGAGTGGTGTTCCGCAGGGCTCAGTGTTGTGACCAGTGTTTTTTAGGATATTCATTTCAGACATATCATTGGGCATCAAGAGCAAGACCAGTCTTTCTGACAACACCAAAATGGGAACAATGGTAGATGACCTAGGGGGATGGCAGGGGTTTGCAGGATGATCTGGCAAACCTGGTAGAACACCTGGCAACTGGAGTTCAATGCCAAACAGTGGAAGGTGGTGCATTTTGGGGCGAAAAAAACAAAGAGGAGTTACCAGCTAAGGGGATCACAGCTAGCTGAGACAGAGGAGGAGGAGAAGGATTTGGGGGTGCTCATTATGGGGTCAATGAACAACTCAGCACAATGCAGGAAGGCAGCTGCAAAGGCCAACAAAATGCTGGGCTGCATTGCAAGGCGTATATACTCAAGGAGGGGGATGTGATTCTCCCACTGTATGCAGTAGATCATTAGTTAGACTGCACCTGGAGTACTGCGTGCAGTACTGGCACCCATATCTGAAGAGGGACATTATGTTACTAGAGGGGTGCAGCACAGGGCAACAAAGATGATCCAGGGACTGAGGGGCTTACCATATGAGGAGGATGAAGAAATTGAACATGTACTCAGTGGAAGAGAGATGGGACAATGGGGATATGATTTAAATCTTCAAGTACATGAAAGGAATAAATAAGACAGGTATGGAGGGGCTGTTCAAAGTAAGGGAGGGGATGGGCACTCAGGCACATGATATGTGACTGGAGGGAAGAAGGTTCAGGAGGGAGATGAGGAGACACTTTTTTTATGGAGACGGTGGTAGCTGGGTGGAATGCATTACTGGTAGAAGTGGTAGCCAGTAGAATAGTGGGCTACTTCAAAAGGGGCTGAGACAGGACAAGGGGGAGGGGCAAGGGAGGGGGAGGGGCTGTTGCAAAATAAGGGGTGCTAGCTGCACATTCAAGCAGACTTGATAGGTCACTAGGCTTTTATCTGCTGGCAAGATTTATATGTTCGTATTATTTCCCTGGATATCATCACAATTAGCCTCATTTGTTTAGAGTATACTACAGTATATAGATACGTGCCTTAATCTTTATCCAACAATGAATATCACCTGATCCTCCCTGTATCCTGTGAGCATTCACCTGATTGGGCGGGGGGGTCCTAAGAGGACCATCTAGTGCTCCTTTTCTGTGGTTGCTGCACTGTTGTAAATTTTTATACAATACACTCCTCTCCCAGAACAGGAAATCATGTTGCTTGGATGTTAACATATAATGCTGTCTTACAGTATATGAAATTACTGCAGTTGTTAAAATAAATATGTATCACTGTCATGCAGTAAAACTTTATCTCTGGTAAGTTAAACTAGATATCTTTAAAAAGTATTCTTACCTATTATATAAAATTGTTTTCTAACCCCTATGGTGTAAATAGATTTAGTATGTTAAAAAATTTCAGACAATTTATAAAAGGACATAACACTGGAAATATAACTAATAAAAAACAGTGTACTTAAACACATTACTTAATAACATACAGTAAGTACTGGTATAATTCTGAATGTATCTAGCCCCTAATAAAAGATGAAGGATCTTGTCCTGGAGACCTCTGAACTGGTCTAGAAGACAGCAGAAAGAACTGGCCCTTGAATTCAAGTGTGATTGGGGTATGGAGCAGGACAGCACAGTTACTTAATTTGAGTGGATATCATTTCAACAGTTGGTTAACACTGACATACATCTTCTAGGAAACTGGTAGTTAGAGTACCAGGGACATTTACATTTCCTCCTTTGCCTACTGGAAAATGCCCAGTACTGGGTAGTGTGAGTACCTATGTGCTGGGTGGCTGCTGGACTTTGCCAAAGGAGGTGAGAGCTCCTTAGGTGTTTATTTAAACAGAAGTTACTGCCTGCACTCTTAATCTATAATAAGACTTTATACCAAAGACTAACAATCCTGGACTATGTTTATTAGTTATTATCTGCCCAACAGATGTGCAAGAACAAGGAGGCACAATTTTAAGATAGAGGGGGGACAGCTCAGGGGCAATGTGAGGAAGTACTTTTTCATGGAGAGGGTGGTGGATGCAGGAAACGGCATTCCTGAGGAGGTTGTGGGGTCAGAAACAGTGGGGGAATTTGAAATGGGACAGACATAAAGCAATTATAGTGGGGTGTAGGAAAAAGTAGGCTGTTGGTTAACTAAGATCTGCAATTTATCCAATAGGTTGAGACATGAGCAGACTAGGTTGGCCATGCAGTCCTTATCTGCCATCAAAGTCTATGTTTGTATGTTTCCTGACATTATTTATTACTAACGGAAAGGGAGGGGTGGATTTTATTGTGATTGGAGGCGGGGGTTATTTTTGTCTTTTTCATTTTTTATTAGTATTGTAAATTAATTGTATTGTGGGAGTGTGTGTTAGGGAGTATGTGTTGAATTTGAGTGGGTGTGTATGGATGAGAGGTTAAGGAGGGTTATTCTGACATTTAATATTGTGTAAGGGGTTTGTTTTGTGAGCGTGCATGTGAATTATTGTAGTGATTGTGCATGTTTAGTTATTGCTAGCCTAGTAGTTTAATTGTGATGTGCTGGCTGAGAACACCAGTAGTAAGGCACTACTCTCCCACCAGGCTTAGGGGTCGGTCCTTTTGACTGTCCCCCTTTGCCACCTGAAGTGTATAGGCATTGTTGGCCACTTGGGATAGTCAGGACGGGGAGGAAATGGGTGTCTGCTGGGCTTGTTGGGGGAGTGGAGCGGGATGAGCGGATTGGGGAGGAGGGGACAAGGTGATACCTTGAGGCGAAATGGGTCTAGGAATGGGGACATCCCTGCCTGGTTCCCATACCCAAGGGCTCCACACCAAGTGGGCAAGAGTTCAGTCTACCTCGTCTGCTTATCCTTCTCAGCCTGTGTTGTGCAATGCCAGATCCAGAAAAAACAAGACAGCAATTATTGCTGATCTTGTTGATACGACCGATCTGGCTTGCATCACCGAGACCTGGCTGGATGAGAATGCAGACCCAGTATTGGAATCAGCAATTCCAGTCAGGCACCCAGTGATGCACCACTTAAGAAAGGATCATAGGGATGGGGGAGTTGCCATTTGTTTTAAATTGGACCTGGGCCTTGTAGCCATCCTAGTGGAAGAGGCCAGATCATTTGAATGTATCATGGTTGCAGGCGTATGTTGCAGGATCCTTCTCATTTACTGTCCACCCAGTGGTGAGAAGGAATTCCTGCAGGAAGTAGTGGCCTTCACCATCGGCCAGGTGATGGAATCCACCAGATGGATAATTCTGCAGGATTTCAATGCCTGGGTTGATGATGAACTCTTGCAATTTGGACAAGACTTCCTCCAACATATGAGTTCTTTGGGCCTTACACAGATGGCTCCTCTGCAGCTCATATTCATGTGAGCTAGAGAATCGATCTATGAAGTTAATTTTAAACCATGGAGTGACTGTGAAAGAGAAGGTCAAATAGCAACTGACCCCTTAGCATAATAAATAAGCAGCAATTTCAGTATTTTTAACAGGGAGGTCAAGTTGCATTTGACCCCAGTGGTATCTAAATACTTATTGTTTAAACAGTACTATGGTATTTACAAGTTTGGTAGAATGTGAGCTAGATAATTGATCTGTGAAGATACTTTTAAGTCATGGAGTGATTGACAAGTACCTAAGGAAGGGGAAGGTCAAATTGCAACTGACCCCTCAGAAAATAATAAATGTTAGTATTTTATTATAAGCTAGAGAAATTATCTGTGAAGAAAATCTTAAACCATGAAGTGAGTGCCAAGTATTTAACGAAGGGGGGAGGCCAAATAGCAACCGGCCCCTCAGCAAAATAAATAAGTAGCAATCGATCCCAGAGAGATAGCAAATCATGTTGTTATAGCAAATGTACTAAGAGAAGTTAAAATATAGGGATATTATAAATAACATAGTACAATCACTATCTAAAACAGTAAATATGATGTTTTACCTCCAGAGCAACTTTCGTGATTTATGACAGGGAGGTTAAGTTGCATTTGACCCCAGTGTTATCTGAATAATGATTGTTTAAACAATATTATGGTGCTTAACAAGCTTGGTATAATGTGAGCTAGAGAACTGATCTGAGAAGACAATTTTAAGCCACTGAGTGATTGACAAGTATTTAATGAATAGGAAGGTCCAATTGCACTTGACCCCTCAGCAAGTAAACAATAATGACTGTTTGTATTACATTATGAATTTCACAGTTTGGGTTTCAGAAAGCAGTAATGTAAGGTGATACAATAACAAATAATACTTCTTAGAAACCTGGAATTTATTTGCAGCATTTTTAATCGAGGTAAGAGAACTGTTGATATTAGCAAAAATTCCCCTTTACTCTCATGTCACCCTGTGAAAAGAAAACACGGTATGAGAACAATGTATTTTCATTTTAGTAATTTCACAAGAAAGTTAAAAAATAAATAAAGAAAGTAAACTAGCACAGAGCAGCAGCAATTAGGAACAAACAGCCCATTTTTGTGAGCACCTAACTGCACCGATCAGTGCAGTAGTGTTCGGTTGCTTAGAAACCGAGACTGCACAGGTGTGATCAACTGGGTGTGACGACATGGCAAGTCACATTATAGGATCTCATAAAAATGGGTGCGAGGTTATCAGGAAGTAGCTACCATTAAAATTTGTTGGGCTTCAGTGCTTACATGCATAGGAACTTAACCAAATAGGAGAAACTTGAGCCAGAAGGAGTGAGAGTAAGCAGTTAAAATATTAAAGAATATTTAGAAGATGGTATTTGAACCTTTAATTATAAAAGTAAAATGATGGATATGAGACCAACAGGGGAATACTATGATTATGTTTTCACAGACTACAAAGAACATTAATTCCACTCTAAGAAGCTCACAGTCTCCTTTAAGGTATGCTGTTAACAAAATAAGTAAATAGAAGCCACAATGTTTCCACATTGTAATATTAAACAACATAATAACAGCAAAGCTTAACAAAAAATTATGTTCATGTCATTACAGACCCAAAATTATTCTTTACAAGAAAGACAAGAAGTTTTCAGTAATACAGATAAGGTATGCTGCAAACCAAGAAATATGGGGAAACAAGCCTTACAGGCAGTAGTTAAACCTTGCTCCAAGTTGTTAGCAGCGCTGTGTTCATGAACATACTGCATATGTCTTTTTAGGTTGCAACTTAGGATCTAAACAAGTACAAATAAATTAACCCTGTGAAAAATTAAGAATATATACAAGGGTGCACAAGCAATAATCTTTATTGAATGGTATGTTTATACACCAAAGAATTAAAAATGTAACAATATCATATTAAAAAAAATGCTGATCAATGACATAAAATAAATGTATTTACAGATGTGTAACAAAGAATAAACCCCGTGAACAAGCTCCAAGTCGAGCAAAACGTAGGGGGAAGAGAAATAAAAAGAAAGATTGAAGAATAATAACTTGAATGAAGAGTGTTTACTTCAAAGGGCCCCCAACATTTCCTATATTTTTTTCAAGACCACAGCAGCCTCTTCCCCCTCCTCCCTGTGCCCATTTCTTCAAACAACATGTAGTTGCTTTGGCTATCCCCTCCTTAATCCTTATCCATTGAGTATCCACTCCCCCAGGCTGTCCCCACATGCAGTATTTACTGAGTCAGTTTCCCGTTTCTTTAGAAATCTGCCCTCCTGAAGCCTAGGATTCTCATCTTAGTGGGATTTTGCTCCTGCCCAATCCATATGCCAAACCATACCATACGGGGATGACTTGTATCCAGGGGACTACCCACTGTGACATCTGCAATCACTGTCCCTGTTTACAAATACCAGGTCCCAGCACTTCTCCATCTCCAGTGGGTTCTGTATCCAACTGCCTGCAAAATGCCTTGTAGCAAGTTGAGGATGGTCCTGCTTCTTGTCGTAGCTGTGGTCAGAATGCTTCAGTCTACACCCAGCATATTAAAGCCCCCCTCAGTGAATACTTCCCCCTTGCTTGCCATTTTTGGTAATGGCTTCCCCAATAGCTCTGCTTATTCCTACCTCATGTCAGAGGTCTGTACACCACCACAATGCAAATAAAGGACCCAACCCTGTCTCTAGGCTAAATCATAGTACCTCTAGCCTTTCCTTTCCCTTTGGTGCCCGACATCTCAGTGGCCTTCGTCTACTTATCTCTTTGGTAACTGGGTTGGTGCACAGATCTGAAGGCCTTTTTCAGGCATGGCTTGGGCCAGAAACTGGCAAGACAGCCCATCTGCGGGTTTCCCAAGCTGCTCATGTGTCCCTGGCTCTCTCTCTCAGCAGACCACAGCTAACAGACCACCGGACTGACCCCAGGACAGATTAAGGTATGCACCAGACCTCCGAAACTCATGGTTTTGAATGCCACTGTTTTGACTGGATGCCCAATGGAGGAGCCAAGCACTGATTGGCAGCTTTGCTCCTTGCCTGATTTTCCAACGCCTGGCACTTCCTGATCTCAGGGAAATCTCTTTCTGTGCTGTGTTCTGGACTGAATTTTTTTGCCCACCCCAACCCCCCACCTCCTCACAGTATTACTCTAAATAGAGCCTTACTCTGCCTCTTTCCTCAGCCTAGCAGCTGATTGGTCACTCCATTGCTACACATTTTCATGCCATTGGCCTCCCTGTCTTCAATACCTGACTTGACCCACTTTCTCACTGCCCCTTTTTAAAGCAGTCCCACCCACAAGATCACACATTTGCTCTAAAATTTTTCTCCAGCCACTCCATCTAACTCCTCTCAATTACTGCTCTACCTGCCCTATTGTTAGGGATCTCACCCTAATTCGACTATACACCCTTTCAACTATAAACCAGCTAGCAGTTAAGCAGGCCAGCAACACCAAACAAACTACCATGGGGTGAAACCACCTATTACTACTCCTCACTACCTCTTTTGGCATTGCTGGTACCATATATAAATTCGGACCCCTACCTCCCCACTCTGAATCCTCACTGGGTGAAAGCTGGAAGAAAAGCATACACATGGCCACTACCACTTCTGGTAACAATAGGCCCTTTATCCTCCCACACCTCCCATGCAGTTATCGCCAAGCCAACCTTCCAAACCATAACCTTAATGGCTAGCTTCCCCCAATTTAACACAGGCATATAGACACCTCCCACACCTGAAGCGCAGGTGACGGAAGACACGAGGGAAGATAAACATCACCCTATCTGCCAGAAAAGTTATCTTTCTGCTACTGCTACTCTCTGGCAATGTTCACCTAAACCCTGGAACAACAACCCTGAGGAATAGGGGGGTCCATACAGTGAATGGCCTAAAGATAGCTTCACTAAACATCTGCAGCCTAACTGCCAAATTCGACCAGATCCAGGCTTGGATGACCATCCATGCCCCTGACATACTCTGCCTAACTGAAACCTGGCTGTCAGGTAGGATCAAAGATGGTGAGGTGGCAATCGAAGGATTCCAAGCATTTTGACTTGATAGACTAGGCAGGAAAGGTGGCGGCTGCCTCCTATATGCCAGAAACTCACTGAGTTGCTCCGTCCTCCCCATCTCCAAAGTTGTGGAGGATTATGAGCTACTAGTGGTAAAAATACAAGTCGGCCTAAAATGCAAGACCCTTACCATTGCCACAACCTACCTGCCCCCCAGGAAAGCCAAGTAAGGCCTTCCTCTTGTTATGGAATGATTTAGCACACTCAGAAAGGGCTCAGAACTCATCTTGACCATTGACTTTAATATTAACTGGTTATGTAAGGAGGCAACACCCTCCAGAGACCTAATCACCTCCCACAATCTCACGCAACTCATAACTCACCCCTCCTGGAAGAACTACAAGGCTGGCACCAGCACCCTCTTTGACTGGGTCTTAGCTAGCTCACTCACTCGATTCTCCCAACTCAGGGTTCTCCCGGACGTGCTAAGTGACCACTCCCCAATCTCCTATATATGGACCACTAAACTTGCCAAAAGCCCACCCGCCTCATCGACAGCAGGGTTCTGCAGAAAGGCAAACTTGGATCCCTCAAATTGGCTCTGTCTGACTACAAATGGTCCCCCATCAACAAGGCACCATCGCTGGACCAGACCCTTAGTTTTTTCACTGAGGGCTTCAATTCCATCTGTGCTATCTATGCACCATGCACAAAACAGAAAATTTGGGGGGAGGTTAACAGCTGGATTGATGGCAAGCTTCTCTCCCTTCTAAAGGAGAGGGACTGCTTCTGGGAAAAAGCCTTAAACTCAGGCAGCAAGCATGACCTACAGTGCTACAGAATGGCTAGAAATCAGTGCACCAAACTTATCAGGCTCACAAAAGCCAATTTCCATAAGACCTAGCTTAACAACGCATGGAGAGATGGAAAGAGGTTTTGGGACAACATCAAGAACATCCTTGGTAAAGATCAAAAGCAGCACCCTAAGAAGCTCAACATTAATAACTCATCCTCCTCAGATCTGCTAGCCATTGCTGAGGCCTTTAACCAGGCCTTCACAGACCTGTCCTCAGTGCTGCCTCCAGACTACCTTCTGCCTGTGGAGGACCAAGGTTGCGCCAACCTGCTCATAACTAACCACCCAGCCTTCTACTTTAAGAAGGTGACAGTGAAGGAGGCCCTAACAATGGTCAGGAAAGTCCTAGGCAAAACCAGATTGGGGAGAGATGGGCTAGACATGAAGTTACTATCTCTCACCCTTGATGTTCTTATCATTCCCATAACAATGCTATTTAATAAATCCTTGGCCCTAGCTCAATTTCCAGAGGTATGGAAGCAAGCTCTGGTAACTCCAGTGCATAAGAATGATGAGAAGGTGCTGGTGTCAAACTGCAGACCAATATCTATCTTCTCCCCATTATCCAAAGCTTTGGAAAACATTGCAGCAAGTCAACTCACAGAATACCTCAATAAGTACAATCTGCTCTGCCCAAACCAACATGGCTTTAGGCAAAAACACAGTACCACCACGGCACTGCTGGAATACACTGACTATGTGCACGAGGCGCTGGATGAAGGCAAATTGGTGGAGTCCATTTTCATTGACCTCACCAAAGCCTTCAACACCTCAACCACCTTCTACTAGTACTCCAGCTCCACAGATTGGGTGTGGCACCAAATGCCATGAATTGGTTCAATGACTACCTAACACACAGGAGCCAGTGAGTCAAAATCGGGCAGACGTTATCCAGCTCCAGAGACGTACTCCTAGGAGTTCTTCAAGGATCAATTCTAGGGCCCTTGCTTTTCAGCCTCTTTTTAAATAACCTACCCACAGCCTGTGACACCAAACTTATTCTGTATGCAGACGATGCCGTGCTGCTGAGCAGCAGCACCTCTCAGGTTGCCGTACAATCAGAACTACAGAACTCTTTCAGTAAACTCGAGGACTGGTTCAGTAGGCAAAAGCTGCTACTAAATTGCAAGAAAACCAAGGCCATGCTACAATCCAGCCACTACAACAAACACAAGCATGCTCCCCCTCATAATCACCAGCAAGGCTGGTGAGCTGATTGAGCAGGTGCACTTGTTCAAGTACCTTGGAGTCACCATTGATGACTCTCTCACTTAGATGCACCACGTAGACTTCCTTGTCAAAGTGGTAAATGCAAAGATTGGGGTCCTCTATAGGCATAAGAAATCCCTCACCCCGGAAGCACTTTGAATCTCAGTCTCCCAGCTCCATACTCTCCACGATGGACTATGGGCTGGTGGTCTATGGAGCTGCTACTGATACAGTGCTCAAAAGGGTCCAAATTGCACTCAATAAGGCATGCTGCCTTACCCTCTGTGCAGATCACTACACTCATACTTGCACCCTGTATGAGCGTACAAACTGGCTTAACCTAAAAGACAGGATCAAATACCAAACTTGCATCCTGTGAAAGAAGGCACTCCTTGGAAAAAACCCACCCTGTATAGGAAACCAGCTTGAGGCTTCTCTTTCAACACACATCACCAGACGGAGGAAGAATGGAGCACTGTCCATACCATTCCACTGAACCTCACTGTGCAGTGTGCTTTCTCCTATCAGAACCCCCCCCCCCGAATAAATGAACTCCCGATGAAATTACATACAACAGCCTGTCTCAGTTCAAAGTAGGCCTCAAACAGCACCTAAAGTCTAACTCAAAATGCACCTGCTTCTCAGGCCCCACTTGATAGACAGGCCTACCCCAAGGTAACACCCAGGGGCTACCTAGAGAACCCTGCCTCCATTCCAGCCTAGTCAAGGGCATAAGTAAGTTATCAGTCCTCTTTAAATGCACTTGGTACTGCCCCTCCCAAACCCCCCACACACACCATATTCGACAAAGCCTCTGGGCTGTTCCCCATCACAGCCCCGCTTCATATCCCCACCTCTCATTCTCTGCGTTGGTTTTAAACCCAATCCCCTTTGTTTCACTGTTACCCAGCCTCTCGTCATCTGAGATAGCATTAAACCCTATGCAGTTACTCTGCCATAGTCTATCAACGGATTTGGAGGTTTCCAGGGGTGTGCTACCTAGGGCAACTGATTAGAAATAGTTTAGTATTCAATTACAGCTGCTCAGTTTTTTTCTCCTATTTGTCTGATTGTCATGTAATCACTCTTTAATGCCTAATGATCAGGCCTCTGTGACCACTGAATATGTGTATTGTCTTATTGTCCACCCTGACGTGGAACCTTTGTAAAAGAGCTCACGCTCAAAGGTCTTTCCGAAATACTAATTAAACAATTAAAAATACAGTGAGAAAACAGCATGGATCATACAGGAAACATAACAGGGAATCTGGGGTAGGTCAAGCTAACAGAGAAAATATAAGGTAAACAGTACTAGACACATCAGCAATTGAGCATACCAAGGTATATAACATTTTGGTAAACAGGGTAACATTGCTCCAGCATTCAACAATAGGAATAACAATAGAATTCAGGGTGGGATGGGAGAGGAGAGTGGAGCACTAGAGGGGGGGAGGAGAGGTAAGTGTGGGCTGCAAAGGAGGTGCAGCCATGCTAGCGGCCTGTGGGTAGCTGCAGATCATGGAGGACAGAATGTGCATTCTTAATAGGGAATTTAGATTTAGAGGAGGGTCAGGTTAACATAGGGAGGAGGAGGAGGAGGAGAGGTCATTCTACAGTGAGGGTCCAGCTGTGGAGAAGGCTCTTAGGCCCATCCTCATAGTTATGTTAGGACTTTCTAGTTGGAGGTGGGAAGATTGTTGTAGACTGTGGCAGTAGATTCTGGTCCAGATAAGAAGGGATTGTGGAGAGTGGGACCTCTGTCTGGGTCTAGCTTCCTCACTTATATAAAACAACCATCCACCTTTCCTCCCTGACATATCCTTCTGGAACATAGTGTAGTCTGGAATGGCCACTTCCCAGCTATGGTTGTCAGTGCACCATGACTCTGTTATGGACACCAGATCCAGGTCTACCTCCACAACGATTACCTCAAGGTCACAAATTGTGCTACCTAGGGTCCATGCATTGGCACACATGGTTCTTCATTAACTTCACCAATCTTTCCTGCTAACCTCTCCCCCCTTTCTGCTTCCATCCCTCACCCCTTCTGATACCCCGTTCTGTCCTCTCCTCTTTTGTTATCTGTCTGCCTACCCACCTTACCCTCTTTCCCAACTTTAGTTCTTCTTTCTGACCTGCCTGCCATACCCAGCTCCTTGTTCTTGCTCCCCTCTACCTCTGGAGAATTTCTTCTTGCTGGGCTTCTCTTCCACGTCTCTCTAGTCTCTTAAGTGTAAAATCTATGTAATCATTTTTGGCTTACATTCTCTGTAATTAAAATGTAAGAGTATATTCAGTCTGAGCAAGTGCCTCAAATAATTTCAGAACAATATACTGTACATAATTACCAAAAGAGAAATGAAACACAACAGTAATATAAAATACATTATTCACTGTACAATATACATTGTTATATCATAGCCAAACCACAGAGGCAGCATGATGTTCCTGATCCCCCTGCCATTCCAGCCAGTCCACTGCCTCCAAAATCCCTCACTGTCCAGTTCAAAGGTTGTCTGAAGTGAGTAAGCACCATCATAAATAATCATCTTGTTCAGCTTCCATCACAAAGAGTGCATATATCCTACTAAAACCTGTGGCCTAAAATTAATTATTGCACCATTAAAATAGAAATGTTGTTCTGTTGCTAAAAGAAAAAAAGTTGCTGTTTTTTTCCCTTTTAGTTCTTCCTAGAAACAGTGGGCCGGATTCACAAGGGCAACTCTGGATGCAAAGAAATGGTGCAAGTAGCACCTAGCGCTCATGAGTTGTGCTGTTGTGATTTAGAAAGCAGCCTGTAATACGCTGCAGGCTGCCTGCACCCAGTGACCAATGCACTGTAAAACCCCTTGTGACATGGCATAAGGGGGTTCATGGCAGCTTTGTACCCTATTCAGGAAGGGTGGCAACAAAATCCTCAAACTGGGATTCAGAAAGAACCCTCAGTAGACATCAGTGGAAGAACACTTACACCAGCTATGAAATGGCATAAGAAACCTTTGCCGTCCACCAGGGGTTGCCAATGTGCAGCCAGTGCTGCACAACCCAGAGACCACTATGGCCACTATGGCACCCTGACAGCCCCATTCCCCAAGTGTACAGCACTGCTCCCCCACCCCTGCACATGCCCAAAGTCCCCACAGTAGACATTAAAAAGCCCAGTGTGGGCTATTGCACTCCCCCCATTCCACTCCTGATATTTCCAGATGACAAGCCCTTATGGGCTATCTGATTGCCCCCTCCCAATGCCCTGATGTCCAATAACTGCACCCCGCACCCACATCCCATTCCATCCCATCCCCACCATTACAAAACACCCACAACATGTGCCATATATCCCTGGTGATCCAGTGGCCCCCACTCCCCACCCATTAGTGTGAGCCCCCAACCCCCCCACAACCAATACCCCACTGGCGACTGGCACAGCCCACCTCTCATCATCACAGTCAGCCGCAGACTGCGCTGTCTATGGAGCACGTACAGTTGATATATGCTCTGCATGAATGACAGCAGCTGACTCATTTGGCTCAAATGATGCTAACAGTAAATGGTCCAGACACTGCACAACCACAACTTATGCAAATATACGAGGGACAGGGCAGTGCAAATTTTACCATCAACTAGGAATTTGCCTAAGTTATCTACTTTTAAATCACAGCTAGATAATACTATGATTATGGACTGCAAGTGTCCCTAAAAAATCAATAATGACATTTTTAACTAGTGTTATTCGTTAGTGATGACCACATTTTGTAAATTTGTATCTTGTATGTATACTATTTGTGAAACTGTAGCAAATTTTGTGTGATTGTAATTGAATTTTCTACTCTTGTACTTTTGTATTTGTCTCATGTATATGATGTAATGTGGTGTATTACAAACAGAACAACTTTGTAAATAGGACCTATGGACCTAAAGTTTTTATCTTGTATAAAAATACATTTCTAACTAACTAACTAACTAACATCCCTTAGCACTACATTTATGAAACATATGTAGTGCCTGTGGGAGTCAGCTGTTGCAGTGTCTCCACTGAGCCACGAGGTCTACTACCCAATACTCACAGAGCAATGCTGTACTAAGGAGAGCTGAAGTCCTAGACAAGATGTTGAAGTCAGTTTGTCACTTTGGAAAAAACTTTGAAAAAGATAATATTTGCATTGAACCCAATTCATCTTCTGTTGGGTAGCTATTCGGTATTTCTATTCATTGTACACATTGCTATATAATTTACACGGGATTAGGATTCTTCACTCCTACAGCTGAGAACTGCGCAAGTGCGTGAGCTGGTGCCACCATCTGCCACTCACAGCAACTATGCAAGGGTGAATGCCGTGCATGTGCAGTTGCATCGCTGCCAGTGTGAAGCATTCACTCTCATGGAGCTCTGCAAGCTCGCCACAGCCATATTGGCTATGGCTAGATCTTGTCTTCTACTGTTTCAGCTTTCCTTAAATCTGCTTCCAAACCTACCCCTTTTGTCACTCCCAAATCTGTCCTCTAGTCTGAACTTTCCCCATCTACAACTACTCCACCTCATCCTCCCCCTACTCACACTTCTATTTCTTTCCTTTCTATCTTCCATAAGGAACCCCAACCCAAAACTTTCATATTCTCTCTCCTCCTCTACCTCCTCCTACCCCTGTCCATTCTGTCCATTTTTCCCCTGAATCCCCCATTGCTCTATTCCCAGCCTATTTCCAACCCCCCAAAAATAAACCTCTCCCATCTCTTTCATCCTCTGTCTTCCCCTTTTGTCGACACCAGTTTGTAATAAAAATGTAAATACATTATTTCTGTTCAGTGTTAATGTAAGTATATCTTTTATTTAAACCATTTGCTTTTGGGAAAATGATGACTGTTTTTTTTTCTTGACCTCCACCTCTTTATCTATATATGTATGTATGTATGTATGTATATGTGTGTGTGTGTGTATATATATATGTGTGTGTGTGTGTGTATGTATATGTGTGTGTATATATATGTGTGTGTATGTGTGTGTGTATGTATGTGTGTATATATATATATATATATATATATATGTGTGTGTGTGTGTGTGTGTGTGTGTGTATCTATCTATATAACATAGAAACATAGATTTTGACGGCAGATAAGGACCGCTTGGCCCACCCAGTCTGCCCATGTCCCTACCTAATGGATAAGCTGCAGATCCTAGTTAACCAGCAGCCTACTTCTTCCTACCCCCACTCCCTAGAATTGCCTTATGACTGTCCCATGCATGCTTGAATTCCACCACTGTTTTGACTCCACAACCTCCTCCAGAAGGCCATTCCATGCATCCACAACCGTCTCTGTGAAAAAATGCTTCCTTAAATTACCTCTGAGCCACCCCCCCTTCTATCTTCAAATTGTGCCCCCTTGTTCTTGCACACCTCTTTTTTTGAAAGATGCTACCCTCTTGGACTTTGTTGATTCCCTTAAGGTACTTGAAAGTTTCTATCATGTCCCCCCTCTCCCTCCGTTCCCCGAGGCTATACATATTCAGCTCCTTAAGTCTCTCTTCATATGTCTTCCAGTGCAGACCCTGCACCATTTTAGTTGCCCTCCTCTGGACAGCCTCCATCCTGTCTATGTCCTTGCAGAGATTGAGTCTCCAGAACTGCACACAGTACTCCAGATGGGGTCTCACCAACTGTCTGTACAGAGGGATAATAACTTCCTGTTTTCTACTGGTGATGCCTCTCCCTATGCATCCCAGTATCTCCCAAGCCCTCCTTGCTGCCCTCTCACATTGCTTGCCCACCTTTAGGTCATCTGATATGACTACCCCCAGGTCTCTTTCCATTTTTGTTGTTGTTAGTATCTCACCCCCCATTGTGTACTCTTCCCCTGGGTTTTTGTTTCCCAGGTGTATTACCTTGCACTTCCTAGCATTGACTCTAAGCTGCCATACATTTGACCATTCCTCTAACCTTGCCAAGTCCCTTCTCATCCTTTCCACCCCACCTTGTGCATCAACTCTGTTGCAGATCTTTGTGTCATCTGCAAAGAGACATACTTTTCCTTCCAGTCCCTCTGCAATGTCGCTTATAAAGACATTGAAGAGGACCGATCCTAATACTGAACCCTGCAGTACCCCACTAGTAACCCCCTTCTTCCAGAGTGGACTCCATTTACTATTACTCTCTGTGTCCTATTCTCCAGCCAATTCTTTACCCAGGCTGTCATCTTGGGACCCACTCCCAGGCTGGCTAACTTGTACATTAATCTTTTGTGTGGGACTGTGTCAAATGCCTTGCTAAAGTCTAGGTAGGCCATGTCCACAGCCCCTTCCTGATCTACTACTTTGGTCACCCAGCCAAAGAAATCTATCAGATTTGTCTGGCATGGCTTTCCCACTGTGAATCCATGCTGCCTTGAGTCCTGAGCTCCTCTGGCCTCTAGATACTCAACAATTCTTTCCTTCAGAAGTGATTCCATCATTTTCCCTACCACTGAGGTTAAACTAACAGGTCTGTAGTTTTCTGCTTCTGCCTTGCTCCCACTATTATGAAGGGGAATCACATCTGCCCTTCTCCAGTCCTCAGGTACCACCCAATCCTCCCATGATTTGTTAAAGAGGGTAGTCAGTGGTGTCACTAGTTCTACCCTTAGTTCTTTTAGAATTCTGGGATGAATCCCATCAGGCCCCATTGCTTTGTCCACCTTCAGTTTTAAGAGTTCTTTCAAAACCCTTTGTTCTGTAAATGGGCTGGTATGAACTTCTGTATCCAGAGTGTTTCTACTGTTTGTTTTAGGTACCTCTACCTCTTCCTTTGTAAATACTGAGCAAAAATATTTGTTTAGTATCTCTGCCTTTTCACAGTCACCCTCTGCCCACCCTTTCTCCCTCCTCTTTATTAAGCCTCACTAGCCCTCCCTTGATCTTCCTTCATTCCCTGATGTACCTATAAAAGGTTTTATCCCCCTTCTTAACTGAGTTGGCTATCTTTTCCTTGGTTTGGGCCTTTGCTGTTCTGCCTGCCTTCCCAGCTTCCTTTTGCTTTAACTGATACAGTTCCCTGTCCTGCTCCTTCTGTGATTCCATGTGCTTCCTGAATGCTTTCTTTTTCTCTTGAACCTTCACAGCCACTTCCTTTGAGAACCATAGAGGTTCCTTACATTGTTTCATTTTGTTAATTTGCTTCACAAAAAGGCTTGTTACCTCTGTGATGGCAGTTTTAATTTTTTCCCATTGTTCTTCCATCCCTCCTTCCTGCCCATTTGCTAGTGTATTCCTTAGGCACTCACCCATCTTGGCAAAGTCAGCCCTTCTAAAGTCCAGTACTTTTGCCTTTGTATGGCTTGACTCTATTGCTGTGTTTATTGTGAACCATACTGTTCGATGGTCACTAGTTCCCAGATGGCTACCCACTTCTACATCTGTGATCCTTTCTTCATCTCCATTTGAGAGAACCAGGTCTAAGATTGCTCCCTCTCGAGTGGGCTCCAATACTAGTTGTCTAAGGCATGCCCCTGTAGTGCATCTAGAATAACCCCACTCTTCAAAGTGGCTGCTGCAACTGCAGTCCAGTTAACATCTGGTATATTCAGATCACCCATCAGCAATATCTCCCCTTTTTCTGGCATTCTAAGTATTCTTTCTATCATTTCCTTGTCCATTAAGGGGGTCTGTATACAACCCCTGTACGGATTGTGGTGCCATTGCCGGTCTCCAAATTTACCCACAGTGCTTCTTCTCCTCCCTGTTTTCCATTTTGTTCTGTTGCTTTGATTCCTTCCCTTATGTAAAGAGGTACTCCTCCTCCTCTTTTACCCTCCCTGTCCCTCCTGTAGATAGTGTATCCTGGTTTGTTTATGTCCCAGTCATGGTTTTGTGTGTACCATGTTTCTGTGACTGCCATGATAGCCAGATGTTCCTCCTCCATCAAGGCCACTAATTCAGGAAGCTTGTTACTCAAACTATGGGCATTGGTACTCATTGCTCTCCATTTTTTGATGGCTTTACCTTCTTTTGCAGCACCCACCACTGACCTGTCTACCTCGGTCTTTTTCTCATTTAGTACCCTGTTTTGCAGGGAGAGGCTGGGATTTTCCTGCTGCTTATCAGTGCCTCCCCTTGACTAGTTTAAAAGCTTGCCATTGAAGCATTTAAACCGATTGCTCAAAAGACTTGTTCCCTTCCTGGACAGATGCAGACCATCCTGCCAGTATAGGCTGGTGTCCCTCCAGGTGGAACCCCAGTACCCAATGAAGCCAAACCCCTGTGCTCCACACCATTTTTTCAACCATTCATTAAACTGCATGGTGCAAAGTACCCTCACCTCACTCATGCCATTGACAGGCAGCACCTCAGAGAAGGATATTTACAGGATACATGATGATATATACAGGATATATACAGGATACATGATGGACACAAGTGGAATATGGAAAATATTTTCACTCCTGCAGAGTGAGTCTGGATAGTTCACTAGTGCCGGAGGCACGAGTGGAATATACAGTGTTCACGGGCAGGGTGAAAAAATATTTTCATATTCCACGATGTGCCCATCATGTGTCCTGTTTATGCAATGGGACCTCACTGTTGTAAAATGTACAATTTACGTGGCTTGCACCGGGTTATCGTGGGTTTAGTGTGGCTTTGCACAATTGCGCAGGTTTAGCATGGGTTAGTGCTATTGTATATTTGTAAATATTGTCACAGTGGTGATGTCATCACTGTGGTTATTCAACGGGAGTGAGAATAACACATGTTATCTCACTTAGTTATCCCTCATCCCCATTGTGTAAATATATATATGTGTGTGTGTGTGTGTGTGTGTATGTATGTATATATGTGTGTGTATGTGTGTGTGTGTATATATATATATACATATGTGTATATGTGTGTGTGTGTGTGTATATATATGTATATGTGTGTGTGTGTGTGTGTATGTGTATATATATATACACACACACATGAATGACACAGAACCTCAGCGTGCAAGCACTGAGGTAATGGTTACCCCAAAGGGCATTGGCTGGGAAGCCAAGTTTCAAAGAAATACAAAATCACACATGCCCCAATAATGCAAAGCATCATGGGCTACATATGCAAATCACCACAGAATATTATACTGGTTCAACATTAAACAGAAATACATGGTGCCGAAAGGCCTCTCGCACAGTTTGCAAAGGGTACCAACAGAGGACACAGACACATGTTTTGTCCTACCAGGACTCATCAGTGTGCCTTGTCTGTTTGACACCCCAGTGGAATGAACCAGCCACACTAAGATGGTCTATCTAGGTTATGTTGTGGTGAACCCAACTCAAACAAAAAATAAGTTAAAAGACAAAAAACCTCAGTTTTAACTTGTTTTTCGTTTTAATTGGGTTCACCACAACATAACTCAGATAGACCATTTTAGGGTAGCTGGTTCATTCCAAAGCAAAGCATCATGGGCTGCATATGCAAATCACCACAGAATGTTATGCCAGTCCAATGATGCTTTGCATTGTGTGGGCATGTGTGATTTTGTATTTTCTTGAAACTTGGCTTCAGGCCAAATGCCCTTTGGGGTAACCCTTGCCTCAGTGTTTGAGGCCAGAGGTTCTTTGTCTTTTAAATAGTTTTTTTTTTAATGGGTTCACCACAACAAATCCAAGACACACTGTCTTAGGGTAGCTGGTCCATTCCACTGGGGTGTCAAACAGACGAGGCATACTGATGAGTCCTGGTAGGATGAAACATGTGTCTATGTCATCTGTTAGCACCCTTTGCAAACTGTGTGAGAAGCCTTTCGGCACCATACAATTCTGCTTAAAGCTGGACCAGCATAACATTCTGTGATGATTTATATATATATATAGTCACAACTTTTTTCTATATAGCTATGTAAATATACAAATAATAAAAAAAGAAAATGAATAAATTTTTGTTATTCTGTTCAGTTCTGGGAAAGTTTTTCAGCACTTAATTTAGGTTTATAATAAAAAGTGTTATGTATATATATATATATTTTTTTTTCTTATTCTTCTGGTTTGTGGATGAGTCCTCCACCATTTTAATTTATGTTTACGATTGTCTGAATTGTTTTTTAACCATAGTGGAGTAGACTTATAAAATATATTCTGTTGTAGTATCATCTTTTACATGATTTTAACAGTATAAAAGTTAGAAGTGCTTATACCAAATTTGAAAATTGTGGTACATGAGGTAGATTAAAATCAGCTTTTCAATAGATAAAAAGTATGGTTTCTGAAAGTAATCATGAAACACAAAAACATCCTCACATTTACTACCTAAAATATAGATATATTCAAATTTGATATGTAAAGTTCATACACATTGTAATAAATACTAAACACAAACATATCTAACATGTACAGTATACATAGCGCTATTAAACTTTCAATATAATATGCATAATACATATACTTTAAAGGGACACTGTCAACTTGCTTTTCATAATTCTTTTTCTAATTAAAACCCCACATTTTATGATTGCTTAGCCTCTCCAAAACCCATTGATGTTGCTGTTTGTTTTGTCTGTCTCCTTGTTTAGTAGAATTGAAATGCATGCTAATGTATATTTTTAAACAACCTTGTTTTGTTTACAATCCTGGATCTGTTCTTACCGCATAATTCCTGAGCATTAGAAACAAACTCAAGCAGTGCAGTCACTCATGAGACAGTAGCCTCCTAAACTCCCATTGCATCATGAGGGGTTAGACTGTGTTATTGGTGTGCACAAGTCCATGAAAGATGCAGTTGGAGCTGAACAAGGAATGTAAACAAATATGTGTTTGTGTGTTAACACCAGTATGGTGGGCAGTCTGTTTTTCACTTTTTAAAGAAAATAAGAATCAGAATCAATCTAACAGCTACATCAGCAATCTTTACAGAATGTTGTCAATCATAAAATGTGTACCTAGAGGCCACTGGGGCACAGGACCTAAGGCAGCATGGGTTCACAGTGGGAAGGTCATGTCAGATGAATCTAATTGACTTCTTTGACTGGGTGACCAAAGTAGTAGACCAGCGAGGGGCTGTGGACATGCCCTACCTAGACTTTAGTAAGGCATTTGACACAGTCCCACACAAAAGATTAATAGTCAAATTAACCAGCCTTAGAGTGGGTCCTAGGGTGGTAGCCTGGGTAAAACATTGGCTGAACAACAGGACACAGAAGGTAATTGTAAATGGAGTCCACTCTGGAGAAAGAGGGATTACTAGTGGGGTACCGCAGGGTTCAGTACTGGGTCCAGTCCTTTTTAATGTCTTTATAAGTGACATTGCAGAGGGACTGGATGGAAAAAGTATGCCTCTTTGCAGATGACATAAAGATCTGCAAAAGGGTTGATACGCAAGGAGGCATGGAAATGATGAGAAAGGACTTGACAAGGTTGGAGTAATGGTCAGAAGTATGGCAGCTTGGATTCAATGCAAAGAAGTGCAAAGTAATGCACCTGGGAAACAAAAACCCAGGGAAAGATTACACAATGGGGGGGGTAGTAACAACAACAAAAATGGAAAGGGACCTGGGGGTAATCATATCAGATGACCTTAAGGTTGGCAAGCAATGTGAGAAGGCTGTAGGGAGGGATGGAGGGGGACACTAGGATGTATAGGGAGAGGCATCACCAGCAGAAAACAGGAAGTTGCTATCCCCCTGTACAGACAGTTGGTGAGACCACATCTGGAGTAATGTGTCCAGTTCTGCAGACCCCATCTCTGCAAGGATATAGACAGGATGGAGGTAGTTCAGAGGAGGGCAACTAAAATGGTGCAGAGTCTGCAAGAGAAGCCGTATGAGGAGAGGCTAAAGGAGCTTAATATGTATACCCTTGAGGAAATGAGGGAGAGGGGGGACATGATAGAAACATTTAAGTATCTCAGTGGAATCAACAAAGTCCAAGAGGGAAGCATATTTCAGAAAAAGAGATGTACAAGAATAAGGAGACACAATTTGAAGATAGAGGGGGGACGGCTCAGGGGCAATGTGAGGAAGTATTTTTTTCACAGAGAGGGTGGTGGACACATGGAACAGCCTTCCTGAGGAGGTTGTGGGGTCTAAAACTGTGGGAGAATTCAAGAATGCATGGGACAGATATAAGGCAATTTTTGTGGGGGTAGGAAGAAATAGGCTGTTTGTTAAATAGGATCTGCAGCTTATCCTCTAAGTAGGGACATGGGCAGACTTGGTGGGCCAAGCAGTCCTTAACTGCCGTCCAAAGTCTAAGTTTCTATGTTTCTATGTGTTTTTTAAGCTAGGGACACTTTGAGACCTAAGGGGTGGACAGTGTCCCTTTAAAAATCACCATAATGCACACATACTTTGCATATGCTACATAATTTCAAAAGCTCTCTCAAAACACTGACATAAACACTTAATGAATAATTGCACATTTAATAAATTAACATAAAGGAGGAAAATGCTCAAACAGCACGCGCATATTAGCAAACATTTATAATCACACAAACACCTGTAAAATAATTCCAAGATTAAGAATACATCATGAAACATGAATATTATGACTGCAGATCTTTAATAAGATGGGACAAGAGTTACATAAAATGAAACATGATTAGTTTTTGTTTATGCTCTTTCAGTTTATCAATAAAGATAGTGAGTGATGAGGACAATCTGACAGAAACAATGAATGGTATCCCAGAAGGAAGAGGCCCAGTAGCTAAAAGAGCACTTCCTCGTGCCATACACGTGTGAGGGTGCTTTTGTAGTTTGTTTGCTGCAGAGTAGGAAGATAGGTTTTGAATGAATGTGAGAGTCTCAGAGAGGTGGGGGGGGGGGATTTCCATACAGAATCCTGAACACAGAGTTACTGTACCTAAATGTAATTGGGCTCTGTATTCTTCTTGCTGCCATTCTAGGAGTTTGAGAGCGGTACAGTGATGGGCCTTGGGACCTTGATTGAATGTAAATTTGGCCAATTTATAAAAAAGAGCTCTTTTGTGTCTTAATGGTATTTAGGCAGCTTCTATAACAATGGAGCCCTATTCATTCAGTAGAAGTATGCAATGTAGGGCAATTCTGATTCTGGTATCAGGTGTTAGGAACTTTTAGAGGCGACATAGTAACTCCAGCTTTAGGTGCATAGATTAGTCATGCTCCTAATATATTTGTCAAATGTGAGACAGGAGTCAATAGTTAATACCCTGATACTTGAATTTCTCAAACAATTCAAGCCGAGTACCATCCCAAACTAACAAATGATAATCATGAGGAAAGTGTTTACTTTTGGGGCAGAATCCTACAACAAGGCTTTTGGGTTTTGGACATTCAGGACCAATTTTTCTTTTAAGAACCAACTTTTTAGGGAATGAAAATTGAATAATCAGTTGGTGTATCACAAGTAGAATCATCCCTCACAAACAGTAAGTAGCTTGTAACAGTAGTACCAAATAGAAAAAAAAGTTATTTAGATCAAACTATTATGTTCTTGTTGAACTTTTACACTGGAGTGTTTTAACTGTTTTATTTGTGATTTTTTTACTGTACATGTGCCACCACTTAATTGCAATTAACTCAAAAAGTAATTAACTTTTTCCCAAATACCCAAAATGACCTAGTTCCAATAGACACCTCCAAAACTTGTAAGTATGGTAACACAACACTTGGCCATTCTTAGCTACATGAGTTCAAAAATAAAGGTGTTCAATTTGGCAAATGTATGCATATTCAACACATTATATTATTAAATCTGTAACACATATTTGCATAATATTTGTGTGTTTGAAATACCCTTGGACTGAGAAGTTGCATGCTAAATTTTATAGTTCTTGGGCATAAGATGGCCATGTTATAAGGCTCTAATATGACCATTTTTTAATGAAACCTCAAAGCAACCCTGACATACTGGCATTACTGTGCTAGTATATAGTATATATAGATACTGTAAATATAGTAGAGAGATAACTAGATAGATAGACAGACAGACAGAGAGGGAAGGGGAGGGAGGATAGCTAGATAGATAGATAGATAGATAGATAGATAGATAGATAGATAGATAGATAGATAGATAGATAGATAGATAGATAGAGACAGAGGATATGATATGGACTGACTTAAGATATGCGGCCCGATTTTCAAAGACCCCTTAGAGTGATGCAACTTGCATTGCTGTAAGGGTTGCAGTAAACTTCAGTTGCACCAGGGCCTAGTGCCAGATTTTATAATGTGCACGGTTCCTGTGCAAAACTCCTGGGTTTGCTGCAGACTACATGGTGCGCAAAAAGACTTGGCTGCATGTGCAGGATTTGGCACAGGTATGTGGTCCCCCATCAGTGCAACACTATATGGTCCTAGATGGTGGGGAGTTGGGAGAAACAGGAGGTCAGGAGGGTGCACGGGTGTACCAGGGGCCAGGAAGGTGGCAGTGTGGGCATCAGGGAGATGCTGCAAAAATGAATGGTATGTGAGCACCCATTAGGGTGCTTGAGTCTCATAGTAGAGTACAGTAATAAAGCACTGCACAAATCCCCCAATCCACAATGCTGCCTGTATTATAGCAAAACCCCATCCCTGATGGTCTTGTGGACCCCCAATCCCTGATCTCCCCAGTGCAGGTGCAAATACCCTCCATTACTGCAGACTGCCCTCCCTCCCCACTATCACCCCTGTATAACATGTCTTAAGTATCCCTGGTGGTCTAGTGGACCCACACCCACCCCATTAGGTTTTGTCCCACCACCATGCACCCCCCCATTCCCAAACAGAAGCCAGTGACCAGCACATCCCTCTGCTCACCACCACAGCTGGCCGTCGATGGGGCTCACAATGACCACACTGTATGCAGTATGCTCAGTGAATGACTCAATGAGCATACTCTATACAGTGCCGTCATTGTGAGCCCAGTCAGCAGCCAGTCAAGGTGGTGAAAGGAGGGCTTTGTTGGCCACTGGCTTCTGTTTGGGAATGGGGGGTGTGAGGTGGTGGGACAATATCTGACAGGGTGGCAGGTCCATGAGACCACCAAGGATACTTATGACGTGTTATACAGGGGTGATTGTGGGGAGGGAGGATAGTCCACAGTAACAGAGGGTATTTACACCTGCATGGGAGATATCAGGGTTCAGGGGTCTGCAAGACCATCTAGGATGGGGAATTGCTTTCATATGGGTGACATTGGCAATTGGATGGGTATGTGCAGTGCTTATTGCTGTACTCTACTATATAGCTCAAGCACTCCAAATGGATGCTCTCATACCATTCATTTTTGCAATATCTCCCCGATGCCCACACTGCCAACTCCATGGCCCCGCTACACTCCTGGAACTGCTGTAGGACCTCATTCCACTGGGGGGAAAAATACTTAAACCAGCTCTGGGGTGGTCTAATTGGTCACTGTTGTTGAGTTCATGGTGTGGCTGTGAAAATCCTATAATTGGGGATATTGCAGCCCTACCTTGGTGCAAGCCCTCTTACTTCCTGGTGCACCTGGTTATTTGTTGCAGTCCTGGTGCAAGGGAGCTTTGGTGCAGCAGTGTCTGGAACAGGCACAGGCTGCTTTGGAAAATAATGATTGACACAAGTCCTTTGTGTCATTCCACTTCATTTCAAAATCGGGTCCATCATTTCTATCATCATGAGAGGGGATTGGTCTGTTGGTATCTCTCACTCATGAGATGTCAATAGACCAATCCCCTCAAAAGAAGAAAAAAACTGATATTTTAAGTTGGCTCTTCTCATATTTGATTGATACAACAAGGGCCTGATTCTCAAACGGTCAGGAATGACGTAAGGTGCTTGCATCACAGAAACATGATGCAAGGGGCTCCCTGTACCATACCTTGCATCATTCCTGATTCTCAAAAGGAGCTTGCAGTGCTGAGGGCACCCGATGTGCCAGACACCTTTGCACCTGGCTTGCAGCACACTGCTGGCAGCTCCATGGTGCTAAGGGGTGTTGTGCCAGTGGAAAGCTGCCATATGCTCTAAGGTGGAATTCTGGAAGAGCAGTAATGTTGCCAGTGCCAGAGCAGAGTTAGACCAGACCTGAGCTGGTCTAATGCCTGGCTGGCTAAAAGGGGCCCCACCTGCGGACCCCCTGTGGTATAGAAGCTGCAGTGGCACTACCCCAAAGCCATACAGGGGCACCATGTGCTGTGCCAGTGGTGACCCAGGTTGTCTGGCAAAGCAGGGTAACCCCCATGGTGTTGCATAGGGTACTGCACCATAGCCCACACAGGTGACACTAGGAGGCTCACTGAGACCCAAGGCCAGCTGCCTGCAGTGCTGCCCACCAGCACTGATAGTGGTGGATTGCTGATTAGCATTAACTTTAGGCCAGCTGCATTGCTGGTGGCATTGCATGCTCTCTGAGGGGGGTGCTCTCCATCATGCCAGGGGCACATGCAGAGCATATATAATGAAAATAAATCTAACACAGGGAGAAGAGGTAGCAGAGGCAGAAATCACAGCAGAGAGAGAGTGAGGGAAGCCCTCAGGTCCCTTAAGATGGAGAAAGCACCGGGGCCAGATAAATTAAATCCCAGAGTGCTGAAGGAACTTGTGGATGTCCTGGCGAAACCACTGGTGGAGTTTTTCACCATCTCTCTGAGGACAGGGTGGGTGCCCCAGGACTGGAAGGTGGCGCATATAGTGCCTATCCACTAGGGGGGGAATCAAGGGAGGTGGCAGGGAACTACCGGCCTGTCAGCCTGACATCAGTGGTGGGCAAAGTGATGGAGGGCATTGTCAAGGAGAGGCTAGGGAGGGACCTGGAAAAGTCAGGGTGCCTGGACGATAGACAGCATGGATTCATCCCAGGGAAATCGTGTCAGACAAACCTTGTGGAGTTCTGTGACTGAGTGACAAGTGCCTTGGACCTGGGTAGACCAGTGGATATCCTCTTTCTGGACTTTAGCAAGGCATTTGACTCTGTTCTTCATGAGGGCCTATTGGATAAGCTGGGAGAAATGGGGGTGGGGAGCCATATGGAAAGACAATTGGCTCCAGGACTGGACCCAGAGGGTCATAGTTAGCAGGATAGTCTCATCCCCAAGGAGGGTCATTAGCGGGGTCCCACCGGGATCAGTCCTTGGGCCCCTCCTGTTCAACACCTATGTCTCTGACATAAGAACAGGTATCAGGAGTGAGATGAGTCTCAACGGATGACTCAAAACTGGGGGCGGTGGTGGATGGGGAAGAGGGGAGGGTGGTCCTACAGGGGATGTGGAGGCTCTGGAAAGATGGTCTAGAAAGTGGAAGCTGAGGTTCAATGCAAGGAAATGCAAGGTGCTGCACCTGGGGCCAGAAACCTGGACCAAGTGTACACCGGGAGAATGCTACAAATCTCGATGGCCGAGAGGGACCTGGGGGTGGTGGTGGATGTCAAGATGAACAACTCTGAGACTTGTAGGAGGCAGCAGCCAAGGCCAACAGGATGCTGGGATGCATCGCTAGGGGGATCACCTCCAGAAGGAGGGAAGTGATACTCCTTCTGTATAACTGCTTGGTGAGGTCACGCCTCGAGTACTGCATGCAGTTTTGGAGGCCACACTTAAAGAGGGACATTAAACTCCTGGAGAGGGTCCAGAGGAGGGCAACCAAAATGATTTGGGGCTTGGGGAACAGGACCTATGGAGAGAGGCTCGGAGAGCTAAATATGAACACATCGGAAGAGAGAAGGGACTGAGGGGACATGATAGAGGTCTTCAGGTACATGAAGGGGGTAAATAGGGAGGAGCAGTCAGAGTGCTTCGAAGGAAAGAGGAGGGGATAACTAGAGGGCATGGGTGGAAGTTGGAGGGGGGAAGATTCAGGGGAGAAAGGAGGAGGTGCTACTTTACTGAGAGGGTGGTGGAGCCATGGAATGTGCTGCCCAGGGGGCTGGTGGAGGCAGAGATGGTGGAGAGGTTCAAGAGGGGGTGGGACAGGTACAGGGGAAGGGTTCTGGAAGCAAAATTCAGTGCAGTGAGAATATCCAGAACTGGGAAGGGAGAAGCCAGAGAAGGCAAGGGGGGGGCAGCAATGTCAGCTTCCAGGGTGGTGGCTGACCAAACAAGCAGACATGAAAGACCGTTAGGCCTATTCTGCTGGCATTTTAGTATGTTAGTACTCCAGGATTTCTAACAATTTAAATGTATTGAAGAAAGGAGGGTGTCAGCATAGAAAACAAACTAACAACCACAGACCCAAAGCATATGTAGTGCCCTGCCCACTTTGCTACAGGAGTGCTGGGACGTACCCCAGCATGTCAGTAAGGAATTCAAGTGCTGGCAGACTACATCAGTGCCAGTGGTTGGGCCAGACTACTGCAGTGGACATCAGGTCAATCCTGTGGGCAACGCATCCACTGGTGCTGTTAGTGCTGCATGACTGTCTCACAGCTTGCAGCATCCGTCTTCCATGTGCCTTCCCTTTGCTGCATGGGTGTGCTTGGTGCAAGCTGCGGGACTTTGGAGCCAGGATCCATCTCATTTAGGAATTGGGCTCACGGTTCCAGGCGCAGTGAGGATCAGTGCAAGCTGCCATTGGCGTAGCTTGCAGTGATCTTTGAGAATTGCACTCCAGGTTTTTAGGTCATTTTGAGACAACTGGTAAAAAGTTACAAAAGAAAAAAGTGATCGTGAAACTACTTAGACTTCTGTATATTGAGTCACAAAATAAATGGCATCTTGAATTTTATTTTTTACAGAAAGAGTTTTACTGGCATAATACTACTGAGCTAAAAAACTAATTTCCAGTGTTGTCCTGGGGGGAAAATAAATGAAATTGGTCATTGAGCATGCTCAGAAATTTATCTTCTCATGTAATAATAAATTTCTGAACATGCTCAGTAATCAACTTTATTTATCTTGCTCATGTTGCCTGAGATAGCATGTTTATGTTGGCAAATTTATTTTCATTCCTGTTGTATAAATAAGGATTATTTAATGAGATGGCTTCAAATATGCATGTTATCTGGTTTGGAATGTTGTTGATATTGTACATGTGCACAACAGGTGCAGCTGCAAGTGCACAGTTGCAAAAACAATGTTTCAAACCAGATAGCATGAATATTTGAAGCTACCTCATGGGATAATCGATGCATACCAGGGGTGCTCCTCTGTGTGTGTGTGTGTGTGTGTGTGTGTGTCTCTCTCTCTCTCTCCCTCTTGCAGGTAAAAAACACTTTATGTGTTTGTTGCTTACAGATAAAATACAAACTGTATTATATAAATGGATGCTCTGTTTGCTGATTGTCTTTGTGCCATCCCTTTCCTAGTTAATTAATGATGACAAGCTGAGACATTTACTTTTATTGTTAAAGTGTCAGTGCTTCTGTTGGATGTGCTGCTCACAGGGAGCCAGTTCATGTGAAAAGCATGGGTTGTGGCTACTCTGTAAATTACACAGACACTGTGCAAATCATGTTATTAACACAGTAGCCATGTCTCCATTGAAAATAACAGCTTTTACCTTTCAGATTTATTTGCACTCCCGTGGAATACACATATGTATACAACAAATTATGAGTAAGGGTGATATACAAGGAGGTATCCCCATCAAGGGGGCTAATTAGGGCTGTAAAGCCACAAGCCCAAAGGGTGAATGGCTTTATTGCCTTAATTAACCCTGAGATGGATATACTTCTGTACAGCTCCACCCTTCCCATTGTTTGTTTAATAGAATATAATACAACACAATGGTTATCGTTATAGAGATTGCATTTGTGATCATGTTATGGCACCTGAAGGTGTCTTGCAACAAGGAAGAAATGGTGTGTTGTGAGTACAGGTAGGATATTGGGGGGTTTCTGGGTTTGGAAGGGGTTGTTGCCTTTTTTCCAGGTTCTTTAGCAGCTTGTTAATTGGTTTGGCTAGCTTCCAAATGATATGTTAATTGTGTTATCAATATTGTCCCATTAATAGTGTGATTAATGTAGGTATATAGCTTTAATTGATTAGTGCAGGTATATAGCTATAATTACTGGTGACCATAAATCTCAACCAGATTACTCTTTTGTTAAAACTGCATATCAACTGGATTTCAGGTTATTATGCTCCAAAGGCAATAATAACCTGAAATCTGGTTGATATGACTTGACCTATTCCACTAGGCCTGGGTCTCCCTATAGTACTACTAGGCTGACTTGCCCTTTTCCACTAGGCTGGGGCCTCCCTATGATACCAAGCTTTACCTCGGGCCTAATGCCCTATATTTACCTCGGGCCTGACGCCCTACCAAAACTTGGGCCTGGTTCCCCACTTTAGATTGGGCCTGGCGCCCCACTTAATACTGGGCCTGGTGCCCACCTTAATACTGGGTCTGGTGTCCCTCATTAAACTGGACCTGGTGCCCCACTTAATACTGGGCCTGGTGCCTCACTTAATACTGGTCCTGGTGTCCCACTTAATACTGGGCCTGGTGCCTCACTTAATACTGGGCCTGGTGCCTCACTTAATACTGGGTCTGGTGTCCCTCGTTATACTGGACCTGGTGCCCCACTTAATACTGGGTCTGGTGCCTCACTTAATACTGGGCCTGGTGCCTCACTTAATACTGGGCCCGGTGTCCCACTTTATAATGGGCCTGGTGCCCCTCTTCAAATTGGGCCTGGTGCCTCTCGTAATACTGGGCCTGGTGCCCCTCTTTATAATGGGCCTGATGCCCCACTTAGCACTGGGCCTGGTAGCCCCACTTTATATTGGGCCTGGATTGCCCTTTTAAATAACATGGCCCCTTTAAATGTGTAGCTGTCTGAGAGCTACTGTCATTTAATCGCAAATCTCTACCCCAAATCCCACCTCCACATCAATATTTATAAGGCCTTCAACTAGCCTTGCATTTCTGGCCTCTCCCTGTGGGCATTGCTAAGCCTGCCTCTTATTTAATATTAAAACTAAGGGTCCTAGTGACCCGATGCCCCTGTGGTGCTCGGCAGCCTTTCTTCGCGACTTCTGCGCTGCACACCCAAAGACACAGTCTCTTTGGAACAGGCGGTCAGCACTCTTCTTGTGCTGCCACCGACTCACCACTCCGCCGTCTTCTGGGGCTGCTGTGCAGTAGGGAGGTGGGAGGGATGCTGGCAGAGGGAGGGAAAATGGGCAGGCATCTGGGAGGATGGCAAGGGGGGCCTCAGATGGCCGACAGGGACTCGGCGATGCGACACTTCCCTGCCGCTGGCGTGGGACTGAAAATTAAACTTTTAAAATACTCGGGGGCCTAAACAAGTAAAACAAAGGGCTTACAAGCCCAAAACCACGGTAATCGGCCAGTCATTTTTTTCTGGTGCCCCGATGGCACTGCGGACCACAAAACACGGCAGAGCAGGGAGTCGTCAGGCAGGGGAGGCAGCACAGGACCACAGCAAGCCCAGAGGGACGGCTTCAACTCGAGGTAAGCTCTGAACTGTCCCTTGACTTCTGTGTCCTGTCTCCTCTACCACTGCCCAGGATCAACTGACCAACAGAAAAAATATTTTCAAACTTGAACCTCTCTGGGTTCTAGATTGGCTGGAGTGGAATGCTGTGCATGATCCACTCAGCACAACATTCCATCCAGGCCATTGTGACATCTATTGCTTTTAAATTTGCCTTTTGACCACACTGTAAGTGCACAGGGCACTTATCTGTATTATTTTACATTTTTCCATTACAAGGAGGTGAATCTTTTATTCTCAGGGGCCCCTTAACACAGTATCCTGCTGCCTACACCTACAGCAGATATCTTGAGCACCTGTGAACCCCTGATTTATTTATTTACTTTAAACTTTCTGGGATGCCACAACTTTGGGGCATTACAGATTTGGGCCCGCCTAAAAATACATGTCCCCATGTATTCCCTAAGCACTTTCATAAAATCTATCGTCCTAACAACCTCTAAAATCTTACTTAACACTCTATGAAGTCTTATGTTAATAAAACACTCTTAAAACCTCTAAAATATTCTTAAAACATCTACTATACTGTAAATTTTTGAAGTTTTACCCTAAAGTGACTGTGTCAGGGAAATTACTTGGATTAGATCTACCTGTTGTACCAAGGTACGAGTTGAGAAGATTCTGTGATATACCTTCTAGAAGGGATACCTGCGTTCGATCTTTGAGATCTGCGGGGTTGGAAATCAACAGGTTCTTGAACAATACATTCTCCTTCCAGGAAATCCGGTATTTCTGGAGCTATCACTGGTACACAATTTGAATGGTCATGGGAATGCATATACGAAGTAAGGGTCCAAGGTTCTGTACACCAATTGGTTGGTGATTCTAGTTCCCACATTTTGTCTTTTGTGGACTCCTGCCTCTCTTTTGGCGTAGGACTGTCCTGTTCCTTAACGATCACAGTGTCTCTGAAAGTGCAAGCTTTTAAGAGATTTCGATGAACAATCTTGGTACCATGTCCAAATTCCTGTTGGATCTTGTATACCGGTAGTTCAGGATAAGGTATCTCAATAATATAATAAGGTTCTGGTTCCCACTTTGAAGACAGTTTGCTGTATTTTTGGGTCTTCTTCAACATTACTCTATCTCCAACAAGTAAAGGTGTAGCTTTGGCTTTGATATCATAATTTGCTTTCTGCTTTTGCCATGCTTGCTCCATGTGTCTATCAACAATTTTTCCAGCTTCCTGCAAACGTTGATTATGTTCTTGGACCCAAATTGTCACTGGCTTCTTTCCTTTAATTTCTTCTTGTGGCACTTCCAGCACTAAGTCCATCGGAAGTCTTCCGTGTCATCCAAACATTTAATAATGAGGTGTATAACCTGTGGAGCAATGAATCGTATTATTATAGAGATACGGGAAGTAAAGCTGGCCAGAAGGGATGTTTATATTCCGGTAGAGCTCACAATATTTCTAGGAGAATCTGGTTTGTTCTTTTGCAAAGTCCATTACCTTGGGGATGGTAAGCAGTAGTCTTTAACTTATGGCTTCCATACAGAGCACAAAGTTCATGAAAGAGTTGAGATTCGAACGGCGTTCCTTGATCTGTTAGGATATTTGTAGGATATACGTAAGGTCGTACAAAACATCTCATAAAGGCTTCGGCAGTAGTTTGAGCAGATAGGTCTTTTACTGCACTTGCAACCACAAACTTGGAAAAGTGATCCACCGTAGTGAGGATATAAATGTGTCCATTTGTGCTTGGTTCTAACTTCAAATGATCAAGTGCAACTAGTTCCAATGGTGCATTACTGACTATTGGATGGAGAGGAGCTCTCTGATTCACCTTTTCCTTGCGCTTTAAGTTACATGCTGGACATTCCTCACACTATTTTATTACATCGTTTCGCATTCCTATCCAGTAAAATCTTCTTCGGATAATAGCTTCAGTTTTCTTGTGACCAAAATGTCCTGAATTATCATGGTACGCCTCTAACACTACAGAAGCACTGGTCTTTGGAACTACTATTTGAGTTACTTCTGTATGTGTGGTAGGATCTCTACTTTTCTTCACCAGACGATAATCTTCTATGGTCAATCGAGTTCTGTGTCTCCAAAGTTTCATCACTTCTGTGTTCAACTTCCTTCTTTCTCTTTAGGTTATGCATTTCTGTTGAGCAACTAGAGCTTTTACTTGGCAAACTATAGGGTCTTGGCTTTGTAGTTTTACCCATAGATTCTTTTGATTCGCAATCATGTCATCCACTTCTGGTAGATCTTCCACTTTAAACTCGGGAGCAATTTGACAACAGGCCTGTACAATCTCAGCTGGTACCTGCAGAAAAGGTGGCATTTCTATATTTTCCAGCAGGGTATCATCTATTTCTGATTCTCTTTTTCCAGGCATCAGGGACAAGGCATCAGCATTCACATTAGCTTTACCAAAGCGATACTTTAAGGAAAATTGGTAATTCACGAGTTGAGAGGCCCACCTTTGCTTGAGGGCTTCTAGCTTTGCAGTATTCAAGTGTGCTAAAGGATTATTGTCCATGAAAACCATGAAAGGGGTGGCAGCTAAATATTGCCGAAATTTCTCGGTGATAGCCCAGACTAGCGCTAAAAATTCCAGTTTGAAAGAGCTATAGCGGGTGTCATTCTGCTCGGATCTCTTAATCCTCTGCTTGTGTAGGCTATTATTCTTTCCACACCATTCTGTTCTTGTGCCAGTACCACGCCCAACCCTTTGTTGCTGGCATCGGTATACAACAGAAAAGGTTTCGCATAATCTGGATACGCCAATTTAGGACCCTCAGTTAGTATTGTTTTTAATTGATCAAAGGCCTCTTGTTGTTCAGTACCCCATGTAACCAGGCGATTCATTGGGGCTCTACCCTCTGCTGATCCTCTCAAAAGTTTGTGTAAAGGCACAGCAATTTTGGAGAAATTCTTAATAAATCTACGATAATATCAACAAATCCCAAGATTTTGGACCTCTCTAATGGTAGTAGGAACAGGCCATTTCTTTACTGCTTTGATCTTCTCTGGGTCTGGCGTCACTACATCCACAGAGACTATATGTCCCAGATAACTCACTTTAGTCTGTAACAGATGACATTTAGAGGGTTTTATTTTCAGACCGTATTGGATCAACTTTTGGAACACTTCGTCCAGTTGACGCAAATGATCTTCATGAGTTTTTGAATATACAATGATATCATTTAAATATAGCAACAGGGTATCTAAATTTCAGCTTCCAAGACAATGTTCCACTAGCCTTTGAAAAGTTCCCAGTGCATTACACAATCCAAAAGGCATCCTGGTGAATTCAAAGAGACCCATGGGGGTAATAAAGGCTGTTTTCTCTTGATCCTTCGATGCCATAGGAACTTGCCAGTATCTGCTGGTTAAATCCAGAGTGGAGAATACGGCTGCTGATTGAAGAGCCATGAGAGAATCTTCTATCCTAGGCAAAGGATATGCATCCTTATGGGTGATGACATTTAATTTGCGGTAATCCACAAGGAATCGGATCTTACCATCCTTCTTTTTTATCAGAACAATTGGCGCTGCCCAAGGGCTGTGACTTTCTTTAATCACATCAGCCTCTTTCATTTCTTTAATCATTTCTTTCACTTGCTGGTACATGGCTGGTGGAATAGGCCTAAATTGTTCTCTGATAGGTGGATGTCCATGGGTACTGATGTGATGTTGTACCCCACAAGCTAACCCAAAATCTAAGAGGTGTTGGCTAAAAGTTTCCTTCCAGTGTAAAACCACTTTCAAAACATCAGCTCTTTGCTTCATGCTGGTCTTCGGATTGCCTACTTTAATTTCTTTAGTCCATTCTGGTATTTGGTCACTTTCCATCCCATCTTCAGGCACTTTCTCTATCTCTTCCCCAGCTTCGATAATGTCCTGTAAACACACCATGTGGATCTGAGCGACCAGCTGGTTCCGGTACAGCTGTACGTCATGAGTCCCGTAATTTAGCACTCAGACTGGTATCCTACCTCTGATCACCGTAGCTACACTCCGAGCTACTATTATTGGCTCTTCCTTGTTCATTGGGTAAGATTCCACTAGGGTGTCATAATCTTGCCCCCTCGGGTCCACCTTTGCTTTGCACCACAGAGTGGTTTCGGTGCCTGGCTTCAAGGTTACTGGTCTAGCATCTGTCACTCTTGCTTTACCGATTTCACCCTCAGCATTAGTGAATCATTGATGGCATTGCAAGTTGTAGATAGTTTGTTGCAGGGCATGTTTCTCTACTCAAGGTACATGTTTGGCTTGCTGCTGGAGGATGCTCACTAATTCACCGAAGCAATTTTGTAGAACGCTCATCCCTAGAAATAGTGGTGGCAGTTGATCACTCTCAATGTCGCTCACAATGATGCCTGTGTTGCAGTGAATGTTCTTTCCTAGCTGTACATCGGCTTCCAGATAGCCTAAATATGGTACTTCGTCACCGTTGCTCGCTATCAACTTTACCCATGATCTAGGAGGTGGCTTCAGATCATTAGGTGTCCAATATCTTCGGAACTCTCATCCTTGCAATGTAGTAACCTGTGATCCAGTGTCTAACATTGCCATAAGCTCAATGCCATCGACCTTGACTGGTATCATTGGGCTTCTACCAACAAAACACGACTGCTCTAGTGGGACTGCTGGACCTGATCGGCTGCTCTTCGAGGGTCGGTCCTCATCCCCGAAGAATTCCTGTTTAAATTTAAGGTGTTATTGACTAGTTGACCACATCTCCTTTCTATATGGCAACAAACACCACACCAGTGACATATGGGCCTTCCTTGGCTATCAAATTGATCTGTAGAGCATCTCCCTTCACTCCTTCTTGAGTGGTTCATTTGGTCATGCTTCCTTTCTTTCCCTGATGGAACAAAGCTTCTCTTATTCTTCCAACCTGCTTTCCAACTCTGCATTTCCTTATACATCTCTGCCATCTGGTTGGTCAGTGTAGCAATCTGCTCAGTCAGCTCCGAGTGTTGTCGAAGTGTCAGTCTGCACAGAACATATCGGTGTCTGTGTCCTTGGTTCATGCATCTGCTCATGTTCTGAACACCGGCTCGGGTAGGCAACAGCTTCTCTTCCCGGTTCTTGTCTTTGTAAGGACATTTTCTCTGGCTGGAGTCTTGATTGTCAAGAATGGTCTTCTTTCCATCCTTTTGTAGTGTAGGTCAGCCATTGAGTTCCCATAGAGGTTGCCGTTTGGGGGTATGTTGGAGCTTCCTCTCTGGAATGTCCTGAACCAAATATTCGAATGGCTTTCTCCTTAAAATCCAGAAAGTTGACTTCAGGGTTTTGTAAATGCAGCATGCGTGATTCTCTTTTCAGGACCTCACTTTGCTCTCCTTCAACAAATTTTTTTGACTAGTACTCGATCTGCATCTCGGACCTCTGCTGTGTCTACTCTCTCTATCTCTTGTGACAGCTCTTGCAGACTCAGTGTAAACTCTCTCAGGGTCTCTTGAGACTTCTGGGTACATGAAAAGAACTTCATTTTGATGTCAGACATGGTCCTAGCATCGAAGATCTGCTGTAGCCTCTGGAGTATCTGGTCCGCTGTGGCTTTTGCTCCACTTGGCCATGATTGGACTTCATGGTGGGCAGCTCCCTTTAGTTTCCCGATTAAAATTTCAACCTTCTGTTGCTCAGGGATCTGATACAGCCAAAACATGGCCTGCATCTTTGAACGGAATTCCCCCAGGTTGCTGGTTCCATTCCCATCTTTCTCTCCGGAAAACTGTGGAAGCCTTGGCGCTCCAAAGTAATAGGCATGGTTAGTGGAGATGGTGGGATATTCCCTCTAAGTCCACCTCGGCCTCCTCCAGCCGACTCTCTATCTTCCCCAGACAATCCACTACTACACCCTGGCTCCATCTGTGCTTGTTACTAAGCCACTCCAACTTTGGACTCCTCGGATAAATAATTATCTCTATCCTGCCGACTATGCCAAGACATTTTTGTAATGGTCTGATCTAGCCCTGTTGTAATGGTCTAGAGGTGCTCTGTGAAGAGTGCTCCACTCTAAAGGTGGTGAAAAGAGATGAGCGAGGCACCAAGGTCTGAATTATGTGGATAGGATAATCGTTACCCAGACAAGGAGAGGTAGAAGTCAACTTAGTGCTTCAATGCCCACAGGGTGTTTATTTTGTACCAAGGGTAGAGAGACACAGTCACAAGAGGGAAGAGGGGTTGCCTGAGAACAATAGGGCAATAAACAGGGAAATACCTTTATCTACCACTACTAAGGGTATTACCACAAGAATAAACTTTAGGCCTACTGCCAATCTTATTCTGAAATTATTCTACACTTCTATACTCTTAGATGAGGATCAGGTAACATAAGCTACTCAGAACTGTACCAAGGTAATTATCATCACACATTTCCATAAGAGTCCAGATATTACAAGAGTCCAGAGATCTTGCGTCTTCATGTACACTGTCTTTCTTCATTGGTAGCTACAAGGGAAGTAAAACAGAACTGTAGAACCCTAATCACAATTCCCAGCAAGGACCTAGTTAAGGCCACTGGAGTGGTGAGAGGTTTGGTAAACAGACCATATATTCTTCAGCAAAAGCCCACTCTCTCCAAGGCTGCAGGAATGTAGAACCAGAGCAACTGGTTCCTGAAATAACACACTGAAAACAAAGGGTTCCTCAGCCAAAACCCACTTCCAGGGTCGCCAAGGATGAAGATAGATCAAGATCTGCGTGGCGATGAATCCAAGGGAGGACTACCATGACCTGACTGATGCTGCAGCACTCCAAGGGCCAGCTGAACTCGGAAGAAACTCTGACAGGACCAGGAACCATAAGAATCTGAAGAGATGATGGTTGACTCTGCAATCCTAGGATGAGGAACTAACACAAAACAAAGAGACGGCGGATGTGTCCCGTACTGGACTTTGATGGACTCGACTTTCGGCGAAAGACCAGGAGGGGTGCAGACTAGGTTCTCCAGGATTAGCTCACTCTTCTGTAGAGGGCGACCAACTTCAGGACATCTGGAACAGGAACCATACAGAATGACACTGGCATGGCTGTCGTGATGCGTTTCGGCGGACATACTTTCAAGCTCTGAAGACAAGAAAACGGCGGGTACGACTTGTACGACTCGCGACGGACTCGACTTCAGTGGACGACACAGACGGACATGATGAGCTGATGGAGGATCTCCCAGGAGTGAAGAATGCTGAGAGGACGTCTTCTTCTGAGTAGAGACTGATTCTGAGTACGTGGTGTTACAGACCACACATTGAGACTGCAGTGTGGTAGAAGACTGAGACTGTCTTCATACAATAATAACTATATAACTGAAAAATGCCCAGAGAACTGTGGAATAATACAATAAGTTTGCCGGAGGAAGGCAAATTATAACTTCCGGAGTAACTCTTACTGATGAGGGCCAATATCCAGGTGCTTAGAGCAATAGTTCAGGTACTTAGGACAATAGTTCAGGTACTTAGAGCAATAGTTCAGGTACTTAGAGCAATAGTTCAGGTACTTAGGGCAATAGTTCAGGTACTTAGGACAATAGTTCAGCATAAGCAGTGCAGTAATTACAGTAGTTTCACAGTATAGGCAAATCGAACACTCTAAAATGGACCCCTGTTTCTAAAAGTAGGTTCTTCTGGAATAGGATCCCTTTCTGGACGTCGTGGCTAAGGCCTCCCTTTAGTACCACTAAGCTGGCTTGCCCTATTCCGTTAGGCCAGGGCCTCCCTATAGTACCACTAGGCTGGCTTGCCCTATTCTGCTAGGCCAGGGCCTCCTTTTAGTACCACTAGGCTGGCTTGCCCTATTCTGCTAGGCCGGGGCCTCCCTATAGTACCACTAGGCTGGCTTGCCCTATTTTGCTAGGCCGGGGCCTCCCTATAGTACCACTAGGCTGGCTTGCCCTATTCCACTAGGCTGGGGCTTCCTATAGTACCACTAGGCTGGCTTGCCCTTTTCCGCTAGGCCGGGGCCTCCCTATAGTACCACTAGGGTGGATTTTCCTATTCCACTAGGCTGGGACTCCCTATAGTACCACTAGGCTGGCTTGCCCTTTTCCACTAGGCCGGAGCCTCCCTATAGTACCAAGCTTTACCTCGGGCCTAATGCCCTACTTTTACCTAAGGCCTGATGCCCTACCAAAACTTGGGCCTGGTGCACCACTTTAGATTGGGCTGGTGCCCCACTTAATACTGGACCTAGTGCCCCTCGTAATACTGGGCCTGGTGTCCCTCGTTATATTGGGCCTGGTGCCCCATTTAATACTGGGCCTGGTGCCCTACTTAATACTGGGCCTGGTGCCCCACTTTATACTGGGCCTGGTGCCCCTCTTCAAATTGGGCCTGGTGCCTCTCTTTATAATGGACCTGGTGCCCCTTGTACTACTGGGCCTAGTAGCCCCACTTTATATTGGGCCTGGATTGCCCTTTTAAATTATGTGGCCCCTTTAAATGTGTAGCTCTCTGAGAGCTGCTGTCATTTAATCGCAAATCTCCGCCCCCAAATCCCACCTCCACATCAATATTTATAAGGCCTTGAACTGGCCTTGCTTTTCTGGCCCCTCCCTGTGGGCGTCGCTAAGTCCCACCTCCTATTTAAAATTAAAACTAAGGTTCCTAGTGACCTGATGCCCCTGCGGTGCTCAGCCACCTTTCTTCGTGCCTTCTGCGCTGCACACTCAAAGACACAGTCTCTTTGGAACAGGTGGTCAGCACTCTTCTTGTGCTGCTGCTGACTCACCATTCCGCCGTCTTCTGGGGCTGCTGTGTAGTAGGGAGGCAGGAGGGATGCTGGCAGAGGGAGGGAAAATGGGCAGGCATCTGGGAGGACGGCAAGGGGGGGCCTCAGACGGCCGACAGGGACTCGGCGATGCGGCGCTTCCCTGCTGCCAGTGTGGGACCAAAAATTAAACTTTAAAAATACTCGGAGCCAAAACAATTAAAACGAAGGGCTTACAAGCCCAAAACCGTGGTAAATGGCCAGTCATTTTTTTCTGGTGTCCCGATGGCACCACGGACCACAAAACATAGCAGAGCAGGGATTCTTCAGGCAGGGGAGGCAGCACAGGACCACAGCAAGCCCAGAGGGATGGCTTCAACTCGAGGTAAGCCCTGAACTGTCCCTTGACTTCTGTGTCCTGTCTCCTCTACCACTGCCCAGGATCAACTGATCAACAGAAAAAAATATTTTTCAAACTTGAACCTCCCTGGGTTCTAGATTGGCTGGAGTGGAATGCTGTGCATGAGCCACTCAGTACAACATTCCATCCAGGCCATTGTGACATCTATTGCTTTTAAATCTGCCTTTTGACCACACTGTAAGTGCACAGGGCACTGCTCTGCATTATTTTACATTTTTCCATTACAAGGAGGTGAATCTTTTATTCTCAAGGGCCCCTTAACACAGTATCCTGCTGCCTACACCTACAGCAGGTACCTTGAGCACCTGTGAACCTCTAATTTATTTTAAACTTTCAGGGATGCCACAACTTTGGGGCATTACAGATTCAACTGCAGTATTTTAAACTGTGTTTTATTCTTTACAGTTCAATTTCTTCAAGATAGGTAAGTTTGATGTTATGGATGTATTTCACACACCCTAGGTGTGTGAAAGAAATCCATAACACACCCTTACCTATCCATTATCCTCCATGTAATTGTTCAATTAGTTCAGGTATACACTTTTAATTAATAGATTAGTTGCAGGTACTGTATGCACGAGAATAAGTGATGGCCCTTCAAACAAAATAAGATTTTGGACTTAGTTTGATTAGAAATTAATTTTTCATTTGAAGGAGTCCTTTTTTGTATACGAACATACAAACATACGAATGTGCCAGCAGAAACAGTCTACCTAAGTCTGCTCGAGTGTGCTACTAGCACCTCTAGTTTGCAGCTGCCCAACCCCCTCCCATTTGTCATCCCACTGCCACCCCCACCCCCACCCTCACTCTCCCCTGTTCCATGCCTCTTGCCCTTTTGAAACTGTTCATCGATTTACATGATATCACCAATTCTGGTAAGGCATTCCATTTTGCTACCACCCTCTCTGTGAAACAGTGTCTCCTCATTTCCTTCCTTAATCTTCCCTCCTCTATTCTTAGTGCATGCCCCCTGGTGACCCTCCTCCTCCTAAACTTAAAGACTCTATCTGCCCCATCCTTATTGATTCCCCTCAGATACTTGAATGTCTCTATCATGTCCCTCCGTCCCTTCTATTCTCCAGGGTGTACATATTCAGGTCTCTCAGCCTGCTGTCATTTTCTGTCCCTTCCATTCCACATATCATCTTTGTTGCCCTCCTCTGCACCCCCTCCAGTAGCCTGATACCATGCTTTAGGTATGGCCTCCAGAACTGCACTCAATACTGTAAGTGCGGCCTTACCAGTGACCTACAGAGGGACCAGATCACCTATCTTCACCCGGATGAAAGAACTCTTTTCTATGCACCCCTGCATTTTGTTCTCTTTTGCAACCCCTCTCCTACACTGAACAGTGTTGTCCATGGTCCCTGTTATCATTACCCCTAGGTCCTTCTCCTCCTCAGTGATCCCCAGCTTAACCCTTCCCAGCCAGTATTGTCTCCTTGAGTTCTTCACCCCAAAGTGCATAACCTTACACTTCTTTGCATTGAACCCCAGCTGCCACCTCTCTGACCACTCCTCTAGCTTGCTTAGGTCCCCCTGCAGCTGCTTTCATCCCTCCTCTCCATTCACCACTGCTCCGATTCTGGTGTCATCAGTGAACAGACTTATCCTGCTCACCTCCCCATGTGCAATGTCTGACAGAGCCCTGTAGCACCCCACTCATCACCGGCCTTGGAGTTGAGAGCTTCCCTCTCACCACCACCCGTTGCAGCTTCCCACTCAGCCAGCTTGTAATCCAGTTCATCAGTTTTGCCCCTACCCCTACACCAGTTAGCTTCCCCCCAAACTGCCCTTGAGGCACAGAATTGAAGGCCTTGATGAAGTTCAAGTAAAGAACATCCACCACATGACCCTAATCCAGCACACCTGTCACCCAGTCATAATATTGTATCAGGTTGGTTTGACAAGACTTCCATGAAACAAACCCATGCTGCCTCACATCCTGGAGGCCACTGTCTTCCAGGTATGACACCAATCTTTTCTTTAGTATTGTCTCCATGAGTTTGCACTCTATGGATGTGAGACTTACTGGGTAATAATTATCCAGTTCATCTCTTGGCTGCTCTTGTGTAATGGTGCAACATGTGCCATCCTCCAGTCCAGTGGTACACATCCCGACTCCAGTGAGGTGATCTTTGTAATGGTGACATCAGTTCTGCCCTTCTGCTGGTTATAGTCCTTCAGATATACACCAGCATCACATTTGCCCTACTTACTACTTCATCACAATGCATCACCACCTTTAGGTCATCCTATATGATTACTACAAGGTCCCTTTCCTGTTTAGTGACTTTCGATACCTCTTCTCACATTTTATTCTCCACCTCTGCTTTTCAGTGCCCTTGGTACATGATTTTGTACTTTTACGTATTGAAGTCCTTCTGCCATATCCCTGACCACTTTGTGAATTTTTTCAGGTATCTGCACATTCGCTCCACCCCCTCTGGAGTTTCTACTCTACTATTGTTTTCATTTTTCAATGTACCTTTTCAAGGTTTAAGGCACATCTTGAAGTCTTTCCAATATATCCATATCAAAACATGTGCCTCTCCACAGTTAATGTCACAGTGTCTTTCTTTATGATATGAGAGTGCTCACCATGATAACAGACTGTGGTGTCACAAATAGCAACTGTGAGGTTAGCAGAGGAGAGTCAAATATATTTGAAATACTAAATGAAATAAGTACTCCATTATCTACAACATTTGGTAGAGCAACAGGGTAAAGTAAAAAAAAAAACAACTAGAAAACATCAAAGTTAAAACATAACTGATGTAAATCTAGTGTTTTTAGTTTTTCATTATGGTAGATATTTTCTCTTTAAAGTTAACAAGGTGGTACATTACTTAAGATAATTTATAAAATGGGCTTCAGAAATCAAGCTATCCAATTGGCTAGTACATCTTCTGAGCCATGTCCTTATCAGAAGTTAAACTAGTCAACTGGCACTAACCTTTTCTGCCTGGCCCATAACAACATCAAATCAGTGAGCTGTGCCAACCATAAACAAAAATACTCACTGGCACAGCTCACACGCAATAGCAGCAATCAGCATTCACTTCAGGGCAGCTGTCAACTTGTCACTTGGCAATCGCACTGACAGTAAAATGAAAGACCAACTTAAAAAATGATAGAAGAACTCCACATTCCATGCCATAGTATCTGTCACAAAGCATTTAAAACCAGGGAAAAAATGCTGCCTGTCAGATGCCGCACCACTTCGGCCGAAGAGTGACTTCCTTATACAGAGCAGTCATCCGAACAACAAACCTATGAGCTGCATCCCCCCCCCATGCACACACACACACACACACACACACACACACACACAATCTCTTAGTGAATGGCAACTGCATATATTTTTTAAAGTAAATTCTGACCCCTCATGTATTTAAAGCCAGCGGCAATGAAGAGCTTCAAGTGTGAGCCTGGGCATGAGCCGTGTTTTTCAAATCACAGCAGAGATCAACAAACGCTCCTCTGATACAGATCCAGCAAACAAGACAGCATTATTCAAGTAAAACCCTATCCCAGCCCTCGGGAGCCTCTCATACTACTTTTATGTGCAGTATTGTGAAAATTTCGAAACTGCTAAGAAGCGTTAAATATGGTGGCTTCAGTGAGACTCGTTCGTTCTCACGACTGCTTCTTTTATGTGCAGCACTTCAAAAAAGGAAACAAATAAAGTAAATAAATAAAATAAGCTGTATTATGACTCATCATTAACCAGGGCAAACTCAAATTACATATAGAAAGCAGTATCTCACAAGCAGGGACACTCACATTCTCAGCAGAACCTGATGATCGGTGTCATGCAAACAGCCGGTCTTAGCATTGGCACATAAGAAATACAGCACAAAAGAAAACCAGTGTAGGTGTGTCTAATGCTACTAAAAGCTTAAGCAGCAGTGACAAACAGATTACCTCAGGGGTACATAGCAAGCCCACTTCTTTCAACAGTGGGATTATTTTTTTTAACCATTTCAGCTGTCAACTATTTTCTTTATATTTTTGACTTTTTGTTCCTTTGTTTGAATCAACTTAGGAACTATTTTATTTTATTTTTAAGACTGTTGTCAAATAAATATCTTCAACTTTTAAACCACACAACTCTGTTTCTACTTTATTTACAAAAGTGCAGTGCCCATTTTATAAGTGGAATAAGACACTCTGAGGTGTGGTTTATGGCTTGATAAGAGCACTTCCCAGGTGCTAAAGTCACTCGGCGTTAGCGCCGCCTCATTGCTACGCACCTGGGGCATGCTCTTATCAAGCCATAAACCACACCTCGTCATGTCTTATTCCTTACACAAAACATGCCTGACTATGCATTAGTGTTTTATCTCAGCTTTCCATAATTGTTGCAGGCTTAAAAAGATTTCCAGTGATCCACCCTGATACGCACCCTGACATCCTGTCATCATCCTTTAAAGTCCTGCATTTACTTCTGGGGTTGGAATTAATGTAACAATGAACACTATTTTAGCAGTTCTACATAGAGTCCTACCTTCTCTCCACTCATTCGTAATTTTTTTCTACTTTCTTTTCACCTTGCTAAGCCATAAGCCAAATCAGGAGACACAAAAGTTTGCCAAACCTGCAACTTGAACAGTTTAAAGGTATAAACTGTTCCATTAACTGATATTTAACAAATGAGTAGAGTCTGAAATTTCAACTAAAGAAACTTAAGGAACTGAATGTATTAAAATAAAAATATTACATAAACCCTAATTTAACAAAAAGATATTACATTTTTGTCCATGGCAGTTTTTAATTCTCATTGTTCCCTGGCACTAATGGTCCTCTAAAAATATTTTTTTCCCCTATTAAATATAAAAGTACCTTAGCAACATTGCAAGTAAAAAAAAAAAAAAAAAAAAAAAATGCTTGCATGATCTAGCCAAACAGCATAACCTTAAGTCACACATCAAGTGACATTAGGATTAATAACTCTTCCATGTTTAAGAGAACTACCAAAATACTTGATTAGCATATTTCGAGGTAGAACTTTCGTGAACAAGTGTGGCTAAGATGCTTACATAATTTCATGAGTTCCTTTTATGGCTTTCACAGTGCAGCCCATCTTTTTCAATAATTATGTGTTAGTGCAGCAATTTTCCAATGCTTCTCTCTGGAACTCAGAAGTGGAATCTATGCCGTTGATTTGAGCCAACTGTTTTTCAGGCATTTTCTTTCTTTTCAACGCCTACAGTGCAGCTGTCTTGTTCTTGGTCCCATTTTTCCTGTCAGTGGTGAACTCATGTGTAATCCTTGTCTCCAGGAATTCCTGATTTTTTGTCAACATCTCCTCCATCTCTCAGAGCTTGTTTATTGCTTCCTGAGGAGGTGAACCTATTTTGCTTTTAGAGGAAAAAAATTCCCCCTTTGAACTTTTTTTTTTTTTTTACAAATCTTTCACCTCCTACACTGGCGACCCCTGGACTCTCTCCAGTGTAGCCACTCAATACAGCTTGTTTCCACCCTGCCTGAAACCATCCAGCACCAACCCCCAACATGGACCCATATCCATTCCTCTTCGCTCCAGCCGCCGGACCCCCCCCCCCGGCTCTGAGTCTCCCAGGGTGGGACCACCTTACTTCTCTGGTGCTCTATCTAGAATCCCATAGAGTGACCAGGGAGAGTTGGAGGCAGTGTCAGACATGGTCTGGGAAGGCTGATCCCTGGGACCACATTTGCCTACAGGGTGCCAGGTATTTTCACTTATTTCACTCACTGGTGCAGTCATGCAGTGACATCAGCGTGTGGAGGGCACACTCCCACTCCCTCCTGCAGAAACCTGCCTACACCGGATCCCCATTGGTTGCCCCCACCAAGGTGTATGGTGCCCCAGACCTCTGCTAGGAATTGTTACCTGGTGGGAAAGTCCCTGAATCCCACCCCAGGAGACAATAGCTGTCTAATGGATATTCACTCCTCTCCTCCCCCACCAACTTCCGATGGCCCAAGCTCACTTCTGAACCCAGGTCACCAGTGTGGCACGAGGTATGATGTCCAGCACCTCAACCATCAGCAACACTGGGCAGGCCACCTTTGAACAACTTAGTGAGCATTCTTAACTTTTCACAGCAATCTAAACAAAACCCAAGAGACAAGGAATAATTGTACTCTTACAAAACCTAAAGTTGCAGGTTTCAAAAGTCTTCCCTTCTACCTGGATGCAAAATCACCTGAAACTTTCTGAAAGCAGTCCGGGCAGGAAAGTAACTCCCCGGGCTTCTGAAATGCTATGGTCAACATGATAGTAAGAAAATGCTTTATTACAGGGACCCAGACCCCAGGCAGCTGTTGGACAACTGGAACTCCATGATCTTTACAAACAATTAAACAGCAGCTCAGGTGCAATTGTACAAACCTTCCCAACAACCTTGCATCTAAACCGTCCTTCAGCATAGGAGTGATCTTCTGAGACCCAGAAGAAAAGAGCCAGAAGAACAGATGTTAAAATATTAAACAGATACTGGTACCCCATCATTTCCAGCCATGGGTAACTAATAGTTTTAATTCACTACCAGCTAGGTCACTTGACCTATTTGGTTGCGGTCAATGCTCTATTTGCAGATTCATGAAGGTTGGTAAGGACTTTATCCACCCAGCTCTTAACATTATGGTGGACTATAGGGAATTCATCAGTTGTACTACAACATTTGCTGTTTGTGTTTTTGTTTGCCGTTGCCCTATGGATGAATCCAAAAGAGATTACAAGAACATGTGTGAGATGATAAAAATGGACTTCTCTGTTGGAGCACATTTTATAGAACACAATAATAAGAACCCTGATGGTTTAAAATGTCCCAGCTCATCCATAAGGAGATGACCATGTCCAGTTCTTGTTGCAAAAAGTAATCTAAATGCATATTCAGAGTGCAGTGCCTAAGACCACTACGCATGGATAAAAATCTGGACTTAACAGTATTCCTTTAAGACTCTGGTCCTGGGTTCATCTGTTTTGACATTTTTTCAAGATTTTATATATTTAATTCTCACATCTAGTGAATGTCATTAACCTAATAACAGCTAACCAACAGTCTGAACATTCATCAATAGTAGTTTGTTATTACTCATAAAGTTATTAACATGTACATTACGTATTGCCTCTTGGCACCTATTCCTACCATTGTAAACTGCTGCCTGTTTATTACTGTCTGTATGTTTACTTGTATTTTGATGCTTGATATGTATATGTTTCTGTCTTCTGTCAAGTAATCAGAGTTAACCCTGAAAAGGGACTTTCGGTCTCAGTGGGCCTACCTGCTTAACAAAATCCAATAAATAAATAAGTAATGTGTGTTGTTCAATTTATCCTCACATCTGTGAGGTTAAACTGTCCTTTCCTTTATCACGTTCTTCTTGTATTTTCCTTCAACATTTTGTTACTTTATTTCCCCTTTTACAGATATGTCTGTTCTTCTCTAGTCACCCTGAGAGAGTTTCATCCACTCCCACCACCCCACTTTTATTTTAAATGGATATTGGGTGGTGGCTGTGTCACTTTACTTTTATATGAATTATTTGTTAATTATACAATGGTAAGAAAATTTCCTGGACTCTGATTGGTCAGTGTATGCCTGAGACAGTGATGTTATTACACAATAACATCACTGTATGGATATGGCAGATGAGCATGATGCCCATTCAAAGCTATATTGTCACACTAAAAATCTACTAAAACGTTTTTAAAATGTTTTTTTTATTTTGTATAACATTGAACCATTGTATAATTGCAATAAGGCACTCCAAGGTGTGTGTTATTGTGTAATAACATCACTCCTGGGGTGGTGGATGCACTCAGCTTCGCCTCATGCTTCAACCCACCCCAGGAGTGACGTTGTTACATGGTAACACACACCTTGTCATGCCTTATTGCTTAAGTGACATGTTGATAACATTTTATGAAGAAGGAGATTCACCATGACACTTGTCAAATGAAAAGATAATCACTGCATTGTACAGTGACATATAGTTTGATATCAGAATGTACTAAGGTTAGGAAGGGTATTTTCTGCACTTGTCATTTATTATAGAGAGGATAGGGAATGATTTCAAATCAGCAACTGTTTTTAATGTTGTCATTTGCACAAATTAGATCTATAAGGATAAATGATCCATGTGTAACTGTACAGGAATAAAAACTGAGGTGATAAACAGTATTTTGCATTGTTTTGTCTTGATGGAGAGCATTCAGTTACAGATCTCTTCATGGAACAAATGATCTGAACTTTTTACTATTTCATAGTTTGTGCTCAGAACTCTGACCATGGTTCTGATTGGACAATAACTGATGCTTAACATTCTGTACACAAACCATGCCACAATAAAAACTCCCATGTATTGGTTCAATGAAAGGAAATGTGCAGAAATATTTTCCATGAAAAGAAAATAATTGAATTTTTTTTAAACATCAGTGTTTATTCAAGTACAAATAAATAGGGCTCAGTTTTTGTTACCAGGACATTACTAACTGCTGACAGTTAGCAAAGATTTCCTGTATCCTTTAAATAATTTGAAATTGAGTCACATAACCTGGTGGTGTTGGTTATATAAAACTGTGTGCTATGGTTGGCTCCTCAATCATAGATTCTTGATGAAAGGACAGTGTGCTCCAAAGCACTGGATCTATATGCTGATTTGTCATGGAACAGTTTTTAAGAAGCCTTCATGAAGTAAAAGCAGAGTCTGATGTTTTGCTTCATACCTTGTGCACAGTAATTTGTTTCCACCTCCATTTTATTTTCCTTTTTCTGCTGCTGGGGTAATCTCCTTGTGTGTAAGCATGGGAGTTGTTCCATTAGTAAATTATCCATTCCCTAGTAACCTAGAAAAACCCCATCCCCCCAACTCACTATAAATAAAACCTCCTTGGCTCACTCACATAGCACTCACCACTTCCACCCACAACTGGCCTGCAACTCACTGGTTGCAAAGATTAACATTAGCCACTATCACTCCTCAGACTGTGACTAGCACAGCTCCTCTGCTCACCACTTGAACTGTCAGTAACAGGGAACAAGTATGTGCATTCTGTAGAAGCAACTAGTAAAGAGGGATGTTGATGAAGCACATGCACTTGTTATACTGTACCTAGACTTTAGCTAAACTTTCAACTCTGTTTCACAGAAAAGTCCAATCAAGAAACTGGGGGTCTTGGAGTGGAGGACAAAATGTCAAGGTGGGTAGGTAAAGGGCAGGGAGGGAGAATACAGAAGCTGGTGATTAACAAGGAATTCTCAGGTGTGAGTGAGGTCACTAGTGGGGTCCCACAGAGGTCTGTACTTGATCCAGGACTTTTCAGCATCTTCATTAGTGACATTGCTGTTGACATCAAGCTAGGACTAGACAAAGGTAGCAGACTCCAGTTTCACGGAATTTTTCAAAATTCAAAAAAACTTTGTGAAATTTTCTGAAATTCTTTAATTAGTCATAATTCAGCCAGTGTTATAGCTAGAGATCTGAAGTCAGACAGACATATTAAACAGAAGGGGTTCTAAACTGTTACAAAGTGTCATAACATTTGGATGAGGGGAGGGAACATTATAGGGGCACAGAATCTGGCAATTTATTATCCATGTGAAAATGTCTGAAAATATTTCTGTGGTTAAAACTTACCCACCTTTGGAGCTAGATAATTGAAAATGTATATGCAGATATTCTTTAAAGAGTCATAGAAATTGCTAAATAGAGAGTTATTAGGTTGTGTAAATTGTTTACAGCTCTACTGGTATCACAGGTATGCACTAAAGATTTGGCATGCATACCAAACTAAGTATTTCCTAGAATCTAATTAAACTGGATACATGTTGCTTAGTAATTTAAAAACTGCTGGCATCTAACTAAGTTGGATAAATGTTGCTTAATAAGTTTCAGTTTATTGTGGATACTTTAGAAATTACTCATTGTCAAAATTTACTCAAAAATTCATGGACGTATAAGTAATTCCACTAGAATCCCCCTTGTAGAATTTAACTTTCCTGAAGTATTCTTCCCCACTCAATCACCTTACCTAGACTAGCATCATGGCCCTATAATATCCCTGCAACATTTGTGCAACACCTCTAATTGTGTTGTGTTGTTACTTATGTGATGTTTACAGTTGTATTGGAAGTAGATTTACAAACACCGCAAACACATCTCACATTGACCATTGAACAGCAATCACATGATGATGGCTTTTGGCCATCATCAAACTGAGCCAGATTTGAGCCCATGGCCTTAAAGTGAAAGGCTTCGTAACCCACAATCAATCCACTGAGCCATGCAGTCCTATTGTAGACCCTGTCTTATTCAGACAGTGAACACTGATCAGTACTTTTGGGATATCCCCTTTCCTTTGCAAAAAGTGCCATGAGATTTCTGATTTGGACAACCATCTGAAGGATCATGCCTGTAAACCTATGTAAGCCCGTACTGGTGAAAAGCATCCCCAAGTTAGCATTGGGTATATTAATTTAAGTCCAAAGTTAGCAATGGTGTCAGTTGCGAAAGTTAACATGGCAAAAAAACACAACAGGGTGATAATTACACATGTATTCAATGGCTATCAAAAATCATGAATCTTACCTGAAATAATGTCTTGCAGGTAAAACTTTTCTGACTCTAGAACACCTGATGTGTCATGTGTTATTCTGCATGTCACAGCAGATTGAAGATCATTTTTTCCAGCTTTAAACCTAATGGTGCTGGTTACATTGTATGTGCCATCTTCTGTCTTGGTCGTAATGAGTTTTGATAATGGTTGAATTTGGGTCCCATTTTTGCTCCAGTTAACACTGATATTTTCAGGATAGAATCCTGACGAAATACAACATAACGTCACTTCTTCACCCTCTTTTACTCTGCCGTTTGAATGTGAAATTAATGGAGAGGAAGGGTTGACTGAAAAACAAAGTAGTACAACATTTAAAAGTGCTGTTGTAGTATGGTTGTAAAATATGACATTAATATTGAAGGGTAAAAAGCAAAACCAATAATGAGAAATGCATTTAATCTTTCAGCAAATAAATGTAGAACTCCAGGTAATATGTGGATCTAAAAAGCATAAACTTAAAGTGAAAGGCAGCTGTAGCTGTGTTGTTCTGCTGTAAAATGTGCAAACAAAAAAAATTGAGAAGGTGTTGTAGTCTTAAAGGGGAGCTGCAGCCAATTTACATTGCTTTCTGGTTGTCCATGTTTTCACAGACAAACATGGTTGTCCTTAGACATCCATGACCATCCCTTCTATATAAAGTACCTGATCTTTATCTATGATAACTTCATCAATGGTTTGTTCATGATTCATGGGCAAGATTGTCTGTGGTTTTTGAACCTGCACAAATAATGGGAAAACCACCCAATCAAATGAGACTGATGTTTTAGAAATGTAGTGAAATTAAATTTCACAGTGAAATTCCAGTGAAATCGCAAATTTTGCATTGTGTAGCATTTCGTGTAATTAAGCCCTTGTGGTGAAATTTCACTTATAAATTTAGCTTTTTGCTAGCAAATTTTGCCTTAGCATTTTACTACGGTGAAATTTCAGAAAAATAGGCTTATCACATGACTTAATCACTTCTGCAGACTGCAGGTCACATGTGTGACAGTACTCAGGCAGGAAGCCATGTAATCTATTTCCTTTTTCTGCAGTTTGTAGGCAGTGTGGAGACAGAGAGCAGCAGACTGTGAGAGAGAGAGGACAAAGAGAATTATTTTTGAGAGTGACAGACTGAGAGTTTGTGTTGTGTGTGTGTGTGTGTGTGTGTGTGTGTGTGTATTTGTGTGTGTTTCACACCCCTCTTTCTCATTTTTTAATCTTTACTTCTTTCTTTATAAAACTTTTTTTTTTCAAATTAATGATGGCTAGGATTAGGGCTGGGCAGAAGAAGGCAGTCATTCATATTAACATGTGTTTATTTTAAAGAAAGGCCAACCCCAGCAGTAGGAGCATGTGCTCCTGGTGTCTGCCCTCCATCTGCAGGTGCTTGCTGCCCCCCTCCAGCAGCAGCAGGTTCCCCTGCTCCTCAGCACTGTCAGCAGCAAGAGCAGCTTTGAGCTCCAGCAGCAGCATGTGGCCTCCACCGCCCCGCAATAGGACCATGTGCTCCTGACTTCTGCCCCCAGCAGCAGGTGCTCACTGTACCCCAGCAGCAGCAGGTTCCCCTGCTCCTCAGCACTGTCAGCAGCAAGAGTAGCTTCAAGCTCCCAGCAGCAGCATGTGGCCCCCAACACCCAGCAGCAGGACTCAGAGCCTGTTGCCCCTCCTGCTGTAAAAGCATGTGGCCCCAACCCCCCTAGCAAGGGCAGGATGAATCAGAGACCCCCACCAGGACATCAGCTGGCAATCGCCCCACCACAGATCAGCAGTATGGCATTTTTTTCACCACAAAGGCTGATGATAAGACGATTGTTATCTGCAGCCTTTGTGGTAAAAGTGTGAAATGGGGAAAACCAGGTCCTACTTTGGGACCACTGGTCAAAGGAACCGTCTGCAGTACCACCACCCTACAAATTGGCTCAAAAAACAGATGGAGATAGCAGCAAGAGGCAGCAGCATTGATGAAGGGGGTCACCATGAGCAGGAGGAAGATGGTGGGACTTGGCACCAGACTAGGGGGTTCCCCTGCCATACCACCAGGTGGAGCAGGAACACACACTAGCAGGAGGCAGACGGTCCATCCCCCAGAAGCAATGCATTCCACACCTGGTGATGCCTCTGTGAGTGTCCTGCAGACCCCACAGGTCAGGTCAGCACTTACAACCTGGAGGACATGCACAATGAGGTGGTGGTGGTGTGCGCTGAGGTGCAGGGTGTCTATCTGGACTTTGACCAGTTCCACCAGGAGGTCGAGGGGATCTCCAAAAAAAGTAATGGAGGACCATAAGAAAGTCTTGGACTTTCTGGTGGAGCTGTGTCATGGTGGTGGCACTGGTGGCAGTGCATAATGGCCCATAGTGGACCAGTGTTCTTTTCTTTTTCTTCTTCTTTCTTTGTTACTGTCACTCTTCTTCTTATGCACCCCTTAAAAAAAGAATAAAACCAAAAAAATAAAAAAGTAAAAAAAAAATAGCAAAAAAATATTTTCTGTCCTCTTCTTCTTCTACATCCTCTTGTTTATGTTTCTTGTCCAGTGCTTTGTATCTAATTTGTTATGTAATGCTTATGCTCCCTCCCTTTCCCTCCTATCAACTCTCATATAAAAACCCTTGCCCTAACTCTGCATGCCCCCATTGTAGTACTATTATGCCCATAAACTCTGTACCTTTCTTCTCATTTTCTTACTCCATCTTTATATGTTTCCTCCTCCTATCCTAACCACAAATGTCAAATATTGTAATTTGTTCCTATGAACAAATTTTTTTTCCCAAAGCTATGTGATTTTGTCTGTTGTGTGGGCTTGTGGCAGTTGTTTAGCTGTGTGCAGCATCAGTCTGAAAATGTACACACCAGTCATAGAAACAGATATATAAGCACTTTTATTGTAAAGTTAAAGATAAACATGTTCTGTTGTGCTTAACAATGCATGTTTCCCTGGCCTCACCACCCACAAATGTTAACTTTGTATCCCTTGCCTCCAGACATGATAAAGTTTTGTAGTGGACAACCACCACCGCCCTGTCCAAAATGTGCTCTTTATCCACAGTTTAACAGAGCCTTTTTCCAAGATACAGAACCGTGCAGAGCAGGCATGCTAAGATGAGAAATATGACAGGCAAAAAGTTGGATGAAATTGAAACAGAAATCTGGTCTCAGTCATGATGTTATAAGGTGCTCCCCCACCTCCCAGTCCCAGACCGAATAATGCAGCATCTGCCACTGTTTATAAAGGATTTTAGGCATCATCTTGTTGCTGCCAGTGCCAGACAAACCACAGAGATCCAGAAATGTTTCACAAAAAATGTTACATTAAATTGAGACAGAAATCTGGTCTCAGTCATGATGTTTTATGGTGTCCCACCACCCACTTCGACATTAAAGGCCTTTTCTGGCATGGATTCAAAAGCATTTCAGGCTGCATCTTGTTTCTGCAAGTGCAAAACATTCTGTACATGTCCAGAAATGTTACAGGAAAAATGGTACATAAAATTTAGACAGAAATCTAGTCTCAGTCATGATGTTTTATGGTGTCCCACCAGCCACCTGGACCTGAAAGGATTGTTTTCAGCTCCAATTCAAAAGCAGTTCAGGCCTAATCTTGTTGCTGCTAGTGCCAAACAGGGTCTACATGTCTGCTGATGTTTCAAGAAAAATGTTACATTAAATTGAGACAGAAATCTGGTCTGAGTCATGATGTTTTATGGTCCCCCCAGCACCCTGACATTAAAATGCAGTTTTGGACCCTGCTTGCAAAGCATTTCTGGCCTAATCTTGTTTCTGTGAGTGTGGAACAGGCCTTACATGTCCATAAATGTTACAGGAAAAATGGTACATAAAATTTAGGCAGAAATCTGGTCTCAGTCATGATATTTTATGGTGTCCCACCAGCCACCCGGACCTAAAAGACTTGTTTCCTGCACTGATTCAAAAGCATTTCTGGTCTAATCTTGTTGCCTCCAGTGCCACACAGGGCCTACATGTTCACCGATGTTTCATGAAAAATGTAACATTAAATTGAGACAGAAATCTAGTATGAATCATGTTGTTATATGGTGCCCTTCCCCCCAGCATCCAGATATTAAAATGCAGTTTTGGACCCTGATTGCAAAGCATTTCAGGCCTAATATTGTTTCTGCAAGTGCAGAAGAGACCATACATGTCCAGAAATGTTACAGAAAGATGGTACATAAAATTCAGACAGAAATCTGGTCTCAGTCATGATGTTTTATGGTATCCCCCACACCTCTTGGACCTGAAAATCAAGATTCTGCAACTGTTTACCAAGGATGTCAGGCTGAATCTTGGTGCTGCTAGTGGCCAAGAGGCTGTTCAAGTCCAGAAATGTTTCCTAAAAAATGTTAAGTTAAATTTAGAGAGAAATCTGGTCTTGGCTGTGATGTTATGTAACATCCAAACCTCCTCCCGGACCAAACAGTGATCTTTGGTCCACTGTTTTCAAATGATTTCAGTCCAAATCTTGTATCTGTGAGTTGTGAGCGAATAACAGGCAGTACAATTCCAGAAATGTTACAGGAAAAATGGTACATAAAACTGAGACAGAAATCTGGTCTGAGTCATGATGTTATGTGGTGTCCCCCCCCAAGACCCAGGCATTAAAATACAGTTTTGGACCCTAATTGCAAAGGATTTCAGGCCTAATCTTGTTTCTGCAAGTGTGGAACTCTCCTTACATGTCCAGAAATGTTACAGAAAAAATGGTACATAAAATTCAGACAGAAATCTGATCTCAGTCCTGATGTTTTATGGAGTCCCACTAGTCACCCGGACTTAAAGGCCTGTTTCCTGCACTGATTCAAAAGCATTTCAGGCCTAATCTTGTTGCTGCCAGTGCCAAACAGGGCCAACATGACCACTGATGTTTCAAGAAAAATGTTACATTAAATTGAGACAGAAATCTGGTCTCACTCTTGATGTTTTATGGTGTCCCACCATCAGGTCCCGACTGTCCCGGACAAATAACTTGCTATTTCTGTTAACTTTGACACCTATTGTGTGAATTTTATGAAATAGCCAAAAAGTGGTGCCATGCTGAGAAAATTAATTCCTCCTGCAAAATGCTGCTGCTACTTTGTACATGCTGCCTCCTGCTGCTGGTTTCTCAACTGACTGAAAAATGTCAAGTTATCATTTCCCTCCCAAACAATGCTGTTGCCCTGTTTGACTGTGTTGACTCTGTGGTTTTAAGTCTGTGTGGAGAGAATGAGATTTTGGGGTGCTTAAGATTTCTGCCTGCTGCTCTGAGTAGTTGTCAACTTCCATTGATGGGTCATATTCACAGAGTCAATACTTCTGATGCAGCTGCACACATACATATCTGTCTGTATTTGTTTTTCCTGTGCAAGAGAAGGGTGGGGTGGGCTTGTATTGTAGCATCTTGAGTTCTAATATTTGTACTGATTTTCTATTATTTTCCAGTTGACTGAGGAATGGGATTACTTGCATCATTGTGCCAGGATGAAATTCTGGTTTGGAAGTTGGAATGCACCACGCAGATGGTAAGTATTTAATTTTTCATTACTTGGGGGGTTACTGCAGTCCGGATGTCTGAGTTTGATACTAATTGTGTTCTTTTTGCTTTTGTCAACATTCAGGAATTCCAGTGACGCATGTTACCTCCTGCTGCTGCTGCTGCTGCTGCTGTTTCTCATGCGGGGGATTCCTTGACTTGTTTGTGCTATAGTTCCAGTTTCACTGAAGTCCCTGAGGTAAGTATGGTGGGGGGAGAGGGGTGAATGGGGGCTGGGGGGTAACTTTTAACAATCCTCAGAATTTATTCTTCTTTTCTCTTATTTCTAGGTACGCAGTACCGTTAGGGGAAGGGGAATGTGGATGGCTGCTGATGTGCTTCTTGTGCCCTGCATGTTAATTCTTGGGGCAATTTTCTCAGTTTATTACATAACGGGGTTTGGTAAGTATAGATATTTGTTTTTCTCTGCTTCTAATTTGCTTGTTAACACCAGGTATGCAGGTGGCCGAGTATTCGAATAGTCATGTTGGTTTCCTGCCATTGTTCATGCTATGGTCATTGTTCTCTGGTGAGTTTTCATCCCATGTCTGTGTGATGACTACATCCAGGCCCTGCAGGAGCTCATGTGTGGAAGACAGAGTGGGTTGCCTGAAGTTTGATGTTGGCCACTGGTTTCATGAGTGAGTAAACAGCACATCCAGGGGGGAAGTATATATGGAAATGGATGATGTAGAGTAAAGATGGTGTTTACTAATTAGGTGGA
>CM057459.1:413445000-413652500 GCA_016271365.2 Neoceratodus forsteri
GATAGCAATTTCATCTGATCTCATATCTCACCGTATGGCACCAACTAGGAAAGCCAATCATAACCTTAACTGCATTTTCAGGCACATAGCTAACAGAGATGAGAAAGTGCTTATTCTGCTCTACAGTGCAATGGTCAGACCACATTTGGAATATTGTGTGCAGATTTGGTCACCACAGAGCAGGGAGGATATCAACCTGTTGAAGTGGGTACAATGTAGACTAACCAGATCAGTGAAGGGATTGCAGAATAAAACTTATGATGAGAGGTTGACATCCCTCAATTTATGTTCCTTTCATTATAGAAGACTGGGGGCTTATGCCTACTCTATAAATTAATGGAAGATGACAAATTCCTAGCAGAGACTGTTCTCAAGCACAACCCAGGAAGGACCAGTACTAGAAGATACAAGCAGCTTTTACTGCAGAGTTGGAATCGTAATCAGCGTAAATTCTGGTTTAGCCACAGGGTAGTTGCACTATGAAATGATCTTACATCTAACGTTGTATGTAGCCCTAATATGAATAACTTTGAGTGAGGCAGATAGGTATTTTGTGGATACGATATTCCAGTTTTAATATTGGGTTTGGCAAGCTTTAAAGCTGTCTTCAAGCTTTTTTTTTAAACTTCTTTCTTGAAATTTATCAGACACAAAAAAAGACCTATATACACACATACCCAGGTATACCCCAGGCCCACATCCCCAAACTGGATGTAGTTACTATATACAGCCCCAGAACTATGTACATACACAGTTGCCATACAATAATCTTGCCATTATTCAGTTGACTTACTGGGGTGCGTTTAGAGCTATCAAATCTAAGCTGGATAACATCTTATCACCTGTCTTCAAGCTTGATTTTACCTATGATACCTAAGAATTGTAATCATGCAAAATGTTTATGGGTTATGGTAATTTGCTGCTGCCTGCTGCTTTAGATAGGGTGAGGACCAAACAACAGTTTAGGGGAAAGGTAATCAAATGACACTGATTAACACTGCAGCACTGCAGCAGATAACAGTACCATACCAAACCAAATCCAATGGCTCATAGATAAAAATAATTTGTATAACACTTTACTGAGCTGAAATTGTTTGGTGGGGGGGGGGGCTTCAAGTAACTTCAGCCTTGTTCCACTTCCAGATCCTCCAAGAAGCAGCCCTCACAGTCTTGAAGACTGGAGTTGTCACCAGGTGGGAATTCTCTCACCATTGCTGCTTCATCCACCTTGCTGCTCTTGGATGCCTTAGTCGAAGATTATCGTCATCCTCATCACCAAGACACAGTTCATGTGGCAACAACATTGCCATCACTGTGTTATGCAGAATATGCCTTTTCATTCATTTTGATGAATATTAGTATGGACACATTCCTGGGTGACAAATTGGTCCTATGGTCACTTACAATGGCCCCAGCCACACTAAACACTTGTTCCACACTAACACTGAATGGTGTGTAGCTCAGGTATTTCACAGCAACCAATGTTAGTGCTGGCCAGCCAGTCACTTTGCTACTTCAGTACTGCAAGCTCATCAGTAATGGCAAGGGGCTTTGTGTCCCCATGTAGGCCTCCACCATTCATTCTGCTGCAATGGGTCCAGCTGCCTCATCTGTCTCCTCAGCCGTTTCTTCCACATCTTCCATTCCCACCTGAAAGAGAACATCCCAAATGGGAATGCTTGCTGGTTTCTCCTGTTCCTTGCCTATTTGATCTCACTGGGTTGCTTGTGAGCTGCTGGTGCTGGTAGCAACACTGGTTTTCACCACAGTGCATGCCTTTTTCATGAGTGCAGCAGATGCCCTTTCAATGAGATTCTTTGTCAACTTTTGCACTCACTGTTGCCCTCCTTCAGTTATAGAAGGCAGGCCACGTTTGTGGCATGGATCAGCATGGTAGCGATTTCAAAGTCATCCAACTGTACAATGCTGGATATGGGGGTATTCGTGTCCAGCACATGCAGCTTGTGATCCATTAGATCACAACTGCTATGATCATCACTTGCCTCCATCTGGTGTCACACATTGACCAGTGTCTGCCTCAGCACACGAATGAGGGGTATAGATAGACTTATGCAAGCAGTGTTCCCACTAACTGCTTGTGTAGCATGCTCAAATAGACTGAGAATGCATATTAGCCTATCTATTTGGTGTCACTGCTCTGTTGTTAGAGTGATGGACACTCCAGCACTGTCAAAGGTGTTGTGCACCAGAAGGTATTCTGAAACAGCCTTATGCTGTTCATATAGCTGGTCAAGCATGCGCAGTGTGGAGTTCCACCTGGTCACAACATCAAGCTTCATAAGGTGCTGAGGCAGATGGTTAGTGTGCTGCAGCACACAATGATGATCATGGGCCTTTGCGGAATGGGCGAAGTGTACACAGATGTGACGGGCAACAGTCACTGTTTCCTTAATGTCCTCATTGTTGAGAAACTGCTGCACAACAAGATTAAGGCAGTGTGCCAGGCAGAGCACCCTGAAAAAAAACACCATCACTAATGCACTTCACTACATTGGAGTCATTATCACTTGCAATGAATTCTGCTGGTAAGTGACTGTGTGTGTTTAGCCACTCATCAATATCGTCCAGCAGAACATAAATCATTTTCTCACCCATGTGAGAACCAGCAACACTTCACATACTCAGGGTTGCATGCTGACGAAATCCACGGGTGTTGCTACTACCATAATTTCGCTTCAGGCAGGTTTTGCCAGACCCAAAATCAACTACCACCCCAGGTACCTGTGCCCAGTGTGCCATTATGCATTGGTATGAGCATACTGCTGTTTGTCCACTGGTCCACATATCCATGCTAAGATGGATATATTCTGATGAACCATGCTTCATTGCAGGTCTTATGGAATCAGCAGCTTTACTGTTCAGCTTTGGCATGGCATGCTTAGAAAAACAGTTTTGCGATGGACCTGCCATTTGGGACAGGCACAGGCCCTCAAACTGTGGAACCAAGTATTCTCCTCAAATGAGAATGACAACAGATTGATGGCCAGCATTTCAGGAGTGGCAGCATTTAACTCCCATGCAGCAGCATGACTGGGGGGTTACTTTCTGTGCCACTCAAGGATGGTCTTCAGAGTGGGCTGCATCTTTGGGGCTGCTTAATCAGAATGCTGTCCTTGTGGCACCAATGATGTTCTTTTAGGGGTAACACTTGGCTTTTGGGGCTGTGCAGACTGCATCAGACCAGTTATTTTGGTCAATTGTGGGTGTGATGGTGTATTTCCTGACTCAAGGGACTGGAACTGGTGCCTCCGCTGCTATGCCCACTACTCGAGGGAGCAAAGGATTGCTCACCCTCCTCCTCCACCAACCCACTCAGCCTGCCCTCCTCCTCTTCTTGCTCTACTACATTTAACTTGCTGAGGGAGATGCCAGCAATAGATCTGGCATCATTCTGGTGTTTCTGCCATCTCAGTGGGTGCTTGTTTTTCAAGTGGGTAAGTTGACCACTGGTGCCTATGCGGCTTCCCTTTTTCTGCCTACTAACATGTACTTGACAAAGTTGGCATGTCACTATGGTCTCATCAGCAGGATGAAGCACATAAAAGTCCCAAACTAGGGACCTTTGGCCTCTGGACTTCACATGTTTCTGGGACTGGAACTGTTCAGAAACAGGTGTGGAAGTGTGTGCTTTTTGGGGGGCTGCCTTTATCGCTTCCATAAGACTACTTTTTGGGAGGGGGTGACTTGACTGATGAGAGGTTTGCTGATAGGCTAGGTGACAGCCTGATCCATGGGCTGTGCATGTAAATGGCATCCATGACCCTTGGCCTTTTTAAACTTGGGCTCCCATGTGGGATCTTCTTAGTCGTCATCATCAACACCTATGGGGATGATGTCCTTCTCCTTCTCCTCCTCCTCCTCCTCCTCTCTATCACTGTCTTCTTGCACAGGACCTTTTTCTTTCTCTACAACAATCTCAGGGGCTGACTATCCCTATCTCCAGGATTATGAGACTCTGGTTGAACACTTTCATCACCAACTTCTGCAGGAATAGGGACAGTCACACCGACAGACTTATCGCCCTTCTTCTGGACCACTGTTCCTGTGCTGGTGTCAGTGCTTCTCTTCTTCTCACTATCATCATCCCCCACCAGCATGGATACAACAGTTCTGGCCTTAAAAAACTGAGACACTGGTATGCCAGTACTTCAAACAACTTAGGAGGCAGTATAGCGCAGTGGTCTAAGGCTCTGAGCTGCAAATTTGGTGACATCCAGCAGACCAGACCTTGGGTTTGAATCCCACAGCTTCCACTTGCATACTGTGTGACCCTGAGCAAGTCACTTAACCTCCTTGTGCTCCCAGGTCGCTCCTGTAAAAAAGCTTTCAGCTTAGTGTGCTATACCTGGTTAAACAACTAAATAAAAAAAAAAACTCCTTTGCTGGTACCTGCCACACCACCAGAGCCCACAGAAGACACTGATGCAGACATGCATGTGCTTTCACTGCTATGGGGAACTCGAACTGAAGTTGTACTCTCCTCAGCAGATTTCTTAGCTGCCTCATTCCCCCTGGCACATTTCTCTCCTGTACTGGGCCATCTTTTAGCAGGCATTTTTGATGGCTGCTGCTTCAAAGCCTTGCCTTTCTCTGGGAGTAGATAAAGAAAGGATGTATTACTAACTATGTGAATAACACTTCACGCATGCAGTATTGACTTCCTTACAAGGTAGCAGCACTCTACAGTACAATACAACTAATACCGTATATGGTAGTCTAATCTAGTAAAAACAAAAATATAACTTTTTTCTTTTCCCAAGAAGGAATTAAAGAAACACACACAAGGAAAAAGATCACAAGTAACCTACTTTAAATAAAGATAACTTGTGTCTGACAACTAAAATACTGTAATGTGTTGGTACTTACTACTACAATTATTTTTAATATAAGGGCAGAGACAACCATATAACATTGACAAACAATGGCGACTACCACAATATGGTCCTGGTCTGGAAGGAATCAGCTGCAATCTCTGGAAAACAGCTATATTAATATGTAGTTATTTTATCCTGTGCAGGTCATGTAGATAAACAATGCTGTAGCAAAGAAAGGGGGTAACCAAAGTCAACTAAAAGAGAAACATCACACAATGTGCACTTGTGCAGAGGCAAGCTCCTGCTATAAAATACAGGGGAGCAATTCACCAAAACTGTGAAACTGTAAATGGACACGTTCCAGTGGTCAACTAAATGTATTTAAGTTTCCATACAAAACATATAGAACTGTTGATTTTCACACTTTAAATGACACACGTTAACACTCCATCAAACAGAACTAACCACAAACAAACAAAAAAATAAAATAAAGTATCAGCACTGTGTGTGCAAAACTTCAGAATTCAAAACTAAAAGCAGAAGAATTTTATAAAACACATGCTAGCAGCAGGAACTCTCAGGATGGAGTAACTTTTCAGACAAAGAAAAAAATACTTGTCAAGATATAAGAAAATTAATAAGAAGTAACAGTAAATCACTCACAATTTGTGAGAAATCTGTTTGTAAAAGGCTAGAAATAGCCTCCACCAGTTTTATACACCTACAATACCCCACTCAACTCCTTAAAAGACACAGAAAAAAGTAAAATCTAAATAAACTAAGTATTCTGCAAAAATTCACAAAATTAGAAAATTTTCCTAGCAGTACTAGGAACAAACTGTATTTTTGGGAGCAATTAGCTCTCAAAAACAAGTTTAAAAAAGGTTTTAAAAAGCTGTATTGGCTCTGATCCACCACAACGGACTGCTCTCCAACTCAACAGGCAACAGACTGAGCTGTAAACAACCTGCACATGATATTTGACCTATTTACACAAAATGCACTGCAAATTTTGCTTTTGAAACAAAATTTCAGCGGCAAAATTAAGTTACACCAGTGATATTTTCACAACAAGGCAAAATTTAAGCACAACTAGGTGAAATTGGTTAACCAAAGCATTTTACATGAAATTTTGCAATTGCACAAAATCGAAAACCCCAGCAAAATGTTGTTTTTCCTAGGTGAAACATTTTGCGTAATTGCAGAATTATGCAAAATATTTTGCCAGGCAAAATTTTTCAATTTCACACAATACTACTTAGTTTACAGAACGAGAAAAGATTTGGAAAATAATATTTAAAATTATACAACACTGGTAGCAATACATTTTGCTCTATAAATTTGTTTATCTCACCGTCTTACCTCCTTATACATTCAACTAGATGCTAGATATGTCACACTATCTTTCACCTAAGGACCAATGAGAGATCAGCTTTCTCAATGCTGTTGACATCATGATAGCCTTGTCCTGCTCTTAGGCTTGCTACTGAATTCAAAGAGCAATGGTTAACTGTATGCAAACAGCTGATTTAAATTGTATAACTTATAAACTGATTTTGTATACATTGAATACACAATGGCCTTAATCAAAATACACAAATTGTCTTAATTTGTGAGGGTGCAGGACTGTCAAAATTCACTGGTGGCTCTGACACTCATAAGTTAAGGTCCCGCCTGCTCACTCATGAAAATACATTGCATATTTTGAGTGAAGCTATTGTATATCCCCATTTATGTCAAGTAGTAGCCATGATTGCCTGTGATCTAACTATGTTTTTATTGTGCATGCTTCATAATGATTGTCATGATTTGGCTTTTAATTATGATATTAATCTACTTTATTCTTTTTGTGTTCTCTTTTGGATTATATAATCAATGGAATCCTGGTAAAAAAAAAATGTTTTTATCCCATTAGAAGTTCCATCATTTAAACTACTTGAAGTATAGTGAAAACCAGTTTCTAAAATACATTTAGCTTAAAGACATATTACTAAAATCTATACTTTATTAAATAACTAATGTGCTATTTCTAATTAATTGTAAGTTGCAGGCCAGGAAAGAGGGTTAAAGTACTTAGTACCTTACCTTACCTTACCCACGCTGGCAGCCTGAGTTCAGAACAAACTGGGGCTACAGGGGGTCATCGGTGGGGAGACAGGATCGAGCATCCCAATGGATGCTCCCATTCCTGGGGAGGAAAGACAATCAGCCCTACTGCTCTACTGCCACCAGGATGATCACAAATGGCAGTGCAGTTGGACATGGGAACAAAAAAGGAGAAAACACACTTCCTGATGGCAGGATGTCAGCCCCCCAGTTCACTGGCCGCTACACCTTGCTACTCAGGCAGGTCCCTCCCTAACTGGATCAGGTCCATGGCAGAAGGTAAGGGGCCTCCATCACCCCCACCAGAAGGGGAGGCTCTGGGGGACAAGGAGGGACCAAGAAAAGCATTGAGGGACACCAGGGTGAAATAGCTGGGACTGGCGGTAGCAGAAGGGGTTGCCAGGGAGAGTGGCAGAAAAAAAAATAGTAACTTTCAGAAGTAGTCAGTTATCACTTACTTTACCTGACAATACTTTGTGTGAAATGTGGAACAGCACTCTATCTGGAGGCTAATATAGTCTGCTTATTCCTCCCCATACATCAAAAGCATTGTGAGATGATTGACTGTAACATTGCTAGTAACCAAGAAGAGACACTGTGCTGCTGTTTTGATGGAAACTTGTGAAACAATTTACCAATCAGTCAGCAGGGCTTGTGATGTAACAATGAGTGAGGCTACATGCTGATGATGTACTGGGAGGAACAGAACTAGATATGTTTACTTACTAGTAAAGCACTGATTCTCATATCACACCTAATACTATTGATCAGAAAACCATCTGATGATCATATACTGTAGAAAAAGAAAAAAAAACACTTCAAATATAAAAGTAGTAAGGGACTACTTTTTTGGGTGCATTTTTCAGTGCTAGTTACTCTTTAATATTGTGGGTCATGATGCTTAATACATTGTTTTTGTCCATTGTCTTACAGTTTGTGATTAAAGTTGACATAAAAATCTTCACGCAATGATATCTGTATACCTGGCCTATCTCCATGTGTTCTCTAAATGCTCTGGACACACCAAAGTCAACTATGGTTTAACCACGGTTCATCCATGTGTGACATTGTTTGTCCCTGCTCATGAGCATGGAATAGCAACACAATCTGCCTAATTTATTTGCATATAGCAATACATAATTTATCATTTTAAACTAACATGAATAATCACATAGTAAGATATGTTTTGAAATTTATGAATAAGAAGAAATTAAATTCACACATAGAAAATAATTACTTGAGCATACAAAAATTAAAATGTGAACTCACCACATCTTTAAAGAGTTTCATTTTAGTGATACAAATAGCAGCTAGGCCATTTTATTAGTTGTTAATGAGGAGAGATTCCAATACAAAGTGACACAACAACAAAAGCAATAGATAAGTAAATGAAAGTTGATTTTTAAATTATGAGTGAATAATATGTATTTATTCAGGAATGTCATGGTTGTTGGCAAACATAAAGTTACTTGAGATACGTGGAAATCTTTTTTTTTTTTTAATTTAGGAAAATTCTGAAATTAACAGCCATGGAAAACCATTGATGACCATGATTAACTTAACTCTCTGACTGGATCAGCCATGTTCATCCATGGTCAGTCACTGGGCTATTTATAGTCAGTGGTTATTGATAGGTAACTATGATAAAAATCATGGACAAACCATGAATGCCCATGATCTCTGACCATATACTGTCTAACCACAATTGTGATTGGTTGGGCATCCATGGCACTCCAGACATTACCTCATGGGTTTTAGCCAACCTGATAGGCTAGTAATGCACATGACCCTAGATCAAATTTCTGGTATAGCCAGGTCCCAGAAGCCCCTGCTCTCCAGTTTGAATTGTGCATCTGATCGGGCAATAAGCACACCAGGAATCCCTGTCTGCTCCATACAAAGTAGGCCTTGAATTTATAAGAAGATATCATTAATCTGAACTACACTAGAGAAAAAAAATGCAAGCGATTTGTTTTTTTGGTTTTTTGTTCTTGTTGTACTGCCCATCTTGGGGCTATATAGAGAATAGATGTGTAGAAGATTGGGACAGGAACAATTATCTGTCTGCCTATCTCTGTTTGATCATGTTCTTTAACCTCTGCAGATTAAGAGGCAAGATTTTAACCTGGAAGGCTTTTTACAGCTTATCCCTTGTTCAGTACCTTAAGCTCTGTTGTTGTTTTATTATTGCAATGCGTCTTGGATGCCTAAAAATATCACAAACACCGCTGTAATGCTTTTTGTTGTAAAGATAGACAAAGTGCTCTTTCCCAAATTGAAGGGTTGTTCTCACCCACTAAGCTTCATTTTATTTGTGGTTGCATGGCTTATTTTGATGTGTTGAAAATATCAAAAACGCCGAGATATTGCGACGTTGTAATAGCCAAGGAGTGCTTCTCCTGATTTAAAAGTGTTCCCTCAACCTCAATGGTTTGTTATTTGGTGAAAATCCCCTGTTTTTGGTCACTTGATAGCGAGGAGAATCCCTGGTATGGGCCTTTGGGCCTGCAGCAGCCGCCCGAGCCTCTCGCCCCCCACGTGGTCTCCCTTCCTCTCCTTGCCCTCCCCCCACTGTGACACGCCTGCTGGCATTGGTTTTTCCTGCCTCCGCTCTCTCGGAGGCTTCTCCTGTTCCCCGTATTCCACTGTTCTGCACGGACCGCTGGGGAGCGTGGCTCCAGCATAATCCGCCACTGTAGGCTCACGCGGTGGCACTGCTCGTTGCACATGGTAGGCCTCTGGCCCACCACCCCCACGTGGTTTCTGGCCACTCCCCCAAGCCTCCTGTGGTACTCCATGCCACTTTCTCCCCAGGCTGTCACTCCCGGGCCTCAGGCCAGGGGAAAGAGGGTAAGCATGGGTGGGGGAGTCTGGCAACGCGAAAAGGTGAGCGAGCGCCTGTGGAGAGTGTTTGCTCTCTGTGGGGGCCCTGAGTCAATGGCCAGCATTCCTTCCACTTCCTGAAGGGGGGGCCTTGCAGTAACCAGTCCTCCTGGGAGGAACCGCTCTGTCTAGGGCCTGTCTCTCACAGCCCAAGTGCCTCCCATCTTGGCTCCTGGATTCAGGGGATATCCCAGGCCTTTTCTCAGCCCCTAAGCCATATAGATCTTTCTCTCTAGCTCTCTCCCCATTTTTTAGAGAGTCACAACTGGGGCAGTTCACATGACTGCACCTGAGGGGTCCCTCCCACAGCGACCCCCCGGACCACGGTCACTAAGGCACTCAGGTGCCTGTCTCTTCTCCTCCTGGGTCCCTCCCACAGCAACCCAGGCATAAGAGATGGTGCTCCCTGGACCACCTAAGCTACTACGTCATGGGTCCCTCCCCCTAGCGACCCATGTGCGCCTGTTCTCTGCAGCAGAACCATCCGGTAGAATCGGCCACCCACCCCACGTTTGCTGGGCCTCTCCCCAGCAATCCCCACACTCTGGCTAGCCTCTCAAGGGATCTATACAGACACCAGGCAATTGCCTGCCGTTCTGTGCTGAGTCACGGGGGACAAAGGGCACCCCGCAGGGCATTATACAGATGTAATCTAAGGCTGCTCTCTCTTTTCTTCTCTCCCCCAGATGGTTAAAGCCAAGAAGTGTTCCACTTGCAATGCCACCCTCCTACCCTCCTACCCCTCCCTGGACCACCTTAGCTACTACGTCATGGGTCCCTCCCCCTAGCGACCCATGTGCGCCTGTTCTCTGCAGCAGAACCATCTGGTAGAATCGGCCACCCACCCCACGTTTGCTGGGCCTCTCCCCAGCAATCCCCACACTCTGGCTAGCCTCTCAAGGGATCTATACAGACACCAGGCAATTGCCTGCCGTTCTGTGCTGAGTCACGGGGGACAAAAAGGGCACCCCGCAGGGCATTATACAGATGTAATCTAAGGCTGCTCTCTCTTTTCTTCTCTCCCCCAGATGGTTAAAGCCAAGAAGTGTTCCACTTGCAATGCCACCCTCCTACCCCCAAACCCCGGGGCCCCTCTGCGCCACCTGCCTACTCGATGATGATGACTCGTCCATGGAACAAACGCCCTCCATGAGGCCCAGCGGCCCCACATGGATGGACACTGGTTCCCTCCTGATCCAGAACCAGCAGGCCACGGTCGCCATGATGGAAAGCCAGCAGAACTTTATGTTAAAGATAATGGAAAAACTCGAATCCTTCACCCAACACAGAGCCATTCCAGTGATCTTGGAACTGGGCAAGGCAGGGGGGCAACCGGAGGAGCTTCCGGACTGTGACGACACATTACCAGAGAATCCTCGTGAGGATGCCGAGGAGGACAAGGACACCCCTGAGGAGGAGGAAGGGGTAGAATCGAACGAAGATGAAGCAGAACTCCCCACCATGCCATCCCTCACTTCAAAGTTGTGCTCCTTTGACACAGTCCCAGGGCTCATGAAGATTATCAAAACCACTAAGGGGTTCGACATCGAAGAGTGTAAGCCAGAGTCGAAACTCGACCCCATGATACAACTGAAGGTGTTGAACACCGAGACTTTCCCAGTATGCCCAGCTATTGAGGAGGTCTTCAATAAAGAATGGTGATCCACAGAACCAGGCAGAATGCCCAACAAGAAGAACCTGTACAGAATGTATCCAGTTCAAGAGGAAAAATCTGGTGCTTGGTGTAAAGCCCCCACCATCGATCCTCAGGTAGCGGCCCTCAGCAAAAGGACAGTGCTACCATGTGGAGCAATAACCCTCAAAGGTCCTACAGACAAAAAAGTGGAAGACATGCTAAAGAAGGCATTCGAAATTGAGGGCACAGCAGCAAAAGCGGCTACTACTGCCATCTATACAGCTTGAGCACAGATCTGTTGGCTCGAAGAACTTCAGGAACAAGCCAACCCAAAATCCAAGAAGGCAGAACTCTTAGAATGCACCTTAGATACAGCAAAGTACCTGGCCGACATGAAGGTGGTCACCCTGCACCTACACGCCAGGGCCACAGCTATCACCAATCATGCCTGGAGAGTATTATGGCTAAAATTGTGGGGCGCTGACAATGAATCTAAGACCTTGTTGCAGAACTTGCCTCTGGGAGGAAAGTACATATTTGGGAAGGGGCTACAGGATTACCTAAAACAAAAGGAGGAGGGTAGAGACCTTCTCAAGAGTAAAGCTAGGTACAGTTACCTTCCCTCATCGAGGCAGAGATTTTGGAATGGAAATAGGCTATACCAACCCTGCAGGGACTCAGCACAACACAATGGTCCCTTTCAAGGCAGGGGGGCATCCCACAGTTCCCGTAACCCCTATCCACAGGCCTATCATCTGTCCTTCCTCAGAGCCCGTGGGCAAAAGCTCAGGGGATGAGGTAGAGGTTACAGGGGGAAGCAACAGTGACTACGCCCCTCCAACCACTTACAGTCAGGGACCCTACCCACCAGTGGGTCAAAGACTCTCATTATTCTCACTCCTGTGGCTCAACACAACCTCAGACAGGTGGGTCCGGGAGTTGGTCACATGGGGGTACTCCATAGAGCTATCCCACCCCCAAATCCCCCACAGAATTGTATCCTCCCCTATAGCCAAAAGAAAGGTCACCCCTCACCAGGTTCAATGCATCTTGTTGGATCTAGTCCGGAACAGGGCCATCCAGCCCATTCCCCGACATGAACAAAACCTAGGGGTCTACTCAATATTCTTCCTCATACCCAAGAAGTCAGGAGAACTCAGACCTATTCTAGACCTAAAACATCTCAACCAGCATGTGGTGTATCATAGATTCAAAATGGAGACAATACGTTCAACCCTATGCAGTCTCCAGGTAGGCGACTTCCTGACATCCATAGATCTCAAGGACGCATACCTTCACATCTCTATCATTCAAAGACACAGGCAGTTCCTCCATTTTCACATCCTGGGCCACCATTTTCAGTACCAGGTCTTATCATTCAGCCTCACATCAGCCCCGAGAGTCTTCACCAAGGTCTCCATAGTCCTGGTGGCCAGACTTAGAGAGCAGGGACTGGATATCATACCATACCTGGATGACTGGCTCATTCGAGCACATTCCAAGGAACAGGCCCTACAGGACACAGCGACCACTTTACAGGTGCTTGAGGAGCATGGTTGGGTGGTCAATTGGGAAAAGAGCCACCTCATTCCCATGCAGCAGATCGAACATCTGGGCATGCTGATCAACTTGGCCCACTGATGGGCAAAGCCGTCCCCTCGAGGGACATCAACCTAATGACCCTAACCCGTCAGATGAAGGGCCACCACCAGATGACCATAAGTCGCATAGCCCAGTTGTTAAGATGCATGGCATCATGCATAGACCTCATACCCTGGGCCCAGTGGCATATGCGCCCACTCCAGACATACATCCTCACTCAGGGAGCACTGAACGAACACAACCTGCAGTTCACTGTTCCACTATCACCGTCAATGAGACTCTCACTAGCATGGTGGACAGGGGAGTCGAACCTCACCAGGGGAGTTCCCCTGGAGGCCTCCTACGTGGCCACAATAGAGACAGATGTGAGCCTGTCTGGTTGGGGGGCCTGCCTGGGAGACTCAACGGCCCAGGGTCTATGGTCACCAAGGGAATCCAAGCTGTCCATCAACATTCTGGAGGGCAGTATACCATGCGCTCAAGGCTTTCAAACCGCTCGTACATGGCTAGTCGGTTCTGATACGTTCCGACAATTGGGTCACAGTGGCCTACATGGCAAAGCAGGGCAGGACCAGGAGCAGAGCCATGTTGAGAGAGACATCAGTCCTCAACTGGGCTCAATCAAATCTCAGCCACCTAGGCGCAGTACACCTTGCAGGAAAACTCAACGTAAGCAAGGATTGGCTCAGCAGACAACAAGTGCACCCAGGAGAATGGTGGTTGCACCCCGATCTGTTTCAGATGATCCAAAGGGCTTGGGGACCCCGTAACCATGGATCTCATGGCAACACGGGAGAACTCACAGGTCAAGGATTATTACTCACAATTCAGGGAGAGTCACTCCCAGGGAACCGATGCCCTATCCCAAACTTGGGGTCGGGATCATGCATATGTGTTTCTGCCTCTCCCCCTAATTTCCCAGGTCCTAGCCAAAATACGGGCATCCCATCTCACCATCATCCTGGTGGCCCCGTATTGGCCACAAAGGACATGGTTTGCCTCGGTTCGCGAGATGTCCATGGCCAGCCTCAAACTTCCTCACCGAGCAGACATGCTGTCCCAGGGTCCAGTAGTCCACCTGGCCCCATGGACACTGAAGCTCACGGCCTGGCTCCTGAAAGGAGGAGACTAATAGAGGTAGGCTACCATGATTCCATCGTCAGTACCATGTTACAGTCCAGACGGACCTCCACCACCTCCACATACAGTAGACAATGGTCTATATTCTCGAGGTGGTGTCAAGAAAGAGGTAAGGTACCCGAGCAGGCAGACATGACTACCATCTTGCTATTCCTGCAGCAGGGAGTGGACAAGGGCCTGGCCCACTCTTCCCTCAGGGTACAACTTTCAGCTATAGGAGCAGCTACGGAGCCCATCAGGGGGCACAGTCCGGGAGCACACCCCGACGCTCTGCGTTTCCTAAAAGCGGTGGAGATACTTCGACCAAAGACGTGACCAACTATCGCACCTTGGGATCTTCCACTGGTACTCGATTCCCTCAGCTTGGCCCCCTACGAACCGCTCTGGGAGGCGGGCCTATTCTGGGTTGGCCTCAAGACTTGTTTCTTAGTGGCCATCTGCTCAGCCAGGTGGATTGGAGAGTTGGGGGCTCTATCGTGGTCAGAACCCTATACGATTTTCACCTCTCAAGGAGTCCATCTTCGAATGGTACCAGCCTTTCAGCCCAAGGTGTCCACGGCATTCCACAGGGAACAATCCATTGAGCTGCCCACCTTCCCTGTGGACACACACAGCAGGGCACTCGCCCGATCCCACATCACCTGGATGTCAGATCCACCATCTCCATCTACATAGCCAGAACACGGCCCCTCCGTAAGATGGAAAAGTTATTTGTTGTCGTGAAGGGCCAAAGGCAAGGCAGGGCAGCCTCCAAGTCCACGATCGCTGGTTGGCTAAGGAGAACCACTCAGAACGCTTACCTAGCAAAGCAAATGATACCTCCTTAGGGTATCAGGGCCCATTCTACCAGGGCAGTCGCCACATCCTGGGCAGAAAGGGCCAACGTGTCTTCCGAAGACATATGCAGGACAGCTACTTGGAGTTCCCTGCACACGTTCGCATGCCATCCAGCCCACTTTTGCCACACAGATCCTCCAAGCAGCAACTTCATCCCCTCACTCATAGACCACTCTGATCCCTCCCTTGGGTACTTCACTGCTTCTTATCTACCCATGAGGTAAAGTCTGGAGTGCCATGGATGCCCAACCAATCACAATGGGTGTTTACTCACCTGGTAAAGGTGATTGTGTTGGTTGGCATCCATGGCACTCCAAGGCCCTCCTGTCAGAGTGCTCAGAGTGACCGGGACCAAAAAATTTTGTACCTTTGACAGCCTTAGGAAGGGGGTGGAAAGAAGTTGCAGTGAGAATCTACAGTCGGTCCCTTCGGGATCGAGATTAGATTGTAAATAATAGGTATAATAAAGTTGGCCTACTGGCCTCTGAAACTACGTTGTAGCTAGCCTTTTCCTTTCATGCCATCATGTTGGTCTGCCTTGCATTGTTGTTTTTTTCTCACGTTGCATTCTTTTACTAACCTTGATTTCAGCTATGGAAGATTCAAACTGGAGAGCAGGGGCTTCTGGGACCTGGATATACCAGAAATTTGATCTAGGGTCATGTGTATCACTAGCCTATCAGGTGGGCTAAAACCCATGAGGTAATGTCTGGAGTGCCATGGATGCCAACCAACACAATCACCTTTACCAGCTGAGTAAACACCCATTATTAAAAGAGTCTCAGAAATGCTGCAATCTGATTGGCTGTTAGGATTCCAATAGCCTTACATTAATACATGTTATACTGTCATGTACAGCCTGATCACCATGGCACATGGATTCTTCCTGTCAGCATTCCATCCTCTAGCACTGCTGAATGACTGGAATGCTGCATTCTGATTTTGAACCAGCATCCTTAAACTGTTGGTGGAATAACTATTTTGTTAAAAATCTCTCTCTAAATGAGGATAACTTTCAAAAAGCATACTTTCAGCACTTTTACTTTGGAATCACTTTTTATAATAGCAATAAGGCACTCCCTAGAGTTAGATTTACAGTCAGTTAATCACTCCCTAGTGGCAATATGGCACTCTGCTGCACCTTCTACCACATTACACCCCTAGGGGGTGATTAACAGACTGTTAGTCTAACCCCTGGTCATGCCTTATTGCTTAATTTAACCATGTATGACCACAGTGAAATCATAATCCTGAGAGCAGGATAAGTCCTACACCTCAGTGTGGGATTGTTCCCATTTACCACAGTATGTGCTTACTGTAATTTACTACCTGGATGGATCCTGTAAAACACTAAGGGCCAGATATTCAAAATTTTGCAGTGGGCGCAAACCATTTGCACAGGGTTTGTGTGGGTCCCCTGTATTCAAAAGACCAAATAGCATGGGCAAAATGATAATGTATGCACTGTGCAAAGAGAAGGGGTGTGTGTACATGAATACAGTGCTATGCTATATTCTGTGCATTAGCACCATGCAAAGTGTGTTTGCATGACTTTGCACAACACTTTGTGTGATGCAAATTGCCACCCAGAACAAGATAATCTTAACTCTGGCCAGAACAAGGATGGGGGTGTGGACACAGCAGCAAAAGGCAACATGGCCATAAGTAACAAAACCATCATGGTGCATCCGAAGACTGCAGCCAATGAGGTGGTAGAGAGGGCAGACAGCCACCCTAGGCCACTCCATATGCCATGGAAGAGACATGCTGCACACAAGTCCAGTCCGCTATAGGGGTACACCACCTCAATCCAGCACACACATGCAGCACTAGGGGAATGTATGGTACTGAGGGAAGGGTTTACGGGTGGCCAGGCTGCACCATGTAGTTGGTGCTGCCACATGGCTGGGGCCATCCACACAGTGCACATGTGCCAGTGACGGGAATGCCCCTCACGTTAGTGTGCCTTTATGATGGTATGTGCCTGCCCCCCTCCGGGGGTGTATACTGCTCACCTGTCCAGGCTCTCTGTCACACACAGCCAGATATGTACATGTTAGTGTGGGAATCCCATGCCACTTGCACAGCATATGTGGGTCACAGGACAGCATGACTGTGGTGTCCACTGTCAGAACACACCTGCCAGCTGTGCATGTCACTGTGTGGAGTGCAGCAGACATTGATGCCCAACACACCATAGGCATTGCTGTGTCCCTTACACTACTGGCCACCTTGTTACTGTAATGTTTGCTACGCACTGTAGCAGGGACTACAGTTTGATTACTGCAAGCAGCACCACCACCTGTACATGTGCTACATAGTTCCATGGGGCACAATGGTCTCTGCAGCTGTGTACAAGCATTGCCTGCGGCTACCGTGATGCTCTTCCAGACTGACATACAGGTGGGGCTGTAAGCAGAGCCAGACTGCCCCTGTACTTCCAGACTGACATACAGGTGGAGCTGTGGGACCCTGCAAAAGCTCTGGCAATCCTCATGCAAATCAGGCCATAATGAAATGCTAATATGGATGTTTGCTCACAGACTGCCTCTGTAGGCTCATTTGCATATATCACTTTTGAATATAGCTAATTTTTTGCCCTGGGCAAACGTCTTAGCACTGGGCAGACATGTTAGCATTGTGCTGCGTAAACCAGTCCAAGCCATGGTACAGTTCTGCAGTATTTAGCCTGTACTGTCATTTGCAGCTTTAGAGAATCCACTTCTTTGCACTCTTCCACTTCTTTGCTTCTTTGCTAGCACACACATTGGCCACATAGTTCACCTTTACCTTCCTCCACATCAATGTGCACTGGGTTGCTGTTGTGGTTTGCACTTCCTGGATGCTATATTCAGAGCTCTCTTATTTGCCAGGCTAGTTTTGCTCTGCACTCCCAGCCCTGTTTGCATGGCTTCATTTGCATGCTATATTCAGCTGCTTTAGCCCTGGGGCTATTCCCTTTTAATATAGCATGCAAATGGTCCTGGACTAATTTAGCATGCAGTGCAGTGCGAATTTTGCCCCAGGGCTAAGTTTTGAATATCTGGACCTAAAAAAAGTTCCTGGACAAGCCTACTATCTGATACATCTGCACTTTGTATAATGGGATGCTCCAGAGGCTTTCTATAATCTACCATGACTGACCTCAAATCCAGGTGCCATCATGAGGGATTCACCTAATAGTAGTACAGTGTGTAGTTTGTTTAAAGCTCTAATTCATCAGTCACCAATTTAGCGGTAATCTTGAAGTTAAGTACAGATTACCTGACTCATACTTTAACCTCAAGCACCGGGCACTGATGAATTGAAGCTTGACTCTCCTGACAAGATATTGTGCCCTTCCCTGTTGCACTAGTTTAATTAATCTTGAGGTAGAACAAGGGGTTTGAGGATGATTTATTTTAGGATTTCATACAGGCACTTTCTGATTTTAATATTATCAAGTGTTGCATTTGGCAGATCAGGCTTCAATGATTCCTGAAAAATACTTGGATATCACAGGACTGTTGTGTTCTTTTGACCAAAATGATGTAAAACACTGTTATAAAAATAATGTATTCATTGAAAGGTACACTGAACAGCAGGCTGCTTATGTCACAGTGCATCTTGGGGGGGGGGAGGTAAATAATTAAATAACAATCAAACATTTGTATACATAGACAGAATAACGTGACAGGCAATAGTTCTGGTGGGTTATAGAAGAATGCATATGAATGCAAAAATATATAATATGTATATGTGTGCGTGTATGTATGTATATATATATATATAATAGATATACCAGTCTTGGGTGTGTGGTCACGCTCTGATATACGCGTGAGGCCAAAGGCCGAGTGCGTTCAACCACCCAAGGCGTGCGTATATCAGAGCGTGACTGCACACCCAAGACTGATATATCTATCTTATAAAATGGCCCCTGTTATGAAAAAATAGTTCAATGTGGAGATGGTATAGGGTGAAACAGATATAGAATAGGAGAAGAAATAGTTCTATGTGGAGATGGTATAGGGTGAAACAGATACAGAATAGACTGTTTAATATGAATTATTTTTAATGAATAAACATTGAACTGGATAACAGTGTAAGTGAATACAACAGTTGAACATTAACTTATAATGAGTACTGTCACTTTAAGAGTGGTTCTTTTTGGAAAGACAACGTGTGCTGAACAGTGAATTGCAGTGGCAGGAAGTGCTTAGTGCTTTACAGTGCCAAGAACTGGTGAACTTTAACGTGAGAGTTTAACAGTTTTAATTTGAAGTGGTTGTTCATTTTTGTTTTCATTTGTAGTAGATGTTGAATTGGAGGTTACCATGCACCGTGACATTTTGCATATACAGTGCAAGTGGATGCGGTCCTGCAGGTAAGTGGTGGGGGAGTGCTTGAGGCTGTTCATTCTGTGTTTTACTGGTTTCTGTTGCTTTTGGTGATGTCTTCTGCAGCCCTTTTTGTGGGTCTGTGGGGAACCGTTGGAGGACAGCTGCGGTTTGAGGCTGCACTGTTATTTCTACGGAGCTTCCAGGTGACTTTTGAACAGGGAAATCCACTTTGTAGTCTTCGGAGTCTGTGAGGGAGTCTGTGAGGAAATCTTCTTCTTCATGGTCTGTTTTACTGTGGATGGGGTGAGCTTCTTTGTCCTCTGGTGGTCTGAGGGAGGTGGTTGATGTGGTTGCTGGAGGCAGTGTTTTCTGTTGCAGTATCTCAGAGAAGGCGGGCTGCTAATGCTGCTGCTGCGTGGTAGTGTACAGAGGGCTCTGCGGTGGTTTGGCTGCTGTTACACTGGGAATCTCAGTGGTTTGGGGCAAAGTTGTGTTTTTTGGTGCTGGTTGGCAGTCTGATGAGCTTGTGCCAGCCAGTATGTTTGACCAGTTTTTCCGATCATGTAGTGTGGGTGCCCAGTTTGATTTTAGGCTGATTTCTGATTTGTGGCCTGTTACAGTCATGATCTGACGTGATTTAAGACCTGCTGAGGAGAGCAGCTGAACAACAGTTGATCTTAGGCAGTGATTTGTATATCTATGAGAGAGTCTTGCTTCCTTAGACAGGCGAGGCATGAGGGAAGATAAGTAATTAATTCCCATAGGCTGTTTACTGTACCAGATTTTCTGTTTGTCTAATAAGTCCTGTAGGCTATTTTGAGGTGTAGGAAAAAAGCTATGCTTTCAGGTGGGCATTTACTGAGATACTTTTTGAAAGAAAGCACAGGGCAGAGAGGATCATTTGGCTGTGCAAAAACAAAGCCTCTTAAAGTGGTTTGGTTTAACTCTTTGGCGTCTTTATGATTTTTGCTGTCTGGGTTGTATTTTAGGGTTATGTACTGTAACCCATTTTCATCAGTTTTTATATGGAAAGAGTCTCTTTTTAGTTCTCTTTGCCCTTCTCTTCCCCTATGAGCCATGAATATTTGTAGGTCAAACCAGACCTTTCTGACTAGTCCTGCAGCTGTGTTTGGTGATAGTGCTGGAGAGTGCTTTAACTTTTTGAAGTCTGATTCTGTGAGGCATTCGTGGTGTTGAGTGCAGTCTCTGCCTTCTTTTCTGTATTTTTTAATGATGGAGACAAAAATATTGTTTGCAGATTGAAAATCTGTGTCTGTGACAAGATTCATTTGTCGTGATAGAGGCAGTGAATTTAAATACCTGTTGAGTCCTGCTCTTAAACCAATAAAACTTGACATGCCATACTGTTCGCCTCAGGAGTTTCTAACTGTGGCATAAAATTCTTTCAAGGTTGTGTTTAATTTATCTGGTGTTACTGTTTTTAAATCGAGGTCTATTTGCTTTTCTGTTAGCCAGTCTGTAAATACTTTTGTTGCCCAGACAGTTTGCTTTTTAGTGTTTTTTTCAGCTTTGTTTTCTTCTATGTTATCTATTTCTTCAGGGTCAAGGTTGGCATGTCTACTCACTGTTTGCTGTGCTGGATTCTGAAGTGGCTGCTCAGGTAAGTCCTGTTCAAGTTCTTTGAAGAGATCATCATTGTACCAGTCATCTTTGATGAGGATTGATGCCAGGTCATTTGAGGTATGTGGTAATTCTGCCATTTTTTGAAATTTTTCTGTCAGATATTTGTATTTCTGTCATAGTGAGGCAGTGGTGTGCTGCTTTTCTTTCAGTAGTCTCTCTGTGAGTGATGCTATTGTTTATACTTGTGGAGTGATACTGCTGTGACTTTGTGATGAGGTTTTGGTCAGAGTGGGAAGTAGTTCAGGCATGCGGTCGCACTGGGAGGTGTGCGGTCATTGGGAAATAATGCATGGTCATGTGATTTAGTGTGTGTCCAATCATGTTAGTGGGATTTCTATCATTTTAACACACCATTTTATAAATATATATATATATATACACATATATGCATATATACATACATATACATACATACGCATACATACACATATGCATATACATATATACACATACACATATATACATCTATCACACTTACATTATAAAGCAGCGCTTGAATCAGCAAACCATGGGAGTCCAGAGGAATGATAAGTGCTGCATACTTGCAAGGACAGACCCCAAAGTGAAATAGAGTCTCAGTAATATAGCTATCCTGGAGAAAAGGTTTGAGGAAATAGAGGCGGAGGAGGTGGAAGGACTGGGGGGAGGGAGACAGGAGGGGGGGAGAAGCAGGAGCAAGGGAAAGAACAAGTAGGTAGAGGAGAGTGGATGAGGTTATGACTAAGGGCCCTCCCTTGATAGGCTATAAGGAATTATTGGAAGGTTCTTACTGGTAAACTGTGGTAATGTTTACATTACCTTTTGTCTTCCTCTTTGTCACTAAATGTGGGTTTCACAGAAGGCAAGCAGTCAGAATATAAAGTGCAACATGCTGCACATCATGATTTTATTCAATAAAAAGATGCAATTCAATGATCAAACATGAAACGGGCAGTTTTAGGGATAACAAATATGAAGTGGATCAGTTTTTGCAGGGACAAAATAAACAAACTCTGGTCAGAGCCGATATGGCTGTGGAGCGCTTTTGGGATGCTTTTATCCATCATTTCAAATGAAGTTGCACAATGCAGATCTGTGGAGAGCAGTTTCAATGTGGTCTTCCTGTTACACATTTTTACAATGTGTTTTCCTAGAATATGCCTGCTGATTGCTATATATTTAGCCTGGATAGTTCACAGAAGAAATGGTATCTAATTTTCAGAGGGTTCTACATCTACACAATATTATGCTGCATTGCATTGTGTAAATTCAGAAAGCACTAAAAAACAATATTACATCTCAGGGGATATATTAAGTGATGGACTGATGCACGAGCAGAAAGATTTGTTGCACAAAGAGGGTGTGCCACTCGGCGCTGATATAATATTCTAAGAGAATGTGCCGCTGGTATAGGGTGTACATACAGTGAAGCCCACCAGGATGAAGTGCAGCACTGCAGAATTCTGCACTAAGGTTACTGCAGCAAACAATACAATTTCAAAGGGAGTTAATCCCTTTTATCATGCAGTAAACCTGTGATATTGCACTTCATCCTGGCAGGTTTCATCATACCTGTTGAAAATGTGACCCTGGATGGGAGTTACAGTGCAGGCAGCTGCCAAGTCAGGTGCATCCAAGGAGACCATGGCTGAATACCTTCCAGGGGAATGTATGGCACATACCAGTATGCGCCGCAGCCCCCATGGGTGATATTCAGCCAAGGAATGCAAATGAACTAATTGAGCATGGATTGAGCATGCAGGGTACAAAGGGGCTTTATGCATGCTCATTACCAGCCCATTTGCATGTTGGCATGGGAATGAATGCACCAGAGCAGCTCTCGGCCCCAATCCCTGAACCCAATCTCTTTCATGTGTTACAGGTCCTGAAATCTCTGATGGTATAATAGCACCCCCACACACACACACCCATTCCACCATCCCCAATTGTACCAGAGTCCAGGCTTTATTGATTCCATATTGTAGGGACCCAATGCCATCCCTAATTGCACCTGAATACACTTACAGTCCATGTCCGTAGTGTCGTGATCCCCGCTCCCCCCTCAACGGTGCACAGACACCCACCTCCCTGCCCCCAGCCCATCCCATTGTGACAACTGGCTCTGTAATGGGATCATACCACTCTATTGGTGGGTGGCAAAGCACTCTCAGTAGGATGTTGGAATGTGTTATACATAGGCATGAGCAGTGTGTGGGTGATAACACCCAGTAGCCATACACCTCAGGCACTCGAACTCAGATCCATCATCCCAGTGCCATGGCACTGCTCAGTGTGGGGTGATGGCTGATGCTGTATCCACTCACACAGATCCCAAAACAGGTATGTTACAGCCAACCTCCTATTTGTCTGTACAACTGAAGAACTGTGGATGAACTATCCATAGCCTGAAGCATACACTGCAAATGGTAGTACAGGATATTGCACCCAGGATGCTTCTGCAATCCAGAGGGTAGCATGTTACACAGGGGAACAGGGGAGAGCATGGACATGCAGCGGTGTATGACAGCAGAAAGATACAGCATCAGCAAGTCATGCATGGGAGGTATGTTAATTCCCTCTTCAGTTTGCCAGGGATGTACACACAGCTGCATACACTGGTGGATCCACAGCTGGTGGGGTGCCCAAATGCATGGTACAGCCAGTTGGGTCATTCCAGACTGCAGGTCCTCAGCCCAGGTTCAGTGCAATCAATGGCTGTCCATGGCAGGGTGTGGAGGGCAGTGCCAGTCTTTGCAACAGGTCGAGTATGTGGGGAGTGAGGGTGTCTGTGTACAGGGGCAGTGGATGGTACTCTTCTAAACTATGGATATGGACCATGGTTTCCTCTGGTGTGATTAGGTCTGGGGGGCCTTACACAATGCAGCTATTCAGGGATGGAGTTGACGAGATTAGGGGATGGAAAAAGGATACCTCTAGTCCACCAGGGCTGCAAGGCTGTTGTGCACCTGGGTGCATATCTGCAGCCTGCCTGTGGGTGGCTGGCTGGGTTAGGTCAGCTATTTGTGGCCTAACTGTGGGCCATGGTGCTCTGGACTGCGAGGGGGGCACATTCACACTAAATATGCTGCAGCACAGCATATGCATGGAATTGCTCCTTGACTTGAACAGCATACCATTTGTGTATACCCTGGCCCATTCTCTTATGGCTGACGCATCCCACATGTTTGAATAGCCACTGCTGCGCATTGTTGGAGATGTGCAGCACATCTCCCTTTTCCACTGGGATGCACTGTGTATCTCCTTCGAATTCAGGGGCCCTGGACTAGGTACCTTAAAAAAATACATTATACAAATGGTAAAATCATGACCCCACTGAAAACAAGATATTGCATCTTATCTAATATGGGACAGCCTAAGTAAATACAGTGCAAAAATGTGTAAATGAATGTCCATAGAAACATAGAAGTTGATGGCAGATAAGGAGTGCAAGGCCCATCCAGTCTGCCCATTTTTTCTACCTTATGAATGTGCCATAGGCCTGCACTGTGTCATTGGCCTATCTAGTCATACTCATCTGTAGTGCTCCCTTATGCCTATCCCATGCCTGTTTGAAGCCCTGCACTGTATTCATATCCACTTCTTCTTGAGGTAGGCCTTTCCATACATCCACCACCCTTTCTGTGAAAAAGAACCTCCTCACATTACCCCTCAATCAGCCTCCTTCTAATCTCATGCTGTGTCCTCTTGTCCTGCTATTTTTCTTATTTATTTATTTATTTGGTTTTTGTTTACCAGGTAAGTACACTAGACAACAATGTTGCCTATATTCAGGCACGACCCGGGAGAGTACAGACAGGGGAGACCAGAGTCAACATTAAAGAGTATTTCATGATGCAGCATGAGGTGAGAACAACATTTGAACAGTATACAGCCAGATACAGTCATTATCAGTAATGACAAAGAGAAACAGATAACATTACATTAATTATTTTCATCTGATGATACATCAACATACATACATCATGACTAAATTGAAACGACAAACAGCAAACAAAACTTAAATGAAGTAGCATTATAACAATAGGATTTCTGCTGGATGTGGGAAATTTTCAGATTTTGGAGACCAGTAGGAAATCAGTAAGTGCCATGGGGAGGAGAAAATACTAGGAGAGAAGCTCAAGTTACAGCACAAGAGCAGCAGTCGGATTCTAATAGGTGTGCCCGAAGACTCAGTTTAAAGGCCTTGTGGGATTTGGAGAGTTTGATGTGGGAAGGAATGGAGTTCCAGAAGCAGGGGCAGATATGGCAAAGGATCATTCTCCTTTTATGTGAGATATCTGGAATTTCAAGTTGGGTTTGAGCAGATGCCCTGAGAGATGCGCTTGGGAGGGCTGAGTTAATAGTTTGGCAAGGTATTTGGGGACCCCGTTCTGATCATATTATCAATTGTACAGCCTGCAGAATAGTGTCTGGCGTCTGGGGAGAGCCAATTTAGTTTTGAGTAGAGCAGGCAATGATGGGTAAGTCTGTGAGCGAAGACAGCAAATCTGCATATACTGTTATAGCAGGTGCTCCATTTCTGGAGTGCTCCTTTGCTAGCTTTACGGTAAACCTGAGAGCAATATGTTAGAGCAGGAAGGAGAAATCCTTGTGCAATAGCAAGCCGGGCAGCATCATTGAGGGAGGGCCTAATTTTAAAGGTAAGACCAAGTTTTGAGTAAACTGTCTTGCATGTAGCTGCAATGTGGAGGTTAAAATCAAGAGATGGGGTGAGAGTGACTCCTAGATACCTGAAGGAGGTAACAAATTCAAGAGGGGAGTCATCTAGAGAATGTATCAATAAGTCTGGAGTAAGAGATCTGATTCTTGACGGGGGCCAAACAGCATAGTTACAGTTTTCTTAGCATTCATTAGAAGCCTGTTCTGTAGTAACCACTCCTGCAAGCAGTTGAAGTCTGCTTGAAGATGTGCTCTTACTGATAAGGGATCTTTACCACTGGAGAGAAGCACCATGTCATCGGCATAAAGAATTAACGAGGAGGAGCAGGGAAGGGAGGGCAAGTTGTTAATGAAAAGGGAGAAAAGTAGTGGGCCAAGAATAGATCCTAGATATCCTTATATTGAAACATGTTAGACTCTTTCACCTTGTTAATGACCTTAAGATGTTTGAATGTTTTGATCATATCACCGCTCTCCATCCTTTGCTCTAGGGCATACATATTGAGCTCCATTAATCTGTCCTCATATGTTTTCTGATGCAGTCCCTGCACCATTTTGGTTGCCCTTCTCTGGACTGCCTCCATTTTGTTAATGCCCTTGTGCAGATGCTGCCTCCAGTACTGCACAAAGTACTCCAGATGGGGCCTAACCAATGTCTTGTAAAGAGAGATTATTATCTGCTTCTTATGGCTTGTGATACCCCTACTTATACACCCCAACATCTCCCTAGCCTTATCTACTGCTTTAGTGGTCTGCATGGATGATTTCAGGTCATCTGTGATGACGATGCCCAAGTCTCTTTCTTCCCTTGTAATTGCCTGCAACCACCCTCCCAGCCTGCAGCCTGCCTGTGGGTGGCTGGCTGGGTTAGGTCAGCTATTTGTTGCCTAACTGTGGGCCAAGGTGCTCTGGACTGCAAGGGGCAAATTCCCACTAAATGGGCAGACTGGATGGGCCTTGCATTCTTTATCTGCCATCAACTTCTATGTTTCTATGGACGTTCATTTACACATTTTTGCACTGTATTTACTTAGGCTGTCCCAGATTAGATAAGATGCGATATCTTGTTTTCAGTGGGGTCATGATTTTACCAGATGTTAACTGGAGTGCAGTTGCAGCAGCCACTTCGAAGAGTGGGGTTATTCTAGATGTCCTACAGGGGGCATGCCTTAGGCAACTAGTATTGGAGCCCACTCGAGAGGGAGCAATCTTAGACCTGGTTCTCTCAAATGGAGATGAAGAGAGGATCACAGATGTAGAAGTGGGTAGCCATCTGGGAACTAGCAATCATCAAACAGTATGGTTCACAATAAACACAGCAATAGAGTCAAGCCATACAAAGGCAAAGGTACTGGACTTTAGGAGGGCTGACTTTGCCAAAATGGGTGAGTGCCTAAGGAATGCACTAGCAAATGGGCAGGAAGGAGGGGTGGAAGAACAATGGGGAATAATAAAAACTGCCATCACAGAGGTAACTAGCCTTTGTGTGAAGCGAATAAACAAAACTAAACGATGTAAGAAACCACTATGTTTCTCAAAGGAAGTGGCAGTGAAGGTTCAAGAGAAAATGAAAGCTTTCAGGAAGTACAAGGAATCACAGAAGGAGCAGGACAGAGAACTGTATCAGTTAAAGCAAAAGGAAGCTGGGAAGGCAGTCAGAACAGCAAAGGCTCAAACTGAGGAAAAGATAGCCAACTCAGTTAAGCTTTTATAGGTACATCAGGGAGCGAAGGAAGACCAAGGGAGGGATAGTGAGGCTTAATGGGGGGGGGCAGAGGGTGACTGTGAAAAGGCAGAGATACTAAACAAATATTTTTGCTCAGTATTTACAAAGGAAGAGGGGGAGGTACCTAAAACAAACAGTAGAAACACTCTGGATACAGTAGTCGATACCTGCCCATTACAGAAGAAAGGGTTCTGAAAGAACTCTTAAAACTGAAGGTGGACAAAGCAATGGGGCCCGATGGGATTCATCCCAGAATTCTAAAAGAACTAAGGGTAGAATTAGTGACATCACTGACTACCCTGTTTAACAAATCATGGGAGGATGGGGTGGTACCCGAGGACTGGAGGAGGGCAGATGTGATTCCTCTTCACAAAAGTGGGAGCAAGGCAGAAGCAGGAAACTACAGACATGTTAGTTTAACCTCAGTGGTAGGGAAAATGATGGAATCACTTCTGAAGGAAAGAATTGTAGAGTATCTAGAGGCCAGAGGGGCACAGGACCCAAGGCAGCATGGATTCACAGCGGGAAGGTCATGCCAGACAAATCTGATAGATTTCTTTGACTGGGTGACCAAAGTAGTAGATCAGGGAGAGGCTGTGGACATGTCCTACCTAGACTTTAGCAAGGCATTTGACACAGTCCCACACAAAAGATTAATATACAAGTTAGCTAGCCTGGGAGTGGGTCCCAAGATGACATACTGGGTAAAAAATTGGCTGGAGAATAGGACACAGAGAGTAATAGTAAATGGAGTCCACTCTGAAGAAAGGGGGGTTATTAGTGGGGTACCACAGGGTTCAGTATTAGGACCGGTCCTCTTCAATGTCTTTATAAGTGACATTGCAGAGGGACTGGAAAGAAAAGTATGTCTCTTTGCAGATGACACAAAGATCTGCAATAGAGTTGATGCACAAGGTGGGGTGGAAAGGATGAGAAGGGACTTGGCAAGGTTAGAGGAATGGTCAAATGTATGGCAGCTTAGATTCAGTGCTAAGAAGTGCAAGGTAATGCATCTGGGAAACAAAACCCAGGGAAGAGTACACAATGGGGGTGAGATACTAACAACAACAAAATGGAAAGGACCTGGGGTAGTCATATCAGATGACCTAAAGGTGGAAAGCAATGTGAGAGGGCAGCAAGGAGGGCTGGGGGGATACTGGGATGCATAGGGAGAGGCATCACCAGTAGAAAACAGGAAGTTATTGTTCCTCTGTACAGACAGCTGGTCAGACCCCATCTGGAGTACTGTATGCAGTTCTGGAGACCCAGTCTTCGCAAAGACATAGTCAGGATGGAAGCTGTCCAGAGGAGGGCAACTAAAATGGTGCAGGTTCTGCACCGGAAGACATATGAAGAGAGACTTAAGGAGCTTAATATGTATAGCCTTGAGGAAAGGAGGGAGAGGGGGGACATGATAGAAACTTTCAAGTACCTTAAGGGAATCAACAAAGTCCAAGAGGGTAGCATCTTTCAAAAAAAGAGGTGTGCAATAACAAGGGGGCACAATTTGAAGATAGAGGGGGGCGGCTCAGAGGTAATTTAAAGAAGTATTTTTTCACAGAGAGGGTTGTGGATGCATGGAATGGCCTTCCAGAGGAGGTCGTGAAGTCAAAAACAGTGGTAGAATTCAAGCATGCATGGGACAGTCATAAGGCAATTCTAGGGGTTGGGGGTAGAAAGAAGTAGGCTGCTGGTTAACTAGGATCTGCAGCTTATCCAGTAGGCAGGGGAATGGGCAGACTAGGTGGGCCAAGCGGTCCTTATCTGCCATTAAATTCTATGTTTCTATGTAACCTATAGGTGGCTTCAGGGTTTCTCTTCCCTATGTGCATGATCTTGCACTTCTTTGCATTAAACCCCAGTTGCCACTCTTCTGACCATTTTGCCAGTTTATCCAGATCTCTTTTCATTCTGCCCTCCCCATCTGGATCATTTACTCTGTAGCAAAACTTGGTGTCATCTGCAAATAGACAAACCTTACCCTCCAGTCCATCTGCAATGTCACTGACGAAGATATTGAAAAAAACTGGCCCCAGGACTGATCCCTGAGGTACCCCACTTGTGACTTGCATCTCTTCTGACTGTATACCATTTACCACCACTCTCAGTGTTCTGCCCACCAACCAGTTTGCCACCCAGTTGACCAACATCTAACACACCATGAGCCTACCCAGCTTATTAATCAATTTTCTATGTGGAACAGTATTGAAAGCTTTGCTGAAGACAAGATAGGCGACATCAACTGCACCCCCTTGGTTCCCTACTCTGGTTACCCAGTCAAAGAAATCTATGATATTAGTTTGACAGGACCTTCCGGTTGTAAACCCATACTTTGACAATGAGATGTACTGTAACATCTCCCCTGCCCTATCCAGGATACAAAATATAGAATAAGAAATTTTGAGTTCTCCCAGATTCAAATAACAATTACCCTGTAAAAAGCCCTAATTTTCCCTGTGTTTTACCCATAGTGGCAGAATCAAATCCCTGTATATTTTTTCATAAGCCACTGGTTCCTTATTTATGACTTTGTTCTTTATTTGTTATATCAGTAGCCTTTTATTAGGAAAAGAGCTCTGATTTGCTGCTCAGTATTAATATTATATGTCAAGATGGCCTTGGAATGATTTGGATTTACATGTTATGCATAAGGCATGGGGGACTACGTGAAATAACAAATATCACACTCATTATTTCATGAACTACATTCAAAATTAGTAATCACAAGTCAGACAATCTTTCAAAAGATAGTAGTAATGCTTATAAACAAATTTATTGCAAATAAATTAGAGACATTTCCATATATAGATATAATATATGTATTATGTATATATATATATATATGTATATATATATATAGAGAGAGAGAGAGAGAGAGAGATACATGCTATTTTTGCATCTTATAGTTGCTAATTTTCAGACAAATTCCCATAGACATGTTTCTGTCCACCTGATGGAATCTTGAATGAGTTAAGTAAATGCTATTATTTTCTTCAAGGTCCTGATCCAGCAACTCAGCAAGTACACACTCAGTGTATCATATTATAAAATGACAAAAAACAGTCTTCTGTTTCCAGTTGTTTGATCAGGAATTTTATAAATGGTAAAAGTTATTTTTGTTACATCTATGTTCAAATCAAATCAAATCAATTTTATTTATGAAAAGGCTAATTTCTGAAACCAAGGCACTTGTACAATAAATACATGAAGCAAAATAAATTATTCTAACAAACATATAGTTCAACAGACAGCAATATAATAGCAGCATAGAAAAGCAAACTAAACCTCAATCAATAAATGCCCAGCTAAAAAGATAGATTTTCAAAGCTATTTTAAAATTCTAGGCAGTTAGGCAGTCTTCCAATGAGGTAGAGAGTTCCACAGGGACGGGGCAGCAAAAGTAAATGCCCTTGCTCTAGATGTTTGCAGACGTACCCTGGGAACCTCTAGCAATCCCTCATCAGAGGATTGGAGAGGATGGAGGGGACAGTAGGAACAAATGAGATCTTTCAAGTAACCTAGTCTCTGTTCATGTAGGGCCTTATAGGTTAGCAAAGCAACCTTAAAGGTGATGTGCCACTGTATATGCAGCAGGTGCAGACAGCGGAGCACAGGCATCATATAACTGGTTCTTGATGCACCAGTCAATAGCCTGGCTGCCGTGTTCTGTACCAGCTGCAAGTGGCAGATATCAACCCCCAGCAGCCCAAGGTAAGGGCATTGCAGTAGTCAAGAAGGGAGGAAATGAAGGCGTGAACCAATGTTGGAAGATCATCGGGAGGAACCAAATGTTTCAGCTGGGTGATATTTCTTAGATGGTAAAAAGAAGCTTTAACATCTGCTGACACCTGTGATTTTAGGGTCAAGCAGTCATCAAACATAACACCCAGGTTCTGCACCCGGTCTGAGATAGCTAGCTGAACACCTCTGAGCCATAGATCTGAAGGTGAACCTGCCAACATACCCACCTCATGGCGATCTGGGTTCACAACCAACACCTCAGCTTTTTCAGGGTTCAACCTTAGCCAGCTCACATTCATCCAGGCCTGAATTTCAGTCAGACAGCTGTTGAGCACCGAGACAGCATCATCTTGTTCTGGGACAAAAGACATGTATAGCTGAGTGTCGTCTGCATAGCAGTGGAAACTCAAGCCATACCATCTAATAATCGCTCCCAATGGCAGCATATACAGTATACTGCAAACAACGTGGGTGCTAAGATGGATCCCTGTGGAACCCCACAGGGCAGAGAGAATGGAGTCAAGGTACAAACCCCTGACACCACTCTCTGAGTCCTACCCGTGAGGTAAGATTGAAACCATCTGAGGACAACCCCTGAGAGTCCGCAGATAAACCGCAGGCAATCCAACAGCACACCATGGTCCACAGTATGAAATGTTGCAGAGAGATCAAGAAGGACCAAGACGAAACAGGCCCTTTGATCTCTCACTATCAGGAGGTCATTTAGTACCCGAACAAGAGCCATCTCAGTACTATGTCTCTTCCTGAAACGGGACTGGAGAGAATCATAGATATTGTGGCTGGTCAAATGGTCTTCCAGTTGCAATGCCACCACCTTCTCAATAACCTTACCCAAAAAGGAAAGGTTAGAGACTGGCCTGTAGTTTGCTAGACAGTCGGGATCCAAGGAAGGCTTTTTAAGGAGAGGCCGAACTACGGCCTCCTTAAGGGAAGCTGGCCTCCTTAAGGAAGCTGCTGGTCCAATAGAAGGTATCAAATCATTTGCTTCTGTATCACTCATGGTTTGTCAGCAGTTAATTCATTAGATGAGGTCTCCCTGGCCAGGAGTGTGACTGTTTCTCCATCCCTCCCCCAAACACACACACATACACACACACACACTAAGAGATCTCAGTAGCTCTTATCTGTTATGTTTGGGAAGCAGGCTGCAGCCCTTTCTGTAAAAACTAAATTTATATATTTAGTCTGAGTAGTTCACTGAAGACCTGGCATTTTATCAGCTAGGTCTTGAGTGGTTAAAAAACAGTGTAAATCTTTGCAACATTTACTGGGAAAGGGTAACATTTATGAGGTATGAATCTTTCTTGAAAGATATTCTTCCCCAAAAGAAGTTAGTAGCACAAAACATTTAAATGCTAGACATTTAAATATGCAAGCTGTTGCATTTTGAAGGGGGGTAAACAAGTCTCCAGTTTAATAGGCAACCAATATTTAACAAGCTGTTTCAGTTTCCTAATGGCCATCTAATAAGCAGCTTGGAGTTATGCCTCCAACATTCTAAACAGAAAGAAGGAATTTTTAGTTGTCATGGTGATTTGTAGATGTGGAAGGATAAATTGAAAAGTCAATACAATGTGTTCCATGATACTCCATTTTCAAGCTACAGATAGCAAAATGGCTGTAGGCTCCACCCACAGTCATAAAAAAGGGCCCCTTTACCTTACGGTCTAAAACTGAACCAAAGAAAATTAAGCTGTTTACCTATACTCCTGACACTTGGAGGGATTTTTTTCACAGGATACATGGCACAAAGTGGTGCATTCAGTTTCTATTCCCTTCAACCACAGTGCTGTACTGATCTTTGATATAGAGCTATGCTGGGGCTTTTATATCCCACCTCAGGGTCACATGATCCATTTCATTATCCCATTTTCTATTCAAACATGATTTTAAGCCACTGCCCCAGCACAAATACAATTGTCTCAAAGCACCTGTTTTCCCCCAGCTTATTCTGTGTATGGTCCTCCCTCACATTGCTCTCTAATATATTCCTACTATGTTAGTCCTGCACACAGAATTACCCCCCCCCCCGACTAGAATTAATGACAAAATCTCCTGTTGACTGCCTTAACATACAGGGGGGAAAACCTGTGAGTCTCACCCCACTTTATATGAAATAACGACAATACCTCCCTGGCTGCTTTACCTCCTGCTAAATTTGTTTCTTAAACCCATAGCACTCACCATGTACCTTGGGCTATACTAACTGCAATATGCTGTGCCTGTATATGAGATAGTCAGCTATTGTAAATAATCAGACCAATTGCTGTTATTTCTTGTATTTTGTTGTCTCTGTACTTGTGCACCCATACTCTGTCACTACCTTTCTGTGTTTCCTCCTGTCAAGATGTGGAACCTTTGAAAAAGAGCATTTTGCTCAAAGGTTATGTCCGAATGAAATATATAAACAAACAAACAAATAAATAAATAATACATTTGAGAATCTAAGTACTTAAAACAAACCAACCAGAAAATGAATAATGTCTAAACTAGCAAATGCAGGTATTATACATTAGGGGATATATTCACATTGTTTAATGGGTGATTCCCCGCCTTTACATGACTGCTAGCTCCAGCCCAGGACTTTCCTTCCTAATCTGCCTCTGCTAAGAAAGGGGTGGGTAGAGCTGGCAGGCTGTTCTGAGATAAACCAGGGAACAACAGCTAAGGAGCTTACCCTTAGTGTTCTCACACATGGTTCATAGTGCATTCACTAGCCTCAGCACTGAAGCACTTTTGTACCTTAAATGTATTTTATAATGCCCAAATGCCTATAAGTTACTGCAGGGATGCCCAGTTGTGCAAGGGAAGATATTGGGACAGATTCACAAAGCGTGCTTAGAGCGGCACAAACTGGCAAACAGCAACTTGTACCAAAACCTGATGTACCAGGGACCCTACACCAGATTTGTGTACAGGAGGGGTCCCCACGCCTAAGTCCCCATACTGGGGGTGACCACTTCCATGCGACAAACAGGTGGTGCATGGGAGGGGTATGCTGCAAGCTTCTGCAAGCATCCTTGCCATCATCCCTAGTGGTCTAACTGCCCTTCCTCCCCAAACCCTGATAATGTTTGGTCTGACATGAATAATGAACATGCCCTATCTTGGTCTAGTAATCCTTCCCCCAGGCTGAATCCCGATAGTGCCTAGTGTTATAATAATAAATAAAATGTCCCATCCTGGTGGTCTAGTCCCCCCAATCCCTAATAGTGCATGGTTGGATATTAATAATGATTTCACCCTGTCCTGGTGGTCTAGTGGCCCTCCTCCTCACCCCAGCAGGTAGTGCTCACCACACCACTCCCCCCCAATCCCTGAAACGCAGCCGGCGACCAGCACAGTCCACCTCTCACCTCCTTGGCCAGCTGCCAGACTGAACTCTCAGTGTGCAACTACTGTATTAGTGTATGTGCTCATGAATAATTATAAGGGCCTGGGCCGGTACTGCAATTCAATGGAATAATGAAGGGAAATTGTTTCCAGAGAAGAGATAGTGCTGAATACTTGGTATCCTATATTGAGAGAGTATTTGCAGATGGGCATCAGTTTTACCAAGGTATGTGTGGTGTTGCACATTTACTGTAGTTTTATATGGTTTGTTTGTAAGTATTATCATCTGTAGTATTTAATTTAGTGCATTTTATTTAGTGTAGGCCACTGAGATACTAGAGGTACTTGGAGTGGTACTGTAACAGTCTGATTTTCTTTTTGGTAACAGGATTTGGATTTGGGGTAGCAGTTGGTGAGAAAGTGTACAAACAAAAACTTCTGGCTATACTCCTGGTCTTGTGCATTGTAAACTGTACACTGTAAGCATGGGATTAAACAGTCAGGGCTATTGTTTGTGGGTGTGCTGAAATTACACCTGTATACCTTGTATCTTGTAGATGATGACCCAAAACATATTGCATCTTTAATCTTTATAAAGGATAACGGAGTGTTCCTGGTATGGATATAACCTGAGTCAACAGACTTGAACCCTGCTGAGACAGTGTGGCATCAGCTGAAGCGCTACATCCAGAGAAGGACCAAACCATAGAACCATGCACAGCTGGCATGCACGATCTGACGCGTCTGATGTACAGTGCTAACAGAGGAAGCATTCAAAAGATAAAAGATGATTTGGAGAAAGTCACAGCAGTTGTGGTTCAATACCAAAAAAGGTAAAATCATGCACCTAGGACATAGGAACACAGGTATTAAGTATAGGATGGGTGGAGGTATTGACAGTCACTAGACAGGAAAGCAACTTTGGGATTTTTATATTAAAGGATGCTGAGGTGACAGCACATTGCGACAAAGCCAAGGGCAGGGCTAGTGGGATACTGGGGTGCATAAGATTTATCCTACAAATTAGAATAACAAGCTGTGAATGAGATGAGTACATCCAGCAGACATGGGTTTAGAAACATAGAAACATAGAAGTTGACGGCAGATAAGGACCGCAAGGCCCATCCAGTCTGCCCATTTCTTTTTCTACCTTATAAATGTGCCATCGGCCTTTGCTCTGTCAGTGACCTATCTATTCATAGTCATTTGTATTGCTCCCTTATGCCTATCCCATGCCTGTTTGAAGCCCTGCACTGTATTCATAGCCACCACTTCTTGTGGTAAGCTATTCCATGCATCTACCACCCTTCTGTGAAAAAGAATTTCCTCACATTCCCCTTAATCGGCCTCCCTCTAATCTCATGCTGTGTCCTCTTGTCCTGCAATTTTTCTTATATTTAAACATGTTAGACTCTTTCACCTTGTTTATGCCTTAAGGTGTTTAAATGTCTCGATCATATCACCTTCTCCCTCCTTTGCTCAAGGGTATACATATTGAGCTCCGTTAATCTGTCCTCATATGTCTTCTGATGCAGTCCCTGCACCATTTTGGTTGCCCTTCTCTGGACTGCCTCAATTTAGGTTAATGTCCTTGTGAAGGTGTGGCCTCAATACTGCCAGCAGTACTCCAGATGGGGCCTAACTAATGTCTTGTACAGAGGATTATTACTCCTCTTACGACTTGATGATACCCCTACTAATACACCCTAACACCCCTAGCCTTACCTACTGCTTTAGAGGTCTGCTTGGATGATTTTAGGTCATCAGTGATGATGATGCCCAAGTCTCTTTCTTCCTTTGTGACTGCTAGCAACTCCCTCCCAGCCTATAAGTGGCTTCAGGGTTTCTCTTCCTATGTGCATGATTTTGCACTTCTTTGCATTAAATCCCAGTTGCCACTCTTCTGACCATTTTGCTAGTTTATCCAGATCTCTTCTCATTCTGCCCACCCCATCTGGATCATCTACTCTGTTGCAGATCTTGGTGTCATCTGCAAACAGACAAGCCTTACCCTCTAGTCCATCTCGAGGTCACTAATGAAGATGTTGAATAGGACTGGCCCCAGGACTGATCCCTGAGGTACCCCACTTGTGACTTGCATCTCTTCTGACTGTATACCATTTACCACCACTCTCTGTTTTCTGCCAGTCAACCAGTTTGCCACCCAGTTGACCAACTTCTGACCACCCGAGCCTACCTAGCTTATTTATCAATCTTCTATGGGAACAGTGTCAAAAGCTTTGCTGAAGTCAAGGTAGGCGACATCAACTCTCCCCTTGGTCCACCACTCTGGTTACCCAGTCAAAGAAATCTATGAGATTAGTTTGACAGGACCTTCCTTTGTAAACCCATGCTGTCTTGGATCCTGTGCCTATGGATTCCAGGTGTTGCACTATCCTTTCCTTAAGGTGCCTCCATAATCTTGCCCACTACTGAGGTAAGACTGACGGTCTGTAGTTCCCGCCTCCTCCCTGCTACCACTCTTGTGGAGCGGGATCACATAAACCCTTCTCCAGTCTTCTGGGACCTCTCCTGTGCTCAGAGACTCACTAAACAATTCTGCTAATGGCTCTGCTAGTTCCTCCTTTAGCTCCTTAAGTACCCTGGGATGTATGCCATCAGGTCCCATTGCCTTATCCACCCTGAGGCTTAGCAAGCTCTTGTAGGACCCTTTCTTTTGTGAAGGGAGTAGTGCTCACCTCCCTCCCCTGTGTCCATGATGCTGAGCGTGGGCCCTGCCCTACCTTCTCTTCAGTAAATACTGAGCAAAAGTATCTATTTAGGATAGATGCCTTTACAGGGTCCTCCTCCTCACATGCTCCCTTTTCTCCATTAAATCAGCAATACCCCTCTGGACTTTCTCCTTTCACTAATGTATCTATAGAAAGTCTTGTCACCTTCTTTTACTGTTCGTGCTAGTGTTTCCTCAGTTTGGGACTTTGCCTGCCTTACTGCCTTACCTGCTTCCCTTAGGGCAGTTTGGTATGCCTCCCTATCTTCATCCCTGTGTTCCTTATATTTTCTGAAGGCCAGCCTTTTGGCTCTGACCTTTTCTGCTACTGTATTTGAGAACCAAAGTGGTTTCCTTCTTCTTTTACTTCCTTTTCTGTCTAACACAATGGGATGTTGCTTCAAGTATTGTATCCTTAATGCTTGCCCACTTTGCCTGTACCTCCTCACCTGTGTTTCTTTTTGCCAGGGCTAGCTTAACTCTGTTGGCCATCTTATCAAAGTCAGCTCTCCTGAAGTCCCATATTTTTGCCTTGGAATGGGATGATTTAGATGTAGTAGCCAAATTGAACCATACCATGTGATGGTCACTGGACCCCAGGTGACCTTCTACCTGGAGATCTGTGATCCCTTCTTTGTTAGTCAGTACTAGATCTAGGATAGCCCTGTCTCTTGTGGGTTGCTGTACCAGTTGTTTGAGGCCCTCCCCCTGCAGGGAATCCACTATGAGTCTAGTTCTGGCAGATGTTCCTACTGGTATTGACCAATCTATATCTGGCATGTTGAAGTCTCCCATTATCAGAACCTCCCTTTAGCTGTCATGTTTTGTATATCTTCTAACAGTAATGTGTCATGTCCTCCTCTGGTCTGGGGCCTGTAGACAACCCCAGTTCTTATGGCTGTCCCATTTCCTGTTTCCAGGGTGACCCACAGTTCTTCTGGCTCCTTATGTATTCTGAATTTCTGTAGCTTTGATATTTTCATTGTATACAGAGGCCACTCCTCCCCCCTTTTGCCTCGGTCTCTTCTGAACAATACATAGCCAGGTACTGAAGTCTCCCAAGTGTGGTTACTGGTAAACCACGTCTCACTAATTGCTACTATGTCCAGTTTAGCCTCTGACATTATTGCCTGCAGGTCTGGGATCTTATTTCCAAGGCTGTGAGCATTTGTGTACATGATTTTCCATTGGCCAGATTTTTGGTGTGTTAGTTGTTGGGTGAAGTTTGGCATTACCCTGTGCATCGTGTGGGGAGACAAACCTTTTTCTTACCTGGTGATGCAAATGAATGGCAAACACGCTGAATTCCTGTTTGACCACTAGCTGAGGGGAGGGTGTTCTTCCCATTCGACGTGGGGTGCCAAACCTCTCCCCATTTGCTAGTTTAAATATTCCCAAAGACGTCAAACTTCTGCCCCAATGCACTGACTCCTCTTTAGTCAGATGCAGTCCATCAAATTTAAAGAACTTTCGCTCCCAGAACTGTTGCCAGTTCCCTACAAATCTGTGTCCTTTTCCTGGCACCAGTCCTTGAGCCACGTGTTTAGCTCCCTATCTCTCCTTCTCTGACCTTCCGTCCATGTTCCCTTCTCCCAGACTGGCAGGATCTCAGAGAAGGAGATGCTGGACGAAATAGATGATAGTTTGTCACCCAGCTTAGTCAGGTGTTCCTTGGTCTCCACAACTGACCCGGCTGGCGAGATCGTTAGTCCCTATGTGACTAGGACATCAATGTTTTCTCCTGCTTTGTGAACAATTTGGCAATGCGGCCAGTGTCTCTCCATGCTGATGTACCTGGGAGACATCTGACCATCACCCCTGGCTGGAGATGGGTATCAACTCCCCGAATCATGGAGTCTCCTATGATCAGAAGTTTTTTGGATTTCCTTGGTTTGATTCCCACAAGCTCCACTTGCATACTTTGTGACTCGGAACAAGTCACTTAACCTCGTCAGTGCTCCCAGTTGCCCCTTGTGCCTAATGGGTGTTACTTAACATAGAAACATAGAATCTGTCAGCAGATAAGGATCATACGGCCCACTTACTCTGCCCAATTCTCTACTCACTGTTGCAGCCCCAGATCCTATTTGATCTGTTGCTGTCCCGTTCTGCACATCTCCAGGGTACCTTTATGTCTATCCCATACACTCTTGAACCCCAGTATTGTTTTCACACCCACCAGTTCTTCTGGAAGGCTGTCCCACAGTTCCACCACCTTTTCAATGAAGAAGTACTTCCTAACATTACCCCCAAGCCTTCCACCCTTCAGCCTCACATTATGCCCCCTTATTCTTGTGCAGAGTTTTCACTGAAATATGCTTTCCCCTGTACCCTGTTTATTCCCCTAAGTTATTTGAAAGTCTCTTTCATATTTCCCTTCTCCCTTACTTCCTCCAGTGAACAGATATTAAGGCCTGTATGTCTTTCCTTGTAGGGTTTCTGGTGCAGTCCATGTACCATCTTCATTGCCCTTCTCTAGACTGCCACTATTTTGTCAATGTCTTTCCAGAGATGTGGTCTCCAGAACTGGACACAGTACTCCAGCTGTGGCCTCACTAGTGATCTGCACAGTGGCATCATCACCTCTTTCCTCCTACTTGTTATGCCTCTCCCTATGCACCCCAACATTCTGTTTGCTCTCCCCATTGCCTTTTAACACTGTTTGGTCACATTCAGATTGTCAGATATGATAACCCCCAGGTCTATCTCCCGACTTGTGGGGGTCAGAATTTCCCCACCCATCCTGTACATGTCCCTTGGATTTTTGTGACCCATGTGCATAATCTTACACTTTTTAGCATTGAAACTCAACTGCCAGACATTCCACCACTCCTCTAATAGGCTTAGGGCCTTTCTCATTTTTTTCCACCCCCTCTGGTGTGTCCACTCTGTTGCAGACCTTCGTGTCATCTGTGACTAGGCACACCTTTACCTCCAGATGCTCTGCAGTGTCGCTAATGAAGACATTGAATAGGACTGGCCCCAGCACCAACCCCTGTGGCACCCCACTGGCCACCTCCCTCTACTCAGATTTCATTACATTTGCCACCACCCTTTGAGTCCTGTCCTTTAGCAAGTTCCCAATCCACTTTACCACTGTAGAACCCACTCCCAGGCTCCTGAATTTATTTAGCAATCCTGTGCAAGATGGTGTCAAAGGCCTTGCTGAAATCCAGGTAGGATACATCCACCGCCCCTCCCTGATCCACCACCCTGGTTACCCAGTCAAAGAAATCTATATGGTTCATCTGACAGGACCTTTCTGCTGTGAATCCATGCTGCCTTGGATCCTGTGCCTTGCTATCCTCCAGAAACTTCTCAATCCTCTCCTTAAGTAATAACTCCATTAGTTTACCCACTACTAAGATCAGGCTTACAGGCCTGTATTTGCCTGCATCCTTTCTGCTTTCACTGTTGTGGAGAGGGACCACATCTGCCCTCCTCCAGTTCTCATATACCTCCCTGCCTCTAGTGATGCACTGAAAAGAGCAGCCAGTGGTTCCACCAGCACTTCCCTGAGTTCTTTTAGTACTCTGGGGTGGATCCCATCTGGCCTCATTGCCTTATCTGCTTTTATATTCCTGAGTTCTTCTAGGACTCTTTCCATCATTAATGGCCTGGTATCTATCTCCTTTCCCTGAATACCTCTCTTAATGAGTCTCGGCCCCTCACCCTCCCCTTCCCTGCTGAATACTGAGCAAATGTACTTGTTCAGAATCTTAGTCTTTTCTAGGTCATCCTCCACCCTTTCTCCTCCTTCCTTCTTCAGCCTATTTCATTTTGGGCCTTTTTCCTCTCACTAATGTACCTGAAAAAGGTATTGTTGCCTTTCTTAATAGCCTGGGCTATATCTTCCTCTGTCTGTGCTTTAGCCCTTCTGTTTTTCCCAGATTTCCTATGCTTCTCCAGATATTGTTCTCTGTCTGTATCCTTTTGTATTTCCTTGTACCTTCTGAAGGCTCTTCTCTTACTTTCTCAGCCACTATCTTCAAGATCCATAACGGCCTTTTCTTTCTTTTACTTTTGTTATGCATTTTGACACAGTGCCATGTTACTTCTGTTATGACTCACTTAAGACTAGACCACTGTTTTTTCCAAATTTCCCCCTGTACCTTCTGCTGCTGGGGCTCTTTTGTGATTTCTACCCATCTCCTTAAAGTTAGCCTTCTTGAAATCTAGGACCTTTTTCCTTGTATGGCTTGCCTCCTGCACTGTGGTTATCTTAAACCATACTGTCCTGTTGTCGCTAGTACCAAGGGGACTGCCCACCTCCACATCTGTGATTCTGTCCCCCAGTTACCAAAGACTAAAATAAAACAAATAAATAAAAAATAAAAATGAGAGGGGTTATCTCCTGCAGAAAGCAGGAGGTGGTTCTGCCACTATATTGCTGCCTTGTATACCCCCACTTGAAGTACTGTGTCCAATTTTGGAGACCACCCATTGGAAAGGATATAGGCAGGGTGGAGGTGGTCCAGAAGAGGGCAACTAAAATGCTGCAGGGTTTGCATTAGAAGCCTTATGAGGAGAAAATGGGGGATGTCAGCAGGTATACCCTGGAACTGAAGAGAGAGCAATGCTCGAGACCAACAAGTACCTCAAAGGCATAAAAAAGTACAGGTGGAGTCTCTTTCAAATGAATATGAGCTAAAGGACCAGAGGCATGTGATGAAGCTGAGGGGGGGAGTTGAGGAGAAATGTGAGGAAATATTTCTTCATAGACTGGGTGGTAGATGCCTGAAACAGATTGCCAGCAGAAGTGGTAGAGGATTAAATAGTGGGATGCATCAAGCATGGAATGCGATTCATATAGGGGTATATCAGAACAGATGCAGGTGGACCTAAGGTTTCACATTAGACCAATGCAGACGTGAACCTTTCAGCTCTGACCGCTAGGATTTTAAATCATTGTGAATCGGCCTGATTGAATGCTCAGAAAACCATCACGTCAGAAAAAAAAAAAAAAATAACTACAAATGTAACCTCTCTGCCAATCAGTCCCTGCCAAATCAGAGCTTACCTTAGCCCGTGTGGATTCCTGTTCCTGCTCTCCTCAGTGCCCCAATAATGCCTGAAATTTTTTTCTCTCTCCTGTTCCTTTTGTGCCCCTTTAGCCCCGTGCTTACAGCCCCATTATGCAATTCAGCCCCTCTGTCAGTCCCGGTGTCCCCATTAGCTAAGAGATCCATGGAGCTTATGGATCAGGGCTCATGAATATTATTGAGCTCAGAGCCCCAGTCTCATGAATATTCATGAGGTCGCCTCTGCCCTTGGAAAAGCCATGTCTCAGCAGCCGCAATGAGAAAAAGAAATGTATAATCCATAAAGGTATCCAGTGATGATAGCAACTGCAAATGAGTGACTGCAAAAACAGTGACTCATTTTCAGGTTATCATCAGGGCTACCTGAAGGTGGCACCACACTGAAGCGGCTGTAGAAAAGAGAGACCAGGGAGGGGATAGCAAAGGGAAGGGGAGGGATAGGGAGGAGAGTCTGTGCCTGATCCAGCCAAGCTAGCCCTGTGGCAGGGTGGTGCAGGTGGCTAGCTCTGGCTGAGCAGGTACAGGGTTCTGGGCTAGAGACCAGGAGGGTTACAATTTTGCCACTGCCTGTGGGTGCGGCACTTAATTTTTCTTGTAAATGCGGGCTGTGCTCCTTCCCCAACATGCACCCCCACTGGAGTTATCTTTATTCAGGGGAGCGGGGGGGGGTAATGAGGGGTACAGCCCTCCCACAAAAACACTATTTGTTTTGCTGGATGTTGGGTCACTGGCAAGTGTATATCACCAATTTGCTTTTCGGCGATATACACTCGCCATAATAAACAGTGTCGGTGGCTCAGCAGGTAGCACACTCACCACTGAGGCTGGGAGATCAGAAGGCTGTGGGTTCTGTCCCCACACCAGGCACTTGGGTTAAATCCCAATACTGACACTGCAGGGCAGCATGGGAGGGCTGCTGCCCTCCTGAGGCGCCGACTTTCAGATGAGATGTTAAACCAAGGTCTCATCTGCCTGTTCTGGTGGCTGTTAAAGATTCCGTGGCACTTCTCAAAAAAAGAGTAGGGGACTATTTATTAGTACAAAAGACAAATAAAACAACAGGGTAAACAATCAAAGAAAAATAATACAATCACAAGTTCTTGTTTTTTCTGTCCGAATACATTCTGTGCTGAAAACATGCATACTTCATATCCAAAAACTAAATATTTTTCTATTATATCTATCATTAACTTTATAATATATTTTCCCATACTCTGTTATCAAAATCCATTATAAGCAATCTATGTTCTTCTGTCATGAGTAATTATGCTAGGGGTAACATACTTATACAATTCTTCCATCTCTTTTTCCAAACAAATTCTGGCAGCACTGATTCATAGTACAAACTGTGTCTCTGTATTTCTTTCTCTATTAGCTGTATTACACCTACTGGTGGTGTATCTACTTATCTACACACATATTTGCATCTAAATTGCCACAAATAAAATGTAATATATGTGAAGATTAGCCTAATGGTTCCTTCATCCATACTACTGATAGTGTCCATATACCCAGTCACAATCTGTTCATATGTTGGTTTATTCCATGCTTTATTTTGCCACCTTTTTGCTAGTATAGTCCAAAATGCAGTAACATATGAACAGTCCCTTAGAAAATGTTCCTGCATTTCTTCTTGGTCACCACATGCCTGATAGGGGTATATTCTTTCTTCTTTTCTCATGTTTATTGTTACCTTTTACTCCCAATCTACCAGGTACACACAGCCATACAATGTCCCACATTCTTGGTGGAATCCTATTCTCTATTAAATAACTCTCAACTCTATTAATAGCTCCTTGACTTATATTTTTATATATGATTGGAATACGATATCCCTGTTCTTGTATGGTCCCATATAATATTCTTATATTCAGGGTCAGCACCTGTGTTTTTTTCAGCTTCCATTGCTTTATTTTAACAATTGATCAGGATACTGAGGATATAATTGGGATTTCTTAAAATTTTTGATAGTCTTGTGCCCAAGTCAAAAAAATAGGTTCTATCCAGGCTTGTGCTGTCATCCTCCAGGTTTGTACTCCCGGTGCTATATAAGACATCAATGATGTATGCATATAAATACTATATATGTAACTTATGGGATTAATAAGATCTATACCTCCACCTTTAATAGGTTGATATAATACTCCATGTTATATGGGGTTTAAACGGTTGCCCCAGACCATCTGAAAAATCATACTGTAAATTTGTACCTCAAAATGTGCTGGGGGGACCACACTTAAATATATGAGTAAGGATAATATGAATGTTTTTATAAGTAAAACATTCTTACATTTAGTCTGCTGCCATGATTTCCACCTCTGGACTTTTTTATTACATGCCTGAATTTCTTTTGACCAATTTCTTTCCATCATATCTCCTTTCCCATACACTATTCCTAATATCTCAGTTTCTTCTTTTGCAACTGTGATCCCCTTAATGTTTTCCTGTGTACCTGATGCATCACTAATGGGGTATGTTTTACTTTTTTTTTTTATTGTTATGCCTGTTATATTCTCAGAATCTTCTATAAGTTCCATTGCTTTTGTCTGCATTTTTTATATTTGGCATTAGTAGACAGATATCATCTACTTACGCAATGATTTTAGTTAGTGGTCTGCAATCATGTAAACATATGATAAGTACATCTTGGGCTTGCTGAATAATATGTAGTACTGGGTCAATACACAAAACATACAGCAGGGGGCTCATCAGGCACACCCTGTCTAATATCCCTGTTAATTTTCACCACTGGTTCCAGGTACCCATTTATTAATAGTTTTGTGGCCGCAATTCCATATTTTTTGATATCCAGTTTACACATTTCTCTGGTAGTCCATATTGCATTAACTCCTTCTGCAAATAAAAGTGAGAAATTTTGTCGAAAGCCTGCTCATGATCCAGGCTTAAAATAATACCATCCATTTTATTCTGCTTCCCCATTTCCACCAATTCTCTTAATAATTATAAATTATCTTGGATTCGCCTGCCTTGAACTGAACAAGTTTGCCCTGGATCTATCAGTATAGCTGCCACTTGTGGCAATCTGGATGTTAACATTTTCAATTTGTAAATCTACATTCATCATGCTCAAAGGTCTCCAATTTTTTTTATTCCTTTCTGTCATTATTTTTATATATCAATATCTGGATTGAAAGTCCTAATTGGGGTGCTATATGTTCTTCACTTAATATACTATTATATACTGGTTTAAGTATATCAATCATACCTTCCTTAAATTTTTTATAAAATTCTGATGATATTCCATTTGGCCCTTGTGTGCTATTATTACAATAAGTTGAAATAGCTTCCCCAATTTCCAGATCAGTTATGGGCCTACCCATATGAAAACAATCCTCTTGTGAAAGGACAGGATTATCTATAGTCTTTAACATATTGCTTAATTCTTCTTCAATAGGATAATATTCATAATATAATGAGGTATGATATTGTACTACAGTATCCATAATATATTTTATTAGTTGTAACAATTGTATTCTATTCAGTGTATAGTCCTTGCGTTATTCTCTGGTCTCTACGTTTTTTATAACTCTCATATATATTCCCTACTCCAGTCTTCCCTGGTGTTACAATCCTATGTTCATATAACACGGATTCAGCTCACTTGTACTGCAATTTTTCCATTTCTTCCCTAATACCACTTAGCTGGGAGAAATAGTCATGTTGTCCCTCATTAATTTTACTCAAAATTTTACAATACTGTGCTCTTAATGTCAAGTATCTTTTATGTTTGTGTTTTGATTGTTTTGCTGCAATTTGTTGTAATAATTTCTGTTCCTCTTTCTGCGTTTGATTCCACCATCTGCTAAAATTTTTGTCTAAAAAGGCAGTTGTTCTTGCATCTAGTAAATCCTGTACTTTAATTTGATTTTCCTGTGTTGCAATTAAGGTGTTATTCATCTTCCAATATCCTTTTCCTACCTTCACATTTTCATTTTGATTTACTGTGACTAGAACCATTAAATGGTCTGTGTTTTCTATTGGGATTACATTTGCAGTCTAGACATGTAAGTTTCTTGACACAAAAACATAATCTAGCCATGCAGCTAGGCTTTTTCTATAAAAGGTAAATCCTCCTGTCTTATGCTTTGCTCTGTAGGCATCTAGTAGATTCCCTTCAGCTATAATTTTATTTAATGCAGTGGAGTCACAGTATTGTTTTTTATGAACAATAACATCAGTACTAAGACAGTTGAAATCATCTCTCTACATTAATTGTCTCATAGTCATTAAGCATGGTTTGATCACATTAAACAAATCTATCCTGTTTTTCTTTTCGGTGGTGCATATGTGTTTATCACTCTCCACACCATATTCTCATATGCAAAATCTTACAACGAAGCCCTCCCTGGTAATATGTCAGCCAGTTCTGTTACAGTAAAATTATAATCCCCAAATAAAATTCCTACCCCATCACACCTTTCTATCCCCATTGAGTAAAAGGATGGTCCCCATACCCATGCTCTTTTGGCTAATGGCACATCATTAGTGCAGGTGTAGTCTCATAGCCTGTAACATACAAATGTAAGTGTTGTGTTGTTTAATAAGAGAAAGGGTCATGAGTTTCCTTCTATAATATTTTATACTGTTTGTGTTGAGGGTTGCCACTTTCAAAGTGTATGATGCAAGCATGACCAGGGGTGTAAACGTGTTTCTTCCCTTTTCATCCTAGCTCTCCTTTTTTACTCAAATGCTGGCTTCTGTAACACAGAGATTTCTGTGTTTTCTGCCATACTTTTGTAACCTTTTATGACAAAGAATCCTCATCCGAATCTGAAGACATCCCATGTTGTAAAGAGATGGTGGTAGAGTGTTCAGATTCTGTGTTTTGATCTGGTTCAGATGTTTGTAAAACTCCATATTTGTTGGTTGCGGAGATTGTTTTAGATATTTTTGCCTCTGATTGTAACTTCCTGACTGGTGGCCTTTTTTTTTCATAGTTTGAAAGGCTTCGGGTGGGGCATACTATTGATGTCTGCTTTTATCCCCACCTAAAGGCCCTCTGTCTCCATAATGTAGTTTCCAGTTCCCATAATGCTGCCTGTTTCTAAGTCAATGACCATGATAGTTGTTTCCCCTTCTTGGTCTACTTGTTGTTCTCTAGCTGGTTGTTGGTCTTTTGGTTCCTCTGTATGGTTTTGTTTTTGTTTCTCTCCTGCTATAGCCTGTGTATCCTGTGTGGTTCTAGCTCTCTTCATACTTATTTTTTGAGCATTGGTCAGAATGATCTCTTGAGCTGCTCTATCTTGCCTGTTATGAGAGACCCACTCATAGGCAGTATATGAATGTCCAATTTCTTCGCATAGATTACATTTAACTTCATCAGTGCACTGTGAGCTGTGATGTCCATACTCCAGGCAATTGTTATGTTTTATCCAGTTGCAGGCACTATTATAATGCATCAGTGACCCACATTTGAAACAAGTCCTGGACTAACCTTGATAGAAACAGTGTACTCTTTCTCATCCTAAAAGGAAAGAGCTAGGCAAATGTTTTGGGCCTTGCAGTGACATGTTTAACCTCACTCTATATTTCCAGCCCCCAGTCCATATATGTTCTTCATCTAATATTGAAGTTGGCTGGCCTAGGACCTTACATCTCTGATTTAACCAGTGTGTGATATCATGGATATTAACAGTCTCATTTCAAAATAAAATGGTGATATTTCTGATCGCAGGTTTGGTAAGTGGAATGGCTTTAAAGGGCATCCGCAATACTGTAAACTTTTTCTTTTCATATGCCTTCCAAAATCTCTCTAGACTCATAGGTGTCCAAAAGCTCACATCGAAGTTTGTGTCTCCTGCAGCATGACTTAGCTTGTATATTTCATTTGAAAAGAATCTTAATGATTCTTTTAAAAGTGTTCTCCCTGCATAAATTCTATCAGGTGGTGGGTCATACCCCCTTGATAATGCAACCTCACTGCATTCTTTCTTTGTGTTGGTAAATTTATTTGGGTCTGTCTGTCTCTCTGTCTAAAATTAGTCCAAACTCTTGCAGGTTGCCATTCTTCCAAATTCTCCTGTTACTGTTCAGAAGCCACCCTGTCCTCCAATTAGTTTCTGTAGCTCCTGAACTCATTCAGGGCTTTCTTGGTGGGCTATGAGTAACATCTTCAGATCTAAGATCCATATTAAAGTCTATAATAGGGCTATTGGGCGGTTATTTGATGTTCAGTAGTATGGTGGGTTGTACTTGGTCCTGGTGGGGTTCCTGCTATGAGGGACTCCTTCCCCATCTTCCACCCAAATCCCATCTTTATTTTGTATCCATACTGCATACTGCATTAACTAGGGCATTTGAAACTGACCAAGGTGTCAGACAACTAGTATTAACAGTTTCTTCAGTATCTGTTGCTCGTCCTGCCCTCAGACCTTGAATTTTATTCTATACATCCCCACTCTTATCACGCTTGAGATTCTGTTTAAGTAATTCACTTACCGCTTCCTGCAGTGGTACACTGTCATTATCAGTGTCTATGAGTACTGTCTCCAGGTGTGTTTCCCTCTGTTCCAGCGGCAGCTTTGATGTAGCTGCATCATCTTTTCTTTCTTCGTTGCTGTCAGTTTCCTTATTCTGTTTGTCAGTTGGTGCTTCAGTAAGCTCCATGTCACTGCTGTCATCCTTGTCTGCAGTAAATGATTTCAATAATGCAGCTATAAGACGTCTTCTTTGCTTAACTGATAACTGTGATAAAAAAGCATCCTCATCAACTGAACCTTCAGAGTCTTCTTTCTCTATTATTTTCTGAGGCTCATTTTCTTGCTGAGAGGCATTCTCTACAGTTACTTCCACACTAGATAATTTTTCCAGCCTTGCAGGGATTATCTCAACTTCTTCAGTAATTATTTCATTTACCTCTGCTCTCTCCAAATGTTCAGCCATTATGAAATCCCTCCTTCCACCAGTAGTCCCCCTACTGGCAGAGTAAGGGAATTTCCCTGGAGCCGTAGCCAAATTTCCCCACATTCTCTAAAAATACCACCAACAGCTTAATCTGGTTCAAGGTCAGTTGGCATTCATCTGTATCCCTTCCCTGGGTTGTGCCTGAAAATAGGCAGAATTTGTCTAGTACACTTACCCGGTCAACTAATACTAAAGAAATAAATAAATAATAGTGATCAATATTTTCCTATCCCTATTTTGACATGGAACATAAATAAATGTACTTCCCATGTGGGTGTGGGGACAAGATGTTGGAAGGGGGAAAAGTGTTTCAACAAATGCTTTATCCTGGATGTACCAAATATACATTGAGATTCAGATACAGCCTGCCTGCTGCAAACAAGGGATACTAAATATTGGCAGTAGCAACAGGAAAACAGACTGAGAAAAATACTAATTCTGAGCAGCGACAGCAAGAACACACCCAGGACTATTAAACTGTGGGGCATTTGGGCAAATGTTTCATTCATTCTGGCTACATCAGGACTTTATTTGGGACTGTATCAATTCTGCTTTAGGGACTGTGTGTTCAGCAGCCATTACAAAGCAGCCACAGTCAATTGGAAAGCTAGAATTAAAAAGCCAGGACTTGTGCAACATTTGCTAAAGCTCATGGGAAACTTCCAAGTGTTCATGGGGAACTGCAGGGACCTAATTTCTGGTGCCAAAACAGTAAACCAACTGCACACCGAGTGAGGCTCATGCATAATTTATTTTTGTGATTGACAAGCCCTCCAGCTAATCAGAGGCCAGGAATCCAAAAGTTTTAGCCAATCAGGAGCCTCAAGAGAGCCCCATAAAAGACTGTGTTTCCAGCATATTTTCAGATTTGAGCAGGAGCCCCCACAGGGGTGGGGGCTCAGGCCTTCAACCATGCAACTGGGCCTGGAGATCCAGTTAAGCCCCTCCATCCAAGAGGGTTTTTTCCTTTTTTTCTTGCAGTTAAAGTTTAAGTATTTTAGTTTAATGTAGAACCTGCTAGCCTGGAAGTTGCCAGAATGTCCTCCAGGTGGTAGCCCTCCCTTCCACGTTAGGGAAAGATGTAGACCGTCAACTTGATGACATCAAGCCAACTGTGAGAGAGCTGATTTCACCTCAGTTGTGAGAGAACTGAAGACATCAGGAACCTTCATTGAGGAAATCCTACCATGAGGAGCCTGAGTGAGTACTCTTGTACCCCTCTCCCGGTGCAAGAATAAAAAGAAACTGTATTGGGGATGCCAATGCCCTAGTGACTGTTGCTGTCTGAGACTGTTCTTTGGGTCTGCACCTTGCATCTGCTGCACCTAAGTCTTACCTAGTGCAGGTGGACCCAGCTGCCATTTGGGACCCATGTGAGTCCATCAAAAACATATTAATGTGCTGATATGTGGACCTATGTGTGTCCAGTTTGCATATAAATGTGCTGATATGTGTGTCTGCTATTGAGCATACAGAACTGGAAGGGGAGCACTCAGAACTGGGACTCATCCTGACTTTGCCTGGGAGGTCTAGTATTTTCTGAGTTGTTCAGTCAAGATGTCCTGTGGGGCTGCAATATTCAGCAATGTGCCACAAATGGGACTGATACCTCAAGTCTATTGGACTTGATCTCTTCATCTTGACAATGACTACTTTGACTGCCTAAGTGTGCTCAAGTAACAAGTACAAAAGGACCAGGGCAGCCACCTTGGCCCCTGGTTGAAGGCACTATACCTTCTTTGAACGTACTGGATGTGTTTAGAATACAAATGTGCTGAATGTAGCAGAACATATAAATGTGCTGGATGTTCAGAAATAAGGATAGGACTCAACCCAGTGTAACTGGCTGGTTATGCCTAACCAGTTTTCAACTTGAAACATGCAGGGCAGTCCATGCATGCCCCCAAAAGACTGTAAATAGTTAACTGCCTAATGCTTTCAAGTTTCAAATTTCAAATCATTCTATTCAAGCCAGCCAAAGTACAACTGTACCATCCAACAGATCTGCAACTTGAGAACTTTATAATACTAGGTACCAAGGTTTGCTCATTGGGATTGCAGGGTTCCAATATAGCTTTGGGGAATTGGTACCAGTGTGGGCAAGTGTAATCTTGTTTTCCATTTTATTTCAAGCAGTTAGATATCCAGGTCTCATGTCATCTATGTTGGCTAAATGTGTGATTGTCGTTCTGATTTGTATAACAGGTATTCACCCAGCTGGAGGGTTTCACCAGGAACCAAGAACTAATCCATTGTAAATAGTGTAAATAATAATAGCACTGTATAGCCTCTACTCATCTTTTTTCCCCATTCCTAAGCCATATTCCCTCTGCAAATAAATTACTGTTGTTGTTTATGCATAACATGGTTGTAATGAGCATATTATTAGAGAAGTCAATAATTCAAAAATGTTTATAAATGTGGGGCAATGTTTATTGGGTCATGTGTTGGGGTGGTTAATGGTTATAGTGAGTGGTATGACATCCCAGGGGGTTGTACCAGGCAAAAGCGAGCCCACTTAAAGCTAAACTCTGGGAGGAGGCACTGCGCAAAGGTACTACCTAGGAGAGAATCAGTTTTAATGTAGTCTTGGGAACCCAGGCCCCTTAACCTTGTTTTGGCCATCAAGACAGGGGTAGTAACTCTAAGAATAGCACCACCTAGAGGTTACACAAACATGTCACTCAAATCGAAATTTAAGGCCTTGATGCTGGAATACTTAAAACGTACGATGACGCAGGAGATCCAGGACACCAGAGCTAACAGCAATGGTAGGCCACTAGACGCAGTGGGCCTGCCTAAAGAAGGAAATGAACAGATGGAGAAAACATTTACAATTACCTTGAAAAGACTGTTCCACAAACTACATAAAATCAGCTCTACAATGGAAAAACTAGAAAAGTCAGTCACAGAAATGTTGGAAGGGTTATCAGAAATCACCCAGTGCACTTCAGACTTGGCTATGAAATATCTATTAAAATGGGAGAAGGAAATAAAAGTAGAACTGGACTACACTGAATCAAGATCTAGAAGGGACAATATCAGAATATATGGTCTTCCTGAGCACACAGCATCTGGCCCAATGGAACTCTTCCTAGAGTCCTTCCTGAAGCAATTACTTGACCTCCTGGCTGAGAAACAACTGAACATAGTGAAGGCCCACACAATGGGAGGGCTTTAAGCCTGAGGTTTGATGGCCGGAGCAACAACGTCACTCCCCCATCAGGTTTAAAAGGTCACGCACCCTGGAGACATCCATGATTTGTTTTCTCATTGCAGCTGGAAGCGCTGCTCTCCTCCGCCTCTCTGCATATTGCTGGCTTTGTTTTTCGTTTTCCCTGAGCTCTTGTGTTACATCCAGATTCCTGTTCTGCTGCTTGTGCTTTGTCTGCTCTATCATCTTCAGTGAGTACTCATTCATGTCTCCCTACCTGCCTTCTCTGTTTTGTATTTTGTATGTCTTTCCCCGCCACTACAGTTTTTTCTTTGACACGTGCTGCGCCTCACTGCTCCACCGTAGCCCTTGACCCACCGCTTTTCTCTTCCTGGCCCATCCTCTGAGTCCCTCCCTTCCTCCCCTACATGTGCCTTCATCCAGCTTTCATGCCCCCCTTCTCTGTTTCGACCACTTCTCCTCAGCTGTCTGTAGTGCTGGCATTTCACTGCTTAGCTGTACCTCAGCTCACCTCAGGGTGACTCATTTTCATTTTCGCCAACCTCGACTGTTTGCACTGAGTACTCCTGACCCCTCTGCTGCTCCACTTTGCTAGGTGCTCTGGGTGCGTCATTCCCTGATGGGTTCTCGCTCCATCGCTGCTGCTGTTCTCTCCACTGCATCGCCTCTCCAATTTTTTCTCCTGCTTGCTGGGACTGCCAGAGCTCTCTGTTGGCTGGCTCTGGGACCCCCTGTCGCCTATCCCACTTCTGGCATTTCTAGAGTGCTCTCCAGAATTACAATGTGCTTGTCCCTTCTGCTTCCACTTCATTTCCATGCATCTTCTGTGATGTTTGGTCCACCTGCACTGTTGCTTTTCCTATTGTTTCATACTTGTTATCTTACTTTCTCATTCCTTCCTTCTGATTCAGGGGTATTGCAGTCTTCCCTGCTGTTGGCTTCACTATTTGACATCCTGTACCTTTCCCTGACAACGTGAGCTATTGGTTTATATGAGTGGACTTTCATTTTCTGTCTTCCAGTAATCTTTGTTCTTCCTCAACTTGCTTTGCATCTCTCTCTCTCTGTTCTGGTATGCCTCCTTGCCCATAACAAAAAAAAATCAAATCAAATCAAATCAAATCAAATCAAAATGTATTTATAAAGCGCTTTCCAATAAATCAAAGCGCTGATACAAAAAAAGAGATAAAACATCAGCAATAATAAGTAAAAACATGAACAATAAAATAGCCATAAAATAAACTATCCAAATGCCAGTGAAAATAAACATGCTGCAGCCGGACACCTCTAGGATATCTTGCTTTGTCCAGCTTGTTTATTTCCTTCGCTATCTCCATATGCCTCAGCTGTTCCCTCTGACCTCCGTTCCACCTCTTGCTCTCCCTGGGTCCTATGCTACCCCATCTGCTTCCCTATCTTATCGCCCTCACTCGCTCTGCATGCCCACCTCCTCGTATCCAACCTCTGGGCCTGCTCCTTTCGAGTCGCATTCTCTAGTCTGCCTTCTTGGCCTAAGGGTCTCCTTTCTCCCCTCGAGCAATACAGCATCCACGGCCTTCCCACTTCTCAGGTCCCTGATACCTCACCTTGGACTGCTCTATTTCATTAGCTCAATCGGTATTCCTCGGCATCCAGGATTCCCTCCACTCGTGGTTTGCTTTCAAGATTTTCATTGCACTGCTGCACTCCTAATGCGATCATCTTCATCATTCTTCATCATTTTCCACATTCTTACCATGTCTAGATAACCCTCACTCATCTGAACCCCACATGGGTCTTCACCTTCCCCTTGTCCACCTGAGCATGCCCCTATTGGGTCGATGCTACCTCATGTTCCTTCTTTGCTGTGTGCTTTCTTTTGGGGGTTTTTACCTATCCCGCCATCATCTTCCCTACTCGTATCCTTCTTTAGCATCATACATCCTTAAATCATAACATCTGGATACCCCTTGCTCCTCTGACTTCTACATGGATCTACTCCTTCCCATCGAATACTCAAGCATACCCTTCTTGGGTCCCTGCTGCCTCATGTTCCTCTGTCATCATCCTCCCTACTTGTATCCCTCATTATTGAACCATTCTCTTGACCAACATACCTCCTCAAATCAAACAACATCAGCTTGGAGGAAGGCGACGTAGGCCTTGGATCCCCACAGGTTTCCTCCTTAAAGGGTGTTTTCCTCTCCTCCGTGCCAATGGTCATAATATTAGTTAAGCTAGTGCTTCCTTCAGGTTAGTTAGTTAGGTTTAGCTGTTGGATGGAGGCAAATGGTGGCCCTGGCTTTCCCCTCTCTCCTTAGGAAGTCTGCCCTTATCATCTTTTCAGAATTCTTTCATCATCCTCTCCTCTTTGACACTCAACATCTTTGGGTATTCTTTTTGGGCTTCTTTCTAACCTACCTTTAGCTGACGCAATCATTCCCATGGCACCTGTAGGGGGGAACCCTTCTCTAGGGTTCCTTGCATCGTACCCCTACAGGGTGGTATATCCCATGGATAGAGAGATGGAAAGCCACAAAGTAAATAAAGTTACAAAAGCATCTCATATCTCATCCAGTTGTGTAAGCACATTGAATGGGAGGGCTTTAAGCCCGAGGTGCAATGGGTGGAGCAACAACTTCACTGCCCCATCAGGCTTAAAAGGTCATGCATCCTGGATCCATCCAGGATTCATTTTTCTCGTTGCCCACCATCCACCCCTCCTTCTTCAGCAGCACTTCTCTCTTACCCATGGGCTTCTTCCTAACCTACCTTTAGTTGACGCAATCATTCCCGTGGCACCTGTGGGGGGTGAACCTTCCTCTAGGGTTCCTTGTGCCATACCCCTACAGGGTGGTATATCCCACAGATAGAGAGGCAGAAAGCCACAAAGTAGATAAAGTTACACAAGCATCCCATACCTTATCTGGTTGTGCAAGCACATTGAACCCTAACTTAAAAAAGTCAGATCCAAAGGCAGCACTTAGATCAATTATGATCAAGTTTCTGGACTACTGTACTAAAAATGAGGTACTACAAGTTGCATGGGTTAAATGAGATATCACCTTCAGAAACAGAAGATTATCCTTTGAGCAGGACTTTACCTCAATCTCACAGCAAAAAGGTGCATTCTGATTACATTTAAAAACACCTAGCCACAACCAATCTGAAGATGCTCATCCTTGCACCCGCATAGCTTGGACTCTTTCTACTGGAGGGCCCTGCCTTTTTTCAGACTTCAGCAAAAGCAAAAGCCACTTTGCTGAAGTTGGGTATCCCTGCAGCAATGCTCTCCCACCCCAACGGAGCAGTGATGGAGTTCTTACCTGATAATGAGCCTTGGTCGAGGGTTCCAAATCTCAGAAGAGGAACTGCAACTTGCCTCCATGAAACAATCAGCAGTCATGGACAACAGAAGACCACGAACCATCCTTGCCTCACCCTGGACCATCCAACAATGTTACAGCCTCCTGAAATGGAGCTAGAAGATTCTGCGTTGCTTTTGGAGCATCAGGACATCATAGTGATTTGTGATCATGGGCCCCATCTTAATAGTGTGGAGCCTGTTACAGCAGGATGGTTTATATAGTTCAAGACTTTAAAAGAATGCATCATAATTGTGGTTATATGTTGCTTCTTCAGATTGGCGGGGGGGGGGTAACTGGATCAGGCCAAGATCCAAACTGAAAGGCAGAGGCTTTTGTGGCCTGGGTGGGGTCTCTCCTATAATCTTCCCTAAATTGTAAATGACTAAACTGTAATTAGTCAACCCTGTCTGTGCCTTTTCAATCTTTCAGATCCCAAGGGCATTGTGAATGTTTCTCCCCAGAAATCAATACAGGGCAGCCTTGGTCCAACTCTTCCCAACCCCCGATAACTGAAACCTGTGTGGACCTGGTATTCCATGGTTCTGTTCTGGTTTGTGTCAGCATTTCCTTAGGTCCTCCCTTCACAAAGGTAACATGGAAATAGACAATCTCAATGAATAGCCTCAACCGCCAGAGAATCCCTTGAGGAACAGCTAGCAGGTAAGATTACAGAGTCTTAATTTTGCTGTTCTGAGCAGGTCTGGTTGGTGGAGATAGCTGGTAAATGGGAGAATTGGGGGTCTGGAAGGGGACCAGAGAACACCAGCAGAATGGAGGTAGAGATGTTCCCCGAGGTGGAACTATCGGAGCAAGAATCACAAGTCCAGCCTTGGCAAAAATGGCATTCCTGGGGCTGGTCCCACTGCTGGGGGGCAAGTCTCTAACTGTAACATAGAGGTCTATCAAGAAGCAGCAAAAGTGGCTCCAGATATCGGGCCTGGAGAACCAAAGCTATACTCTGGTTTCACAGCCTAGTGTGGGATAAGGTGGTTCAGTTCTCCCAAAAGTGAGAAGCCCTTGATACGATGTGATCCTGAGGGTTGTCACATTTGACAGTAAGGCAAATAAAACAGGGCCATGGAAGAGGACCTGGCTGTGGGGTGGAAGCTATCCTCCATGTTCCTTCTCTAGCTTAGGGTTTAGAAATGAGACAGCCCAAAATACAGCAAAGAGGGATAGGTGCGGTGATAATACAGGAGAATTGAAGTAGTGGTACAGCACCACAAAATAACTGATCAGTAAATGAATTCTCGGAGATATACAGGGTATATTGATCCTAAAGGTTGACAAATGCACTACATATATTGAGATCCCAACTACCACAGACTATATGTCAAAGTGTTCTTTTCTTATTGGTGTGCTAAAGGTTGAAATTGCCCTAAACAGTTGCACAGTAATAATGCCTAACACTGTAGGAATTGAGCTAGAAAATAAAGGACGGGGAGATACAGTATACTGCAATAGCTCAAAAGGGGGATGGGGCCAATCTACAGTGCTTGGCAATGCCTGAGGTTCAGAAGGCACATCCTGAGATTACTCACCTAAGGCTGAGACTCCAAGTGGACCATAGGGTCTGGTTCTGAAGAGAGTGGGTCATCCACTGTGATGAAGCTGCCTCATGAATGTCTAGGAGAGTCCCTTCTCCTTGGTGTTTTCCTCCTGCCTCCTGGGGGGGCAGCACCTACACAGGTTGGTCACTACTTGGCATGGAGGCCTGTGAGTACTGTCATGGTGGTGGCACTGCCTGGGGTGGCCAAGGTGATCTGATGGGGTAAGAGGGAAGGAAATGGAGGAGAGAATTCTGAAATGATTAGAGGAAACAGAGAGGGAGGATCAGGAGAAAAGGATGAGCAGCAGGGAAGGGAGCAATGGAAGCAGGGATAGGAAGGAGGAAAACAGGAAGGGGTGGAAGTGGGAGGAATGGCAGGAAGGATAACAAGCATAGTGATGGGAGTGGAGGGGGGAGAAATAAATCAGGAAGAAAATCAAAAGGTGCAGGACAGGGAGACGTATGGGAAGGAAGGGGAGGATATGAGTAAGGCAGTAGCAGAAAGTGAGTCAGAAGACGACCATAAGGGCAAAGGAAATCAGGGAAGGTGAGGAAGATACAGGCAGGGGTCAGGAGGGAGGATTGGGAGTAAATGGGCAGTTATATATCACTAAGGGGAGAACAGATGGGGAACTGGGGAAAGATCAGGAAAGTCGGGTAGGCAGTTCAAGGCAGAGGGATGTGGTTAGGTGGAAAAGCGTACAGAGGAGGTTCCCACCAGAAACAAGGCCAGATCCATTAGCTGTGGAGGGGGATAATGTCATGGTTTTCAGGGACTCCATGATTAAGGGGATACATTGGATTAGGAGGGGGTCCAACATACTGGCAGAGGTCAGTTTTTTGTGAACCAGGATTGGAGACAGGGAGGGCAGTGCAAAAAATCAGGGAGATGGCTCAATTTGTGGGGAAGCCAAACCTTATTATTCATCTGAGAAAAAATGATCTGGCAAGTTATGTAGTGGAGGAGGTCCAAAGGCGGTTCAGGGCACTGGTTCAGCGATGCCTGGAGGAAGCTAAATCCTTAGCTTTTCAGAGATTTTGCTAGTCCCCTGTGCCAGCACTGTTAGACAGAGAAGAATCAGGGAATTCAATGAATGGCTCCAGGCGTGGTGTGAAGAGGAAGGGTTTGCATGTATAGGATAGTGGGGGGACACTTGGGAGGATGATGATATATGCTGGAAGGATAGGCTGCACCTGACTGAGAGAGGGGCAAGAGTACTGAGGGAGGTATGCAAGGATACATTGATAAGGCTCTGGGGGAGTTTAAACTAGTAAGGGGAGAAGTACAAGGCTAGGATGGGAGATGGGTCAACAACAGGAAAAAAAAGAACTAGCTAGCACCCCTGAAAAGGGAGAGGAACAGGCCAGACTAGTAGAGAGGGAGAGTAGGAGAAGGAGAAAATTGGTGGAAAGGACTTTCCACTAGTGCAAGAAGCTAGGGAACAAGATGATGGACTCCAGAAACTATATGGAGGTTAAGGGTCTTGGACATTGTTGCCATAATGGAGACCTGGTGGTCAGAGCACCATGACTGGGAAATAGAGGTACCAGGGTACAGGCTATTCAGGATGGATAGGGTTGGCAGAAAGGGAAGGAGGATTGTGCTGTACATAAAAGAGGGCATAAAGGCATCAGATGGGTAGGAGGAGCAAGGGGAAGTAAAAATCTTATGGGTCACACTAGACAGATGGGTTGGGACAGCAAAAAGACTGAGAGTGGTGTACAGACCTCCAATTCAGAGTGAAGAAATGGACACACAGATGATGCAAGCGGTTCAAAGGATGGCACTAAAGGGGGAGATCCTCCTGGTGGGCAACCATAACCTCCCAGATGTTGACTGAGATATCCCAGCAGCTGGGTCACCCAGGAGTAGGGAGATCCTTGAGTCCCTCCAGGGAGCCTTTCTGCAGCAGCTGGTAAAAGAACCAACTGGGGGGATTGATATACATGACTGGGTCCTCACCAATGGGAATAGTATGGAGGGTGTAGAAGTGGGGGTCAGCCTAGGATCAAGCAGCCACAACACTGTGGGGTTCAAGGTTAGAGCAGGGTATAAAGCAAATTAAACCATCACGAAGATCCTAGACTTCAGGCGGGCAGATTTTCACAAAATAAGAGAGGTAGTCCAAAAGGAATTAGAAGGGATGGAGGGGATGGGGGTTTGAGGAAATATGGAATCGGATCAAGGGGGGGATACTAAACGTCACAAAGAGCTGTATAAGAAAGGTGAGGAACAGCAGAAAAAGAAGATTGCCTTGGTTCAAAAGGGAAGTGAAGGGTTCCATGTCATAACGGTGACTGCTGAAAGGTGATCGTCATTATGGCGAAGTCAGAGCACCGAAAATCAGTTTTGGCGCTCTGACTCCCCAGAGCTCAATAAAACAACGCTGGGGACTTGCATTTTAAAATGTTATGTAGGGGATTTTGCCCCCTGCACCCCCCCTACTTAAGGATTCTCAGCTCCAGGGGGGTACATGTTGGGGGGGGTGCAAAACATTAAAAAAATAAATTTGGGTCAGGTGCAACAAAAATGCACCTGCACCCAGACCTGAACCCATCATCCTGCTCACCCGAGCCGTGAACCCACCACACCTCAAAACCCTCCTCCCTTGCTCAGCATGCTTGCTCCCACCCCCCGCACACTTACGTGTAGTGACACCATGTCACTATATGCGCCAACCCATTCCATCTAGTCACCCTACCTCATTGGTAGCCCCCATAACATGTGCCAGGACTGAGTCGCCATTATTGCAAGCACTCAATCGCTGATGCCCATGTCGTGGGCTACCAAGTGAAGGAGGCAATAGAGAAGAGAAGTGAAAAAGGGGATTCAGAAAATATAAGAGGACACAAGGGAAGGAGGACAGGGAGGAGGCAGTATAGTGCAGTGGTTTAAGGCTCTGAGCTGCAAATCTGGAGACCTGGGTTTGAACTCCACGGCCCCCAATTTCATACTGTGTGACCCTAAGCAAGTCACTTAACTTCCCTGTGCATCCTGTAAACAAGCTTTCAGCTTAATGTGCGACTCCTGGTTAAACAATTGCAAAAAAAAAAGATAGGAAGAAGCTGAGGGTGGCAAGGTAGTGGATTAAGGAAGTCAAAGCAGAAACGGAAGAGAAAACTGCTAGGCAGGCCAAAAGGGGTGATAAGACTTGATTTCGGTACATAGGGGAGAAAAGGAAAGCCATGCAGGGGATAGATAAGATAAGGGGTAAGGGGGGAGAGCAAATGGAAGGGGACTTCAAGAAGGCAGAGGTGCTAAATAGATACTTTGGCTCAGTGTTCATGGTAGAGGGAGAAGGCAGGTGACCAGACTTAGAGGGGAAGGGAAGAGCGGATGTGGAAGTGGATTCTAACCCAATCAGTGAGGACTGGATCAGGGAAGAATTGGGTAAGCTGAAGATAGACAAGGCTATGGGTCCAGATACCCTGCATCCTAGGGTGCTCCGTGAGCTAAGGGAGGAGCTGCTGACACCACTAGCGAGGCTATTTAACTTGTCTTTGGACACAGAGGAGATTCCAGAGGACTGGAAGAGGGTGGATATGGTACTACTTCATAAAAATGACAATAGGGAAGAGGCTGCCAATTATCGCCCCATCAGCCTCACTTTCATGGTGGGTAAGGTGATGGAGGCAATCTTGAAGGAAAAAGTGGTTAGGTACCTGGAGGACAGAGGGCTGCAGGACATCTGTCAGCATAGCTTCACATGGGGGAGGTCATGTCAGATTAACCTGATTGAGTTCTTGGATGAGGTGACGAGGGTAGTCAATCGGGGGGTGGGGAGTAGAGGATGTGGCCTATCTGCACTTTGGAAAGGCTTTTAATACTGTGCCCCACAAAAGGCTGGTAAACAAACTGGAGAACTTGGGTGTGGGACTGAAAAATAGCAAGATGGGTGGAGAACTGGCTGACAGGTAGAAGCAAGAGGGTGGTAGTAAATGGGGTGCACTCAGAAGGTGTGAGGGTGATGAAGGGTGTCCCCAAGGGGTCGGTACTGGGGTACATCCTGTTCAATATCTGTGTCAGTGATATTGCAGAGGAACTACAGGGGAAAGTCTGCCTTTTTTGCAGATAATATGAAGGTCTGCAGAAGGGTGTATACCCCAGAGGGAGTGGAGGCTATGAGGGAGGATCTCAGGTTGATGGAGGGGTGGTCAGAAATATGGCGGCTAAAATTCAGTGCCAGAAAATGCACAGTGATGCACATAAGGAGAAATAATTTGCCAGCAAAATACACACTGGGAAGGGAGGTAATAAAGTCAGCTGAGCAGGAAAAAGACCTAGGTATCATAATCACAGATAATCTTAAAACAGTCACCCAATGCAGCAAGATGGTAGGTAATTAGAACAAAATGCTGGAATGGATATGGAGAGGGATAACCAGTAGAAGACAGGAGGTGCTGATGCCACTCTACAGTTCCATGGTGAGGCTCCACTTACAGTATGGGGTTCAGTTCTGGAGAACTCACCTACGCAAAGACATAGATGACATAGACAGAGTACAGAGAAGGGCCACCAAGATGGTGCATGGGCTAAGGAAGAAGCCATGTGAAGAGAGATTGAGGGTGTTGGATTTTTACTTGCTGGAAACCTGAAGGAAGAGGGGGGGATATGATAGAAACACTTAAGTATGTGAAGGGGATCAATAAAGTGGGAGGGAATTTATTCACAGGGAAGGTGGGCACAAAAACTAGAAGGAATTGACTGAGGCTGGAAGGAGAAGGTTTAAGGGGAATGTGAGGGGATATTACTTTACTGAGAGGGTGGTGGCACCCTGGAACAGTCTGCTGGTGGAAGTGGTAGAGGGAGGAACACTGGAGGGATTCAGGAGGGTGTGGGACAACCACAATGAACTGTCTAGGGTACGGAAGAGGGACTCTAAGGGGGAAGGGGGCAAGTAAAGAAAGGGAATGAGCAGACTCGATTGGCCAAGAAGATCCCTTTCTCCCAGTACATGTCTATAAATCTATGTCTATGACTCTATGGTCAGGGATTGGTAAGACATCCTCTGACATGTAGGGGACTCTCTGAAGCCCTTGTGCGGCCCTGAGCAGCAGAGGAGGGAGAATTGAGAGGATAGACCAGGTCACCAAATAGTGGGTATCTGGAAAACAGCTGATGGTATTGGGCTTTCCCAGCCAAGAGATTGGCTCCACTCAAGGAGCCTCACAGAAGGCAGGGAAGAGAAATGGGGATCAGGGAAGGGGAAAGGGAAAGTGGAGGAAGGCATGCTCGGTATGGTCTAAGAGGATGGCTGAAGCCCTGCAGTGACCTCACATGATGCAGGAAGTTCCTGCCACCCATTATCCCCTCCTCCCAATTTCCCAATGTGGGTGAGCAGATTGAGCCACACACAGGTCACATTATATCCGGGGGGGAGGGTAATAAGCACTAAGGTTGAAGAAACAAAACTCTAAGGCTCATAAAAAAAGGGAAAGAAGTGTCCTGGGCAGCAACACTTACTGAGTTGCTAGGACAGGCAAAAGGAAGGAGAGCAACTCCAAAGTGCAGGTTTAGCACAAGGCCCCTTAATGGGGTACCGCACCCTGCTTGTTATTCGACAGCTAGTAGGTATACAGGGTGTATTCTAATTATTGGAAGTACAAAACAGTTCTTCATGTTTCTTTATTCTAATTCTGCTGTTGAAAAGTTTACCTATCAGAGCTATGTATTACATAAGAAAGTGTCCTCCTGAGGTGACGATTAGAAAATGCTGTAGGAATGATCGTAACATACAATGTGAGGGGGCTTAATAGCCCCATTAAAAAAAATGAGAGTTCTAAATGAGTTAAAAAAGCAGATGGTGGACATTGCTTTTTTACAGGAAATGCACTTAACCCTGGGGGTACGTGCCAAGCTCAAGAGGTCATGGGTTGGACAGGTCTACCGCGCCTCATATCAGGACCATCCACATAGGAGAGGGGTGGCTATCCTTAAACACAAAGACTACTATTTTGGGGTACAAAACACCCAACAAGATTCAGAATGGAGATACTTATTGGTAGCTGGTACATATAGATTTACCCCATGCATGCTCCTGAATATATATGTCCCAAACCAATATCAACAGAATGCTCATTTCCTTAGGACAGTTCTGCTGAAGGTTGTCCTCCCCCCTGAGCAATTGCTTTGCCACCAGATGAGGCTTCAACACTGTCTTAAACCCCTCCTTGGACAGATCTGGGAGCAGAACTGGACCACCCTCAAGGGCAGTCAGATGTCTAGGCAAACTGATGCACGAATTGAGTTTAGTGGACAGCTGGTGACATATAAATCTGAGAGTTAGGGATTACACCTGCTGGTCAGCCTTTTCCAGGTTGGACCTATTTCTTATATCTGTAGAATGGCTACACACAGGCAGTGCTGCATGTTTCAATGGTGGGTCCAGTGGCCAGCCCCCACGCTTAACATCATGTCATTCCCAGCCGGTCTGCGGCTCTCCTCATTGCTCTGCCCAGTACTGCTAGATTATGGATAGAGTGACAATAGGATTGCATAGTCCCAACTTGGGGGACTCAGAGCCCGGGGGTTGGGGGGGTTGGCAGTTGTGGAGGAGAGATCCTGGGATGCAAACTCGGTATGGAAGGACCTCAGGCAGAGAGGGAACAGGTGACCACACCTGAGAGACTCATAAGGAGCCAGTGTGTGGGAGCATAAAGAAAGTGGAAAAAAAAATGCTGCATGTATCGTTCCCAGAATGATCTCAGCCCATAGCATTGTGGTTCTGAACATGTCTCCCACCCCAATGATCAAGAGCCCTTCCCAGAGACTCAATGTATGTCTACTGAATTGAGATGAGTATGATGATTTAATTAAAGAGAGCCTCAGGGAATGCGTGTCCATCAAGATCCCACAGAACACCTCCTCTGCCATCTGGAGAGATGGCTTCAAAGTGGTAACTACAGGCAAGGCAATCAGCTATGCCTTTAACCTTAAGAAGACTACAATAAAAGAGCAAAGAGAGCTTGAACTACAGTTCTTTGTCCTAGAGGCAGAACACAACATTATGCTGAGTGAGGAGGTGCGCCAACAGCTACAATAGTGCTGCAATTAGCTGAATAAGCTGATAGATGATAAGATTGAAGGTCAGTTGAGATACTCCAGGCAGAAAAATTATGAGGCTTGGAACAGGGCAGGGAAACTTCTAGCATGGCAGCTTCATAAAGAAGCCACTGGCAGAATGGTTCTCTGCATCAAGAGGAGCCCGCACTCTGACCAATATATCTGATTTTTTAAAGATAGCACAGGAATTCAGGGAATTCAGTAAGGAACATTATGAACAGGAACAGATGGATAACTACCAGGAAAACCTAGATTACTTTTTTAACAGAGTTAGGGTTGGGAAGGTTTCCCAGAAAGAAATGGAAGCCCTGTTTAGCCCCATAACCTAAAAAGAGATACACTCTGCTGTATCAGGACTTAAAACAGGAAAAGCACATGGCCTGGATGGGTTTCCAGGGAAATTTTGTCAATACGTTAAAGGAGAGGTTTTTTCCTCTTTTAAGACAGGTGTTTAGGGAAGTGCGGGTGTGGGGGGCGAGGGGGCACCACCATCATGGCAATACACCCATATCTCTGCCATTCATAAACAAGGGAAAGAATCCACACTATTTGGCTTGTACCAACAAATTTCATTGCAAACTGTGGACCAAAAAATATACACATCTATACTGGCCCACAGACTTCAGAAATGCATGGGGACACTGATCTATCCAGACCAAACATGATTTATTAACGGGAGACTAATCCATCATAACATCCAATGCTTTCTGAATCTTATTTGGTGGCTGGCCCTGGAGGAAATGGGTTTGGGACCCAAATTTAAGGAAAGCGTTAGAGCGCTATATGCCTAACCACAGGCCATAGTCAGAGCAAATGTAGTGGGAATGCCACAATTTCACAATACCCGGGAAACTTACCAGTGATGTCAGCTGTCTCCCTTGCTATTTGTACTCTGCATCAAACCACTAGCATTGGTGATCAGAGACAACGACAATATGCAAGGAATATACACGGGGTAAGATCACATAAGATTTCTCTGTATGTAGATGTTTCCCTCTTTTTTCTTTACTGCCCCACACAAGGCTATTCCTCCCTTAACACAGGAGTTATAAGAATATGGATCCATCTCTGGCTAGAAAATAAACTGTAATAAGTCAGAGGTGATCAAGCTGGGAGACGTCCTCCCCAGAAATGTTTTAATGGACTTTCATTTTAGATGGACCTTGAACAACATTGTAAAACATCTGTGGGTAAAGATATCCCCACACCTCCTCTCTTTGTTTAAACTATGAGAAGCCATGGTCCAAAACTGTATCACTGGCTGGGAGGGTAAACACCCTACAAATGAATGTCCTTGCCCATTTCTTTCACTGCTTTATTTTTCTCACCTTGCAGCCATAGTATTGAGGTACATCCAGTCACCACTCCTATCTTCACCTCCGAACCTGAAGCAACGTGCTCAGCTAGTATACGCAGCTACAGCAGTCGAGAGGGGCTCCCCCTTAAGCCCCCATGCCCGACGAGGATCCATTACCAGCACACACCTATTTCAGGCATCATCAGCCGGTGAAGCTAGAGGCTATCAAGCTGCCATGGACCATGCTGCCTTTACCCCTTTTTTCTCCCAATGGGATCATGGACGTGCAATGACGTTCACACACAACGTGCAGACTTCTGCCGTGCTCCCCCCACTGAGCACCCACACCACTGCAGTTCCTCTGGGCATCCCCAGGGACCACCAGCGCATGGTGCAAAACATAGAAACATAGGATTTGATGGCAGATAAGGACCGCTTGGTCTACCTAGTCTGCCCATTTCCCTACCTAACAGATAAGCTGCAGATCCTAGTTAACCAACAGCCTACTTCCTCCTACCCTCCACTAGAATTCTCTTATGTCTGTCCCATGCATTCTTGAATTCCCCCACTGCTTTTGACTCTTTGACCTCCTCAGGAAGGCTGTTCCATGTATCCACAACCTTCTCTGTGAAGAAATACTTCCTCACATTACCTCTGAGCCATCACCCTTCTATCTTCAAATTGTGCCCCATTGTTTTTGCACATCTCTTTTTCTGAAAGATGCTACCCTCTTGAACTTTGCTGATTCCTTTGAGGTATTTGAAAGTTTCTATCATGTCCCCCCTCTCCCTCCTTTCCTCGAGACTATACATCTTTAGTTTCTTTAGCCTTTCTTCATATGTCTTCTGATGCAGACCCTGCATCATTTTGGTTGCCCTTCTCTGGACAGCCTCCACTCTGTCTATGTCTATGTGGAGATGGGGTCTTCGGAACTGTACACAGTACTCCAGATGTGGTCTTACCAACTGTCTGTACAGAGGGCCAACAACTTCCTGTTTTCTACTGGTGATGCCTCTCTCTATGCATCCCAGTATCCCCCCAGCCCTCCTTACTGCCTTCTCACATTGCTGGTCCACCTTTAGGTCATCTGATATGACTACCCCCAGGTCCCTTTCCATTTTTGTTGTTGTCAGTATCTCACCCCCATTGTGTACTCTTCCCTGGGTTTTGTTTTGCAGGTGTTACTTTGCACTCTTTGCACCTGAATCTAAGCTGCCATACATTTGACCATTCCTCCAACCTTGCCAAGTCCCTTTTCATCCTTTCCACCCCACCTTATGTATCAGCCCTGTTGCAGATCTTTGTGTCATCTGCAAAGAGACATACCTTCCCTTCCAGTTCCTCTGCAATATCACTTATAATGACATTAAAAAGGACCAGCCCCAGAACTGAACCCTGCAGTACCCCACTAGCAACCCTCCTTTCTTTTTACTATTACCTGCTGTGTCCTGTTGTCCAACCAGTATTTTACCCAGGCTACCACCCTAGGACTCACTCCCAGGCTGGCTAATTTGTTTATTAATCTTTTGGGCGGGACTGTGTCAAATGCCTTGCTAAAGTCTAGGTAGGCCATGTCCACAACCCCTCCCTGGTCTACTGCTTTGGTCACCCAGTCAAATAAATCACTTAGATTTGTCTGACATGACCTTCCCACTGTGAATCCATGCTGCCTTGGGTCCTGTGCCCCACTGGCCTCTAGGTATTCAACAATTCTTTCCTTCAGAAGTGATTCCATAATTTTCCCTACCACTGAGGTCAAACTGACAGGTCTGTAGTTTCCTGCCTCTGTCTTGCTCCCACTTTTGTGAAGGGGAATCACATCCGCCCTCCTCCAGTCCTCAGGAACCACCCCATCCTCTCATGATTTGTTAAAAAGGGTAGTCAGTGGTGTTACTAGTACTTCCCTTAGTTCTTTTAAAATTCTGGGGTGAATCCCATCAGGCACCGTTGCTTTATCCACCTTCAGTTTTAAGAGTTCTTTCAGAACCCTTTCTTCTGTGAAAGGACAAATATCAACCCCCCATCCAGAGTGCTTCTATTGACCGGATTAGGTATTTCCCCCTGCTTTTCCATTGTGGATACTGAGCAGAAGTATTCATTCAGTATCCCTACTTTTTCACTGTCGCTGTCTGCCCAACCACCTTCCTCTTTGTTCAGCCTCAGTATCCCTGCCTTAATCTTTCTTTGCTCCCTAATGTACCTATAAAAGGTTTTATCTCCCTTCTTAACGAGTTGGCTATCTTTTCCTCGGTTTGGGCCTTTGCTATTCTGACTGCCTTACCTGCTTCCTTCTGCTTTAACTGGTACAGTTCTCTGTCCTGCTCCTTCTGTGTTTCCTTATACTTCCTGAATGCTGTCTTTTTTCCCTTACATTCTCCGCCACTTCTTTTGAGAACCATAGTGTTTTTTTCTTTCATTTTGATTTATTTGCTTCACACAAAGACTTGTTGCCTCTGTGATGGTGGTTTTGATGTTTCCTCATTGTTGCTCCACCCCACCATCTTGCCTGTTTGCTAGTGGTTTTCTGAGGCACTCTCCCATTTTGTCAAAATCAGCCCTCCTGAAGTCCAGTACCTTCACTTTTGTGCAGCTTTACTCTACAGCTAAGTTTATTGTGAACCACACTATTTGTTGGTCGCTTGTTCCCAGATGGCTACCCACTTCAAGATCAGAGATCCTCTCTCCATCCCCATTTGAAAGTACCAGGTCTAAGATTGCACTCTCCCGAGTAGGTTCCAAAACTGGCTGTGTGAGTCATGCCCCCTGTAGGGCATTGAGAATGGCCCTGCTCTGGGATGTGCCTACAGCAAAGCTGCTCCAGTCAACAACTGGCATATTCAGGTCTCCCATCAGCAATATCTCCCCTTTCTCTGCCATCCCAAGGATGATTTTTATAATTTCCTTGTCCATTTTCTCCCGCTGAAACAGGGGTCTGCATACAACCCCTGTGTAAATTGTGGAGCCATTTCCAGTCTCCAAGGTGACCCACCGTGCCTCCTGTCCTCCCTGTTTACCCTTTAGTTCTGTTGCTTTTATCCCTTCCCTTACATAGAGAGCTACTCCTCCTCCTCCTCCTCTTCTTCCCTCCCTGTCCCTCCTGTAGATTGTGTTCCCTGGTATGTTGACATCCCAATCAAGGTTCTCTGTGTACCATGTTTCTGTGACTGCCACAATATCCAGGCATCCCTCTTCCATCAAGGCCACCATTTCAGGGAGCTTTTTTACCTAGACTACGGGCATTGGTACTCATTACCCTCCATTTTTTATGGCTTTATTTCTTTTTGCCCCATTCCTGTCCCTACTGCTTTTGTCTTTTTCTCCATTTACCCCTGCTCTTCTCCCTATTAACTGCTCTATTTTGGTGTTTACCTCACTAATTACCCTGATTTATTTGGGGGGGGCTAGGGTTTCCCTTCTTCTCTTCAGTGCCTCCCCCCTTGGCTAGTTTAAATGCTTGTCACTGAAGCATTTAAACCTATCACCTAGGATCCTGGTTCCCCTCCAGGATAGATGCAGACCATTGCACCTGTATAGGCCTGCATCCCTCCAGGTGGAGCCCCAGCCCCCAATGAAGCCAAATCCCTGAGCTCTGCACCAGCTTTTCAACCAGTCATTGAATCCCATGGTGTGAAGTGCCCTAGCCCCATCCATGCCATAGACAGGTAGCATTTCCGAGAAATTTACCATGTGTGCTACTTGTCTAAGGCCCCTCCCCAACTCCACAAACTCCTGTTGCACTGCTCTGATCCCATTTTCAGCCAGGTCATTCGTCCCTAGGTGTTAATGACATCCAGCTCCCTCCCCCTTGCCGCTGCTCCCACAATCCTGTGGATTCGTTTCCTGTCCCTCCAAGCCTTGGCGCTGGGCAGGCACCTTACCTCCCTTTCCCCTCTCTCCCCCCCAGTTCTACCCCCCCAACAATTGAGTCCCCCACCAGGAGTTGTTTCCTTCCCCTGTGGGGTCCTGGACCACCCTCCTGTGGGTCTCCATTGAGGAGGTTCCTAGCATCCTCCTTGGTCTCCACTGCAGGTGCCTCCATAGAGGAACAATGTTTTGCCAGAGTGGAGAATGAATTGTGGAGAGGCACAACTGGACGGATGTGCCTCTGTTCCACCACCCTTACCCTCCCTGAGCCCACCGTGGTCCAACCACTCCTCTTTCTTGGCAACCTCTGAGGTAGTGGCGGTGTCCTGAGAGATCCCTGGGTGGGAGAGCAGGTTTCCTGATTTCTTGCCAGGTCAGCATGGAGCCGAACAACCTCCTCCCTCAGACTGCACCCACCCCTTTCTCCAGGACTAGAAGAGCTGTCATCGGATGCTCAATCCTAGTCCTCCCCAGCCAACCCCTGATGACTCTGGCTCATTCCTGAACCTGGTTCACCAGCGTGGAGCGAGGTGTGGTGTCCAGCGCCTCAACCCTCAGTGCCACCAGGCCATCCTTGCCCATTTCTTATTCTTATTTCAGGCCCTTCCCATCCACATCCCAGAGCTATTCTGGAAAAAGGTGAACTCCAGCCTCATGTCCTTTATATGGCAGAAACGGAGGCATAGAATCAGAAAAAAACTTCTAACCCAGTCTAGAGAAAGAGAAGGCCTGGCACTACCAGACCTAAAATTATACTACCCGTTAACACACCAGGCCCCGGTGATCTCCTGGGTCAAACATAGTGGAGAGACAGGCTGGAGAGAGCTTGAGGCATTCCAATTCTAGCCTTTTTTAACTTCATGTGCTGCCACATGATCCCCTCAACCATGAGGACTGGAATGTGGCAATAAACCCTTGGACCTGCCACACCCTTTAGATATCAATAAAGTTAGAAACATTACACAGGCCCCAGAGGGAGTGGATCCTCTTACATGCATCATAGGAGATCCTGACTTCCTGTCCCCAAGGTTCGACCCAAGCTTTGTTAGGCAGAACAGGTTGTCATTGGCTCATTATCAATATTTAATTATACAATGGGCATTAAAATCAAGCACAAATCCTGTAATCTCATTGGCTACCTGGCACTCCTCTCCCGTTGTAAAAGATACAATCACCCCATGGAAAGAGGTGCCAGCCCCCAGACAGCACCATCAGGAACCCACACTGTAATTACTCCGAGTATCAGGAATACTAAACACAACAATCCCCGCTAAACAGCTGATCCAAAAAACATGAGTATTAAAACTGCAAACCAGTCCCCAAACACAGTATTCAAAGCACAAAACTTTTTTTTTAAAACAATGTTCCGTCCGTCTGTGACAACTACCTCCACAGAACCCTTTTTTCTAGACAACTTTCCCTTCCGATGTTGCTTGCTCTCTCTGAGCTTGCTTACCTAAACTGATCCCAAGGTACCTCTCTCCCGAACTGCTGCAGCAACAGAGTTCCACGATACTGCACATAAACCACAGAGATGTTACGCTGTAGTTCAAAATCAAATTGGCCATAAATGAACTGCGAATGCTGTCCAAGCTCCTGAAACAAAAGCAGAGATTGAGCACAATAAACTGCCACCATCAGTACAGCGTACAACTTTTCCTGGCCGCTGAAAAGTGTCGGGCTCAGACTGTCATAACATTGCCCATGCATATCCCTAGAAGCCAAGGACTATTTTTCTCACGTGCAACAATACATTTATTAAAGAATAAAAAATCTAAAGAAAGAGAGATTATTCTTAATTTTTCCACACAAACATACAAGGGCACATTGTATAATCACAATATGCCACTCGAGAATGTTAGTGATGCCAGGATTTACCCATGCCTGGTGTGTTTTGACCACTGGCTGAGCTTTGTGACCAAACAACACATCAGATGTGGGTAAATCCTGGCATCACTAACACCTCTCGTGGTATATTGCTTAATAAGAAACCACAGTATGATATGAATTAGAGACCTCCAAGAAAATAAGGCCTCCCTAAGACAGCCTTCCATAGATATCTCCAAGTAAGACGTTACCTCTAATTTCAAAATTTGGTTCCAAAATCAACAGAGATCTGACAGCTCTAGAAAATTCTCATATTGGGTGGGAAGACTGAAGGGTAGGGGATGCCCAATCTTGGAAGCCTACAAAGTATTAAGAGGGAAACAGAACACTGACCTGAAAGAGTCAGAAAAATATGGGAAGTTGAGACAGGTTTGCCCTTTAAAGAAGGAACTTTGAACCGGACTAGTGAGAAAGGATGTAGGGTGGCAGTCTCACCTGGGTGGAGAGAATTTAAGTGGAAATGCATGGTAAGATTTTTCTACACACCCACAATCACCAATCATTTTAAACAGGGAATCTCAGACTTAATGCTGGAGGGGATGAGGTCAGATAGGGTCTCACTTTCACATTTTTTGGGAGCGCCTGAAGCTCACTGAATTCTTGTCAAAAGTCTACAGGGAACTCATTGTGATACGGCAGTTCTGTCTACCTTTTAAGTTCTGCACCCTGATCCTGGGGCTCAGAGTAGCAGGCATTGGGAACATTAGGAATTAAACATTCCTGCAAACCTTTTGTCTTGCCACATGGAAAGAAACCACAGCCAATTGGCTTCCGCAAAGCACTCCCTCCTGTGACTCATGGGTCACGAGGGTGGAGAATATTAAAATAATGGAGGTGATGATGGCTAAGCTGATGTTCACCCTAGAGACACACAAGGAAATGTGGGCAAGATGGGATAATCGAGGCACCTTAACCCTTAGATAAGTATCCCATGAGAAGGAAAATGCAGATAGTTTAATACATGAGTAGTGATGGGGAAACATCCCAAAGTCCTGCAGCCATCCTCAGTCCCTTAGAAATGGGGGCTTGGAAGAAAAGAGGATTTCCACAAGTCAGAAAATTATTACAGCCCAAAAGTTGCTAAAGGGATGAAAGGTTAAAAAAGTTAGAACATCTGTTTTGTTTAATATAGTGTTTGATCTGCTTAATTAAGCAGAACCCTGGTGAAGAAACTAATTGCATATGTCTTTACAAGTCTACTTTATGCTTTATATAACAAAGTCATCCTTTAAAAAAAAAAACAGAAAAAAAAAAAAAACAAAACAAAAAAAAAACAAAGTCTTCCTATACAGGAATAGCATCCTTGATGGACTGAGCCTCCACTATATGGGGGTGGTAATGCTCTTTGTAATGTATCATGTCTATATGTGCTTCTTGCACTGATAAACATTGCTGACAATAAAGCTGAGTTTTAAAAATGAACAGAGGTAGGTAGGCAGAGGGTCTGCAGAGGCCAGATAGGGTCGGTGGAAGTAGAATAGACAGGAAACGGTTGCATAGATGAAGTGGCCAAGTAGTCCTTTTCTGCTGACAAATGTTATGTTTCTATGCCAGCTGGTATTGATGCCAATAATTTCACCACACTGATGCAAAACTTAAGAAAACCGCATATGTAGTTATATAAAATTGAAATAAAATAACCTTTATAAGTCAGTTGTTCGTCTTGTTCATTCCAAATCACAGAAGAATCATGTCCGAACACCTACAGTGCACAATATAGGAAGGTTAGCCCTTTGAAGCTGAACTGCTTTCAGAGTTGTATGGCACCTTTTTAAAAACAGGGTGTGGGGAAGGAGTGTTGGAGAAAGGCAAGGCTAGAATCAATTTTTGAAGAAATCAGGTACAGTACTTTTACTATGATGATGTGGGCAAAGGAGAAGCAAAGTGCTTTGATCTACATTTCTTTTGAATGGCACTCATGCATGTATGCTGAAGCCTGGATAAAACAGCTAAACTGCCATGGAGTTACAGAGAAAATGTCAAATCAATTACGGAGCACTGTGAAACTGTGGACATGTAAGCTGAACAGTTAACCCATGTCTTGAGAATTGTACAGTACTTTGGTACTGCATAAGTGGTGTTAGGGCCCTTTAAATAATTCACAGTATATTCCTGGCATTTTGGGGGTTGTCACATACCATCACTCCCTGCCTTGCAACCACACTTAATGTTAAACCTGCAACATGGCAACCATCAAGCAGGAGAATGGAGAGGCTGTGGAAGAGACAGCACTGACCAGGTTAACCAGGCCACAGCTGAGTTGACATTGCCATATGCTTTTGGCTGGGAAGAGTCACTACTCTATAAGGATTGGAAGGACACACTATGATATTTCATTTTCCTGAGAAAGGTGAGGTCTTCTCTGACCTGACCAAGTACACCAAGATGTATTGCTGTGCCACTGATCACCACTCCCTAGTAGAGCAACCAGCTTCCTCCAAGGCTTTTCAAAACTATATCTACCTGCAGCACTGTTGGTTATGATGGCATTGAACCTAGAGTTACATAGAAACATATAGAAACATAGACTTTGACGACAGATAAGGACCGCTTAGCCCACCCAGTCTGACCATTTCCCTACCTATTGGATAAGCTGCAAATCCTAGTTAACCAACAGCCTACTTCCTCTCAGGATTGCTGCATCACAGCTAGCCTTTTCAGTGACTCGACTATTTAACTTGTCCAACACCTGTGGGGTGGTGCCTGAAATCTGGGAGGTTGCTAATGAGGTGCTGGTCTACAAGAAAGATGATCCAAAGTGCACTGAAAACTGTAACACTATCCCAACCCTGTCAGTGTTCAATAAGTAACTGGTGAGGCCAGTGGGTTCACAGGTTACTGAGCACCTTCAAATATACAGCCTTTTATCCCCAGTTCAACATAACTTCAGGCAGGCCTGTCACATGACAACTGCTCTCATCCAGTTTACTAACAATTGTCAAAGTGACCATGGATAGTATGGATAGTACTATGTTCCCAGGGGCTGTTTTCATAGACCTTATGAAGGCATTTAACCTTGTGGACCATTCCCTAATCAAAACTAAATTGTCTGCCCCTGTTTTGTTCCCCTGTGTTATCTGGTTTTCGAGTTACTTTAGGACTGACAGCAGTTTAATTTCAACCAAGCCAGATCTGACCTCTCCATCATTAACACTGGTGGTTGTCAAGGCTCCATAATGGGTCCCCTGCTTTTTGCCCTCTTTATCAATTACCTGATCAGGTGTGCCACTTCCTGCTCATCTCTGGTTTATGCAGACTATATGATGCTATATACCAACTCCAAGAAAAAACTTCTGAAGTTAATTTATGGCTTACTGCTGACTTGTCTTGAGTGTTCAGTCTTGCATAGCTCAAAACAGGATTCTCTTGAACTTTAGCAAATCATACTCTGTGCTCTTTGGTTCAGCACCTAAGCCGATAGCTTGTTCCACTGCTTTAGCAATTAACTATTCTGATGACTCTCCCCTTACTGCTGTTGACTCCTTCAAATACCCTGGCTGAACCTTTGATCCTGCCCTTAATTTTAGCCTCCACATACAGTATCTAATGCCTGTAAATCTGATAGTTTGAAGTTATAACTTCCTTACAGGGTGAGACATGCCCTGACTCCTGCTGCCAAGCTATCTATTGCCCTGGCTCTGTTTTGTTGCCTAGCCTCATATATGGTCTTTTACCTTATTCTAAGGTGAACAAATGTAACATACTTGAATAAATGGAACACCAGTAGCATCTACCACTTTTCCTTATCTGTGCCTAAACTTACTCACCACTAGGGAAGGGCGAAAGTTGCGAATTCCACTTTCACAGAACTTCCACGAAATTTCAGATATTTTGTGGAAATTTTGGAACTTTAGCCATTGGTGAAACTTGGATTTTCTGTGGATTTTCACCAGGTTCCACTGACTTTTTTGTGAACTGCAGAAAAATGAATATAAACTACAGAACGTATTCTATCCACAGTTTAGTGAACTGTCAGTAAATGAGTGAGTGCTTGTACAACCATGCAGTTATTTACTGACAGTTCAGTGGGCTACTGGTAGTGGAGGAGAGAATAGGGCTGAGCTGGTGGTCCATTCAGGGACAGGGTGGGGGGAGCGGGGTGGTGGTGGATGAACTGTCAGGGTGGGGGGATGGGGGATCCACTAGACACCAGGGAATTTAGATTACTTTTTTTTATAAGGGATTAGGGATGGGGTTCCACTAAACACCAGGGAATACTGGAAATAGAGGGGGATGAGTTGGGGGACTGCCAGCTGTTTTTTTGTGGATTAAGGGAATCTAGGATGGGGGGGTCTGCTAGACACCAGAGAAATAAAATGTAATTTGAGGCCATGACCAGTGAGTGGGGGTGCCAATAGACATCAGGGAGGGATTGGAGTTTTTGTTTCTTCTTTACCGGGACCCACAGGCCGTGATCCCTGGTTGGGGGGGAGGAACCACTAGACACCAGGGATCAGGGATTTTTTACTTGGGACCCACAATAGGTGGGTACAGGGCCACTAGACACCAGGAGGGTCCAAGGGAGGGATTGGTGTTCATTTATTTAGTTATATACTGGGACCCCTGATCGGGGGGGGGGATTAATGAATTAAACTACAGTTACAAAAAGTCTCAGAACTGACAACTGGCAGAGATCAATTGTGTGGATTGTTTTTCCGCAGTTTAATAAATTAACCCACAGTCTTTATATTTATTCTGCAGTTTTAAGGCAGAATTTCTTAAAAGTTAAAAATGATTTCCTAACTTTTGCAGAAGCAAAATGTGTACTTCCATAGAAATTCCGCCAGCATAATTTTTTTGTCACACATCCCTACTCACCACTGATCTCTTTACTTGAGCCTAGGCTAGTTTTCTCCAACTTCTACTATCTACCTTAGGTTGTATCATTTACAAGATTATCAGATCAGCTAAACCTGCTGCCCTGGCCAATACGTTCATTAAAATTAATCAGGCTTACACCCTGAAATCTAATGATCTGTAATTTCTGTCTCTGCTCAAATGCACTACAGATTTGGATGAGAAGTCTTTTTCTGTCTTTGCACCTAAACTCTGAAACTCACTTCCCTCTAACCTTGGTAGCTCTCAGAAACATCACATTATAAAGAATGAGCTTGTAAGTTCCTATGGTCCTCTGATAAATTCTTATAGTGCCTTTTGTATGTTATTTCAGTTGTACGTAGGATGTACTCAACTCATAAGTTTCTGCACAACAGTATTATTTGACTTCTGCTGATGTATGTAAGATTGTCCTTGTACCCTTGTGGCACTGTACTACTGTCTTTTTATTTTGTTGTACTTCTCCCTGGTTGTGCCTGAATATAGGCATTGCATTGTCTTGTGTGGAAAGAAAAAAAAAAACCTAAATAACTTTGTCTGAAACAGTATGTAAAAAAAATTGTCTCTAACATGGGGGCAGTTAATTGCAAATAATATTGAAGACAAATACACCTGTATCAAGAATCCTTTTGTTTCTAGAGGATAAACCATTGAGATTTCTGGCACGGGGTCATAAAGTCGCAAGACTTTAAGATGCATGGCAAAATCACACTGCCAATACAAGGCGATTTCTGCCATGCAACATATGTTTTTTTTATATGGGGTCTCTGCCCCCCACACTCCCAAGCACCCCCATTAAGATTCTTAACTCGGGGGTTCATTTGGGACCGTACAAGTAAAAAAGATTCTGGGACCGAAATCAAACCTGGTCCCAGACACAGCACCTGGGTTCCTGCTGCTGTGTCTCAGTCCTGTGAGCCACAGCAGCTGCTCAGCAGAACCTCTCCCAGCAGAGGTGTTTTCCTCTATCTGAGAAAATGCTAATGGTGAAATATCACGTACAGCAGTATATGCGGTATTGCACCATTAGCGCTTGCATACTGCGCTATTCCGGGTTCGACATAATGTCATATACTATTAAGCCTATGACATTATGACCCATTAAGGAGATGGCTACAGTATGTGAGTCACACCAGTGTGTCATTCAGCATGACCATGAGGCAAACTTACATACATTATTAATGGTGCTGTCCCATCTATATACAGTAGGTTTACCTCAGAGGCATATCGAATAAACAAGAGAACAGTAAGGAAGTCTTGACATCAGCAGATTCCTATCTATAGACAACCTTACTTCCAATGTTAACTGTGTTGGCCTTGGAGACAGCGGATGTGGTTGCCTATGCTACATGGAGAGTCATGGAGTACCACTCTGCTGCAATATTATTTGCCTTGAATGTGTTTTTTAAAAGGTATGCCACCTTTGCCTGGGAATTTTTATGTATTTATCAGATGCAGAATTTGAATCTAGCTTCAGAACATTTGTTTTTGTTACAGATAGTCATCAGGAGTGTCTGACTGGTCGAATCCAGACTCAGTGACTTTGGGAGATGACAGTGTCAGAACATACATTTGGAGGGCCTAGAAGTGGAGCGGAGAAGGAGGGGAGCAGTTGAGCAGTCAGAAAATGAGTAACAGAGAGGTACAGATGGTAGAAATTATGGGATGGATAAAGGCCAGAAGCACCTGAAGTTAACTGAGGAAATGGAGTGGAAGAGAATGGTCATTCTTGTAAATTAGCCTTTAATCCAGAGAAGAGACCCCGATCCCTGCTATATCTTCAAGATAGCAATGTGATTTGTTTAGTGGGAAAGGAAATGATTTTACCTTATTTATAGGCCTTGAATATTTTTGGTTTTAACTGATAAAGGCTGATTAACCACCCTGAAAACCCTATTTAGAAAAAAGATGTTTATTTTTTGAACAAAAAAAAATGAAAATGAGCACATAAGCCAAAGGAAAAAGTGACTAGAAGTGAGGCACGTGGGCTAGGTTTGTACTCTTAAACTGCATGTGCATGAGTGATTCTAACACAGAACGTTGCACGTGATGACTGATGTGTGTGAAAGATTGACACTGACGTACTGGGTATATCCCATGGTGTACACTAGACTAGTGCGTCTGAAATGCAGCAGGTAACTAGGCACAGTGGGGAGAATGGGACAAAAGATTAAATTAGTTACTGCTTATGTAAAGGAGAATGAGGATTTGGTGGAAGAAATCATAAAAGGAAAGGCAGAAATTGCCTGCAAGTATTGCCGAATTGTGATGCCTTTCTTTTCGGGGAAACATCATGTAGAATCACAGAACACCTCAGCAGTAAATCACACAAAAAACTAAAAGAAATACCACCATCCACCTCCTCTGGTGTTGTATGAATGACTTTAATGGAGATTGTTAACAGAATGAAAAGAAAACATCAAGAAGAGGATGATGTTAACCATGAGTTTGTCTGAACAAGGGAACAATCAAGTGCTTTGTTACAGTAAATCAAGCCCATGAGCCCATTGACAATCTATTCAGAAATGTGCTCCACCACAAAGACAAGGCCACATTCAGGTGTCAGCGTGGCTCAGTCGGTAGCACATCTGCCTCTGGACCAGAAGGTTGTGGGTTCTTGTCCCACACTGGGATTGGACTTGCACCTAAAAATTGCTGGCATCTGAGTGCAGTATTGGGGGGTGCTGTACTGCTGGGGTGTGTCATCCTTTGGATGCAATGTTAAACCGAGGTCCCTTCTGCCCATCTTGGTGTTGCCCTGGTGGGTGTCCAAGTGGAAATAAAAGAACCCTGGGCACTCTTTGCAAAGACTAGGGAACATCCCTGGTGTTCTGGCCAACATTCCCCTTCCCATAAACTGTTCATGCAATTATCCAGGCTGTGGGTGATGATGTATGATATGGCCACCATCACACATTCAGTCACTTCACTGCCAGTCTAGCTTTGCTTGCAAAGTGCTTTGGGATGTATGAAAAGTGCTATATAAATGTTGATTCTTCTTGCTAATACTACAAAAAGTACTTACATCATGCAGGCCCACCCCTCAGAGCCTTTAAAACCATAGAGATGTACAAAAAATAGTACTGCCCCCCCCCCACTTCCCTTTCCAAAACACAAAACAGGCCTGAATGCTGTGGATCATCAGAGTACAGCTGTTGTAGCGATTGACAGCTCCATCACCTGACTGCATCCAGCTGTCTGCAGAAGTGACATGGTGACTTCATCCAAGGCCTGCCCTCTAACTCTGAGACCATATTACTAGGGGACCTCAACATCAACTGGCCTGCACCTGATGCCGACCCTTACCAGGATGATATCTCTGCAGTCCACCTCACTCAGCTTGTCTCTTCCCCCACCAGGGTTAATTACAAAACTGGCACCAGCACCCTGCTGGATTGGATACTTTCTAGCAATCCTGAATGACTCACTAATGTGACAGTGCACCTGGACACAATTAGTGACCATTCCCCAGTCTTCTGCAGCTGGACTAACAAATTCTTCAAGCTACCACCCCACTTCACCTTTAGTAGGGTACTAAAGCATGAACATCTGGAGTCTTTGAAGCAAGATCGTGCCAATACCAACTGGTCACAAATTGACAACACTACAGACATCAATACTGCCTTGGAATACTTTATACAACAGTTCACGAAGGTCTGTGACATGCAAGCCCCCCTCAAAAAGCATAAAGCACAGGGGTCAGTTAACCCCTGGTTATCGTCTGACCTTATAAGCAAAATGAAGAATCATGATCACCTTTGGCACCTAGCTAGAGAGTCGGGTAAACCCTCAGCTATACTAGCCCACAAGCAAGCCAGAAATGCCTGCACCAGAGAAATATGCCAGGCTAAATCCATCCACCACAGGGAGATGCTTACTGCCTCCTGGGGTGACGGGAAAAATTTCTGGACTAACATAAAAGAAGTCTTAGGGAAGGATGTAAAGTCATCACTGAACCTGATCAAGATTCAGGTTACCCCTTCCTTGGACCAACGAATTTTACCCAACGCCTTTAATGAAACGTTCTCGGACCTGTCCGGGATACTCCCCCAATACATGTTCGAGGACTCACCACACTCCAACACCATTAATACTGACACTCAATATCAGCCTGCCCCCTCTTTTTACTTCAAAAAGCTAACCCCTATGCTAGTCAGAAAATACCTTTGCAAAGTGCTTGGGAAATCACAACAAAGCGCAGACACACTGGACCTCAAACTTATTGCACTCACTGTCAAAGAAGTTCTCCTCCCCATAACTAAGATCCTGAACCTGTCATTCTGCCACTCACAATTCTCACAAGTGTGGAAATTGACCATCGTGACTCCTGTCCACAAGAGTGGAGATAGGGCATCACTCTCAAATTCCTGGCCCATCTCAATTTGGCCACCGCTTTCCAAAGCACTAGAATGCATAGTGGCTGACTAGTTGGTCGAATACCTTGAAAAATACTCGATCCAAAACCCTGAGCAGCATGGCTTCTGTAAAAGCCATAGTACCTCTACAGCACTACTGAAACTCACTGGTTTCATACACCAGTCTTTGGACCAAGGAACCCTAGCAGGGGCAGTTTTCACTGACCTCTCAGAGGCCTTTGATACTGTCCACCACTCCCTCCTTCTGTACCAATTAACCTCCATTGGCCACTCTGCAAAATCAACTCTCTGGTTCAAAAGCTATCTAGGACAACACACACAAAGGGTGAAAATCAACAATGTCCTCTCCGACCATCTGCCTGGTGTCCCCCAAGACTCCATTTTAGGACCACTCCTGTTCAGCATCTTTCTCAACAATCTACCATGCCACTGCCCACAACAGATGCTGCTATATACTGTACAGACGATTCAGTAATCTTCACAAGCTGCCTAGACCCAGAGGAACTTGAAGGCAATCTGCAACAAGGCTTTGGGATAGTTGAGGAATGGTTCTGTAACCATAAACTAATCCTACACAGCAATAAAACCAAAGTCATGATGTTCTGTAGCACTTGGAACAAGCACAAGTCCCATGCACTTAACATCAGTACCTGCTTTGGATCTCTGCTCGAACATATCCAGCACTTTAAATATCTTGGGATCACACTTGACAGCAGTCTAGCCTATGACCACTACATCAGCAATGTTTCTAGGGCTGTCTACTACAAGATCGGTCCCCCTTCACAGGAACAAGCACTGTCTCACTTCAGACACCCTTGGACTAGCCATCAACAGCTCCATCCTTTCTGTCATTGGCTATGACTTGGTGATCTATGGCGCTGCTTGCCACACTGCTCACCGCAGAATATCAGTTGCACTGAACAAGTTCTGCAGACTGCTCACAGGGGCTGCATGTCTCACCCACACTTGTGACCTCTATGCTCAATCGGGCTGGCTCCAACTCAGTGGGAGGTTATACTACCAAACCTGTCTGCTCGCCAAAAAGGCTCTACTTGGTATCCTTCCCCATGGCACAGCTAACCTACTTCAACCTCATAGCAGCAGCTCGCAATGGACAAGAAGCTCTAGCACCCACTTCTGCCATGTTCCTCATCTTCAAATGATGCAGGGCCAACACTCCTTTGCCTACAGAGCACCCTTCTGGTTTAATGCCCTCAGCCGGGACATCTCCAACCAACATACTCTTGGCTCTTTTAAAAGACTGCTTCACCAACATCTTTCTGCATCCAGCACCTGTGACTGCTACCCCTAGTCCCCAATGCCTACAGTCTCTGCCCTGCCATTTAGCGGCTCCCTGCATTGACATGGCCCCATGCCTCCTCTACCCACCCCCTCACTCCCCACCCCTCACTGCCCTGCCACTTAGCGGCTCACTGCACTGGCATGTCTACTGGCCACCGTCTACCCACCCCCCACTCCCTCACATCCTCTCACTTTTACAATGTCAATGACTGCTGACCCTCTCTTTCTCACCTCAATCACACCCCCTCTCCTACCCACTGCCACCTTTAGCCCCTTTTTAACTCCTTTCTGCCTGTCTCCAACTATTTGCTTTGCCAACCTACGGTGTATGCAAACCTATGGTATCTTACCTATTATTGTCATGTTTTTCACACTCTTGCTTGTATAAACCTCTGTAATTATTGTCCATGTTTTATACTCTCTTGTTTGCACAACCCTTTGTATTATTGTCTTCCCTCCCACTGATGTGGAACCTTTGTAAACAAGCTCCCAGCTCAAAAGGTGTTTAATCCTAGAACTCAATGAATAAATAAATAAAAATTTGTGATGCACTGAGCTGCCTGCTGCACCACAGAGAAATGATGCTACATGGCCTGCCAGTGAATATATTGCCGTACTGTTCAGGAGCTGAGTGAGAAAGGTGTCACTCAAGATCACAAAGAGAAGTAGTGGTATCAAAGCTGTATGCAGAGCAAAGGATGCACTGCAGAACATCAGATGGATCTTACATGCAGATAGAGACTGTCAGTGGATATAAGTAAAGTAATGTAATAATGCAGCACAACAACATTGCCGGTATGTCTACCAAATATTCAAAGTATTGAATGCATCTCTGGCAAATGCTTAATATTGTCTTATAACATGGGGTGTCTTAGACAGCTACATTGATTGATTCAGTAGGTTATTGCTTATTTAGAGTCGCCCAGTCCCGCAGGTGTGCTGTATGGTACCCCCCCAGCCAAACCACATGACAAGCTACAGTCAGGTGCAGTAGTGTCACTAATACTGCACAAGTGTAAAAGTGAGTCTGTAGTTGGGAGACACAATCATTGCCTCCATTCTCCCCCCTCCTCCACCAGTTACACAGTTGACTCATTCACAGCGTTGACTACGTGGCGGTGCTGCTGCAACTATGGATGTAATGGTAACTGTAATCCACAGTCAGCAGTGGAGGCACACTCAATCACTGTCAGTCTTATAAAGATGGCTCACCACCATGTTTCTAACTCTCCCTTCAGAAGCCAGAGTCACCATCCATGAGTGCTATTGATAATTTCAAACTGTAACCCATAGCAATGTCTCAGAAGCAATCAGTCTATCACTGTTACCCCCTCCTGCAGCAGTTACAGAGCTGCTGTGTTGACAACTTGCACTAAGTATGTCAGTTGTACAACCGTGAAAGAAATGAAAAGTTTAATCTGTACTGAGGAGCTGTGCACAGCTGTCTGTGCTACTGATACTGCACAATATTAACCATGACAAACGTCCTTTCCAAAACCAGTGACTATATCAGTGTTACCCCATCTGCAACAAATTCTGTATGTAATGTATTCACAGCTTTGAGTGAGTATTCATGGCACTGGAACCGTGCATTAAACACTTAGTTTAATCCAGACAGTCTCAGTTTAATCTACTGGTAGCAGCAGCCAGGCAGTGTCAGTCTTGTACAATAGACATCTGCAGCACTGTGGCATCCACATGGAACGTGGTAGCTTGTAATGCACCACAAATACCATAAAGCATGTGTAAATGGAGATTGGGAGACTTCTAAATCCATAAAAAGTGACAGAATGCAACTTTCTAAAGGGACTACTTTGCAAGGCAGAAGCATAAAATCCCTTTCTGGCATTTCAACAGGGGGGAGCAGCTGGTTTTGGGGTGTTGTACCCTATACTGAAGGTAATCCACGTTATAAGAGCAATAACTCACAACAGGGTGTGGGGTTATAGGCATTTAATCCACATCTGGGGAGCTGTGAGGACACTTCACCTGCAGCCTTATGCCTCACAATGCAAACCAGGCATTGATTAAATGCCTATAACTCACACCTGTGATTAATATATAAAATTCATGAGGGCAATTAGCAATTTTCCACAAATAGATATACTCTTTGATTCACCTAAAATGGCAACATTAGTAATGAAGAACTCTGGAACACTGGACTCTAGGAATTTATTTAATTGATGCATCAAGTTGGAATTTGGTAGGTGTAACTGAGCCTGAGAATCAGCAACAGGCAGCAGTACAGACTATAAAAAAAGAATTGACTTAAATGGATTAACAATCAGGAAATCATAAATCAACAAAGGAAACCCTTAATGAAAGTAATATCATGAACATAGAAGGGCTAATAAATAAAATAGACCCCAGTATATTACATTTCTTAAATGAAGGCAATATAATATGTTTTAAAGAGACATGGTTAATGCATCAAAATCCACCTCTGCTGCCAGGATATAATGGATTTACTAAAACAGCTACTAAATCTAAAAAACTAGGTAGGTCCAAAGGTGGAGTGACAATTTATATTAAAACATCTTTGAATTTTGAGATTACATAATTGGTCAATGTTTTATCAAATGTATTTAGTTTCCTCTTGGACAAAAGTGGCATGAAATATATCAGATATCTATATACCACCAAGAAGAATGAGAACTGATATTACATTCCCTTGTGAAGCACTTGATCAATTCTTAGAGTTATTGAACAATAAATATGACTCAGTCTCCATAGTAATTCTGGGTGATTTTAATGCTAGAATATATAAAGAAAAGAGGTATTTACTTTAGAGGATGACCTTCTAAAAGGAATAAATATAATGACAAACACAATTAAGGCAAATAGAGCTGCTAATGATAAAATCACCACTTTACAAGGGAAGAAGTTACTAACAATTATGAAAAACCATGAGTAGTGTTTAATTAATGGTAGGACAATTAATGATTCCCATGGGGGTGGAGGTTACATTTTTGGATCCCACTGGCATATCCACAATTAACTTAATATGGATAAATCAAGAGGCTATTCTACTGATCGATGATACGTAAATATTAACTAGGACTGAATCTGCATATCTCCTTTTGAAATTAACAATTATAGGAAATGATTACAATTCGTTTAACATAACAAAAAAAAACTCCTCCAGACAATCTGGAGATTATAAATTTTAAGAAAATTATATGGATTACCAATTCAATCAACACAATTATAGAAATACTATATTCAGAACTAATTAATAACCCAAGAGATAAAATTTTACTGCAAAAGAATATAAATGAAAACTGAGATTTTATACTATGCTATTTGAAACCATTTTTGACAAGTAAATCACTCAATAAAGACAATAAAATGAAAACATGATTTAATAATAAGTGTAAACAAATGAAGAAAGAACTGAATCATTTATTAAATAATTTTATAAAATGGGTAGGCTATATCAAGCAATTTGATTGGCTAGTTACCCATGCATGAAATATGTTCCATGCATGGGTCAAAAAAAGGTCAGAGAAGCAGAACCGCATTTCCAAATGAAATCAGGAGCATTAGAATTTTGGCATTTAAAATACCGCCATCTTCTATTCACTCGCTAATGCTCCATTTATTTCATTTTTAACTTATCAACATTTGAACAGCTGTGTGAGTTTTGAATAGAATGCAGTTTACAAATTCCCCGCTAAAGATTGTTGTTACTGTCCATTAAACCCCGCCACAAATCTCTTTCCGGCAGTCAGAGTCGGCCCCTGTGAAGCAGCACTATTTCACGTCTGGTAAGGCAGTCAGCCCCTGTTGCCCTCTAGTCTTTTTTTTTCTACTGCTTGCTCCCATGTAGTTTCCCGTGGCAATTGCTCTTTTCTACTGTGTGGGTCTCTTAATCTGATTAATCTAAATGCCCCTGTAAATGCAGAGAAAGGCTCGATCAACAACAGAGGGGGAGCGAATGAACGCATGAATGCAGCACAAACATACCACTGCTGGCGGGAGGTACGTGGACTGGGGATAGTGTACTTCAGTCGGCTTCAGCAGGCATGTTTACAAAAAAAAAACATGCTTCAGCACTCGTTTGCAAACTGTGCACACTACAATTATAGCAAACTGAAGTCACATAAATGTAAATCTAAATATGTTTCAGCACTCGTTTGCAGCACAGACTGCACAGTACACATAACCTGGAGTCAGAAATGCAAATCAGCTCATGAATAATATAACTCAGTGTCTGTGGAAGGACTATTTTAGCTTACATTAGCATCTTCAAGTCTTTTTTTCCACATGAAAGCAAGATTTTTCTACCTGTAAAAATAAAAATAAATATAGGTGTCCATTTTATAAGCACAATAAGACACTCCAGGTGTGTGCATGGAACATATTTTACCACACCCAGGGGCTAAAGGCACTCAGCCAAGGCCTCGTACCTTATTACACCCCTGGCCGTGTGGTAAAATAGGTTCCATGCACACCCTGTCATGTCTTATTGCTTACATAAAATCAGTCCGCATAAACTTAAATTGAAAGAATTAAGTAAAGCCAGGAAACAATACAAACAAGCACTGGAAGATGAAAAGCAAACATACCATGATCATATGTGGATGAAACTAAAAACTTCTATGTTAACTAACAATATTAAAGAATTCTGGACCCTGGTAAGCTATGGTTTTAATCAATATACAAAACAAATTGAAGCAGCAATTACCCCCAAAACAATGGGATGATCATTTCTTGCCCTTATATTATGTAGATGAGAGTAGACAGGAAACAAGAATAGTAACCCAAGGTGTAATTTCCCCAAGACCAATATTAATAGAGCGAGAGGAAATTTTGCTAGCAATACGGGACATGCCAAACAACAAAGCTCCAGGCCCTGACAGCGTAACAGCTGAATTATTTAAATTCTTCCCACAATGGTGGACTTCAATTCTTTTTATACTGTTAAATACATATGTTCAAGGTGAATCATTTCCTCAGACATGGCTAGGTAGTAATCTTTGTTCAATATTTAAGAAGGGAAACACCAATGATCCAATGAGGTACAGACCCATAAGTTTAATAGATACTTCTCAAAAACTACTTACTAGAATTATTTTGAAAAGGATTCTAACATGGGCAAATGATAATAACATCATACGTGAGCTTCAAAATGGTTTCAGGAAAAATAGGTCCATGCTCCAACATTGCCATGTCTTATATCACCTGATATGGAAGTACTGTATGCTAAAATTAAAAAAGGATCATTTATGCCAGCCCAGTAGCGTAGAGGGCTAAGGTGCTGGTGCCTCACCATGACCCATGCCAGAGATCCGGGTTTGGGAATGAGCCCAGGATGTTGGAGGTTGGCAAGGGAAGGGAAGGCAGAGCTGGATGGAGCTGCCGACAGGCCAGCTCTCCTCTCTGGGAGGAAGTGTGGCATCCCTCGGCTGATGTGCTACCCCCAGTGGAGGCTGGAGAAGCTTGGGCCAGAGGGTGCCTAGGCAGTAGGCCAGGGAGTGGGGGAAGGAGGCTGTGACCAGGGCTGTTCAGCACATGCGCTCCTCCACATGCATGGACGCTGACTCCTGGGGCATCTGGGAGAAAACTAAGGTGGAAAAAGAAATGCCAGTCAACAGGATCATGTTCACATTCCACAGTAAAGAGGAATGGGGTGACATTTAGGCCTCACAGCCCCAATGACACACCCCGGTGTCTGTCAATCTCGAGAGGATGGGGGGTTCATGAGGGGGGGTAAGGGGCAACCCATAAGGTTTCATTTCCTGGCTTTTTGTGTTTCAACCCTAAATGATGCATTAACACAGTTGTTTGCATAAAATGTCCTTACTTTTTGAGAAAGCATAGAAAAGTACAAACTCATACAAGTTGGTGGAAGGGCCCCGCGCTCCCACAAACTTGTAAATTTCTGCCTAACATAACAGTACAAGTACTGAAAAGCATATCTATTGGTGGGAGCGCATATTGGTGGGAGCCAGCTTGAAACAAAACAAAGTTTCATTCATAGGAGTGGCATAATTCTGTACTTGTTTACATTTCACACACCTAACCACTGAAAATTACCTCCATGGCAGTAAGACTAGCTACCCTATAAATGTCAAGCCACTACCACATTTTTCAACAACTGCAGGGGGGCCCTACGCTCCCATCAACACAACCATTTCTCCAAAACATCACAGTACAAGTACTAAATGTCATATGTACTGGTGGGAGCACACATTTCTGGGAGCATGGCACCCTTCAGGTCCCTGGCTCCCACCAACTTGACCATGTCTACCAAACATATTGGTCAGAGAGTGGGGTCCACCAACGTGTCCATTACTGCCTAACATCACAGTACAAGTACTAAATCTCATATGTATTGGTGAGAACACATATTGCTGGGAGCGCGGGGTGCTTCAGGCCCCACGCTCCCACCAACTTGTCCACATCTGCCTAACATCACACTGCAACTACAGCTTATCATACATATTTCTGGGAGCACATACTGGTGGGAGTGCATGGCCCTTCGGGCCCCACACTCCAACCAACCTGTCCATTTCTGCCTAACATCACAGTACAAGTACTAAATTTCTTATGTATTGGTGGGAGCACATATTGCTGGCAGTATGGCGCCCTTCAGGCCCCACACTTCCACCAACTGATCCACTTCTCCATAATATCACACTCCAACTACTGCATAGCACGCGTATTGGTAGGAGCACATATTGGTGGGAATGTGGGGCCCAACTTTTCCACTTCTGCCTTCGGACCCCATGCTCCCTCCCACATTGCCCGCCACTCCATAACCACAAACATCTGCCATACATTTTTTGCTCTCCTATACCTTATCATGAAATCTTTCTACACAACCAAATATATGCTCACCATGTCTTTTCACAATGCAAAGAAATGTTTTCCCACTAACTATAATGAAAATGTGCCACAACTTAGTAACTGTAACTGCCACCAACACAAAAATTGACACAATCTAAGATCTATGATGACTTTTCCTACATATCAAATTTCACACAAATCATCCACACAGTTCATAAGTTACTGAAGCAAAACAGACCACATTTTCATTCCTTGGCGTGGCATAATTCCACACCCATTTACATTTCACACACCTAACCACTGAAAATTACCTGTGACAGTAAGGCTAGCTACCCTATAAATTTCAAGCCACTAGCACAATGCAAAATGCTATCCACAAAATGTAAACTGCGTTACGTAATATCTCTGCAGCAAATTAATTTTCCAACACCTAAACACTATAATTCACATCTACAGGTCACCCCCTCAACTCCCTTCAAATTTCAAGTTAAAAGACCAAACCATTTCCCAGATATTTAATTTTAAAGTTTTTGCACCTTTAAAAATTATTTTATTACGAGAATCAACCTCGAATTCACTATAAAAGATAAAAAATCTTTGAACGCAAGGGATGGACAATTTAAAACCCTTATAACTCTGGAACAGAACAACATTTTTTCACCAAACAAAAACTGGCATATTCCAAGAACACAGGAATTTCTACATTCCAAGTTTCAGACAAATCAACAACACAGTAGGTGTGCTATGTGTCGCAGAAGACAGTCAGCAAAAATAGCAGAAAATCTATGATCGTGAGGGGGGGCAACTTCAAACCATTATAACTCTGGCACGGAACAACATTTTTTCACCAAATGATAACTGGCATATTCCCTAACCAAAGGGCTTGTCACTGTCCATGTTTCAGATAAATCAATCATACAGTGCTGCTGCTATGTGTCATGGAAGAGCGTGAGCAAAAATAGCAGAAAATCTTTGATTGCGAGGGTTGGCAACTTCAAACTCTTATACCTCTGACACAGAACACCATTGTTTCACCAAACAAAAACCTGACACATTCCTTGCACAGCGGGCTTCCTATGTAGCAATTTTCAGCCAAATCAACCACACAGTGGCTGTGCTATGTGTCATGGAAGGCAGTAAAAAAATAGCAGAAATTGCTTATTTTATACATATCTGCACAAAAAAGTATACACTATTGAAATATAAATTGGTAAAATCTTCAAAGTACACCACCAAAGCCCTGCACCCATGCATACAACCCAATTTGAAGTCACTCAAATGCATTCTTCAACAACTGCTGGGAGCAGGGGACCCTTTGGGCCGCACACTCCCACCAACGCATCCATTTCTCCGAAACATCACAGTACAAGTACTGAATATCATATGTATTGGTGGGAGCAAAGATTTTTGGGAGCACAGAACCCTTCGGGCCCCAGGCTCCCACCAACTTGACCATGTCTGCCAAACATCTCACTGCAACTATTGGATATCACACGTATTGGTGGCAGCACATACTGGTGGGAATGTGGGGCCCACCAACTTGTCCATTGCTGCCTAACATCACAGTACAAGAACTAAATCTCATATGTACTGGTGAGAACACATATTGCTTGGAGTGCGGGACCCTTTGGGCCCCACATTCCCACCCACTTGTCCACATCTGCCTAACATCACACTGCAACTACTGATTATCGTACATATTGCTGGGAGCATGTATTGGTGGGAGTGCGGGGCCCCAACGTGTCCATTTCTGCCTAACATCACAGAGCAAGTACTAAATTTCATATGCATTGCAGGGAGCACAAATTGTTAGGAGCATGGGGCCCTTCGGTCCCCACACTCCCACCAACCTGTCCATTGCTGCCAAACATCACAGCAGAAGTACTAAATCTCACATATATTGGTGAGAACACATATTACTGGGAGCACAGGACCTTTCAGGCCCCATACTCCCACCAGCTTGTCCACAACTGCCTAACATCACACTACAACTTCTGATTATCATACATATTGCTGGGAGCACATATTACTGGGAGCGTGGGGCCCACCAACTTGTCTATTTATACCTAATATCACAGTACAAGTACTAAATCTCATATGTTTTGGTGGCAGCACATATTGCTGGCAGTGCAGAGCCCTTTGGGCCCAATGCTCCCACTAACTAGTCCACTTCTCCTTAGCATCACACTGCAACTACTGAATAGCATATGTATTGGTGGGAGCACATATTGGTGGGAACGTGGGGCCCAACTTGTCCACTTCTGCCTTCAGACCCCGTGGTCCCTCCCACATTGCCAACCACTCCATAACCACAAACATCTGCCATACATTTTTAGCTCTCCTATACTTTATCTTGAAATCGTCCTACACAACCAAATATATGCTTACCATGCTTTTTCACAATACACAGAAATGTTTTCCCACTAACTGTAATGAACATGCACCACAACTCAGCAACTGTAACTGCCACTGACACAAAGACTGACACAATCCAAGGTCTATGATGACTCTTTCTACATATCAAATTTCATGCAAATCATCCACACGGTTCAAAAGTTACTGAAGCAAAACAAACCAAATGTTCATTCATTGGAGTGGCATAATTCCACACCTGTTTACATTTCACACACCTAACCACTGAAAATTACCTTTGTGACGGTAAGGCTTGCTATTCTATAAAGTTCAAGCCACTAGCACAATGCAAAATGCTGTCCACAAAATGTAAACTGCATCACGCAATATTTCTGCAGCAGATTAATTTCCCAACACCTAAACACAATAATTCACATCTACAAAACATCCCCTCAACACTTTCCAAATTACAAGTTAAAAGACAAAACCATTTTCAAGATATTTAGTTTTAAAAGTTGTGAAAATTGGGCCATCTGGTCCCTTCAAATCTAGCCATCTAGTCCTGCCTTCACGAATGAAGATTGCGATCAAAGAATTTTGAGATCAAAGAATTCGGAGGTTTACGACTGAAGAATTTGCAGACTCATGATCAAAGAATTAAAAAACATTAAAACTTCCTTTTTTCACAGAATTATATTAACCACAGACATGACTCGATAGAACGAAGCCCCCTGTGCAAACCCCATTCTAGTTTGAGAGCAGAAGTCACCCCTGGGCTGAGATATTAAATTTTTCCACCTGAAAAATCTGTCCATCTAGTCCTGCCTTTGCGAATGAAGATCACGATCAAAGAATCTTGTGATCAAAGAATTTGCAGGTTCATGACCAAAGAATTTGCAGGTTCACAATCAAAGAATAAAAAATGTTAAAACTCAATTTTTTCAGAGAAGTACATTAAACCACAGGCATGACTCGATAGAACGAAGATCCTTGAGCAAAACCCATCCTAGTTTGACTTCATAAGTCACCCCTGATCTGAGATATTTTATTTTTAAATCTGGCTATTTATTCCCTCCCTCATGATCAAAGATCGCGGTCAAAGAATATTGTGATCAAATAATTTGCAGGCTTGCAATCAAAGATCGTTAGCGAGCTGTGATCAAGGAATTAAAAACTTTAAAGCTCTATTTTTTAACATAATTACAAGAAACCACAGCCATGGTTCGATAGAGGGAAGACCCTGAGCAAAATCCATCATAGGTTTACTTCAGAAGTCACCCCTGAGCTGAGATATTTGTTTTTTTCCAACCACAAAATGGAAACAAGATGGCAGCAGTCACGATCAAAGAATTCCTTCTTGCAAATTCTTTGATCATGATGAGTGACTAGATGGCCAAAACCCCATTCTTCTTTCACAAAAAAAAATATAAATTTTCCCATAGACTTATAATGGGAGTTAGAAGTTTTATAACTTTTGAATGGATCGATATTTTTTCACCAAATAAAAAATATCATGTTCCCTGACCCAAGTTCTTTTGACGTCCCAAGTTACAGACCAGTGCACCACACAACGGGCACGCAGCACCATGGACAAAATCCAAAAACCTGCCCACAAAACTGGCAAAAAGTGCATTTTTCAGTGTTCTGGTGCACAAAAGCCACAAGTCCGACTGAAATGAAATTTGGCAAATCAAGAGACCTACCATGGCCCACTGAGCATGCCAAATTTCATTCAAATCAGTCAGACGGGTCCAAAGTTATTAACACACACAGGGCCAGATATTCAAAACTTTGCCCCGGGGCAAAATTAGCACTGCCCGGCGGGCAAACTTAGCCCGGAGCACAGAGCAAGCTATGTTCAAATGGAATAGCCCAGGGCAAACAGCTTCCGAATATAGCATGGTAATGAGGCCATGCAAACTGGGCTGGGAGTGCAGGGCAAACATTGCCCTGGAATAAGACAGCACTGAATAAAGCAACCAGAAAGTGCAACCCACAACAACAACACAGTACACAGCAACGTGAGGGCAGGTACAGGCGAACTACGTGGCCAATGTGTGTGCCAGCAAATGCATGGACTCAGTACAGTTGCAGGAAGCAGCAGATGAGAAAGAACAGTGATCAAAACTGTATAATATTCCCCGTACCGTTAGCGCCACGCTAACACATTAGCGCGGAGCTAAGCAGTTAGCCAGGAGCAAACACGTTTGCCCGGAGCTAAAATGTGCCATATTCAAAAGTGCCATGCAAATGAGCCTACTTAGGTAGTCTCTGGGCAAACAACCGGATTAGCATCTCATTATACCCTGATTTGCACGCAGTTTGCCCAGCGTTACTGCAGGGTCCCATAGAACCACCTGTAGGTCAGACTGGAAGTACAGGGGCAGACCAGGTCCAACTGCAGCTCCACCTGTAGGTCAGTCTGGCAGTGCACGATGATAGCTACAGGCTACATGTAAACAGTACAGCATAGCATAGCATATTGTACCCCAGGGGACAGGACAGCATAGGTACAGGTGGTGGTGGTGCTGCATGCAACTGTCACACTGTAGGGCATGCTACAGTGCACAGCAGCAACTACAGTAGCAAGGGGGGGCCAGTAGTGTGTGGACACAGCAATGCCTATGGTGTGTAGGGCAGTGATGATGACTGCACTATACACAGTGAGAGGCCCAACCTGCGGATGTTTACTGACACTGGACATTACTGTTACACTGTTGTGTGACCCACAGATGCTGCACCTGTGGCATGGATGCTCACAGTGACATGTACATTCCTGGCTTTGTGTGCTATGGCAGTTGTACAGCTGTACGGTATGTGGGGGGGGCATATATTATCCGAAAGGCACACTGGTGTTGGGGTATTCCCAATACTGGCCCATGTACACTGCATGATGTGTCCCAGCCTTGTGGCCACACCTGGTCTGTAGCACAGCCTCACCACCCATACATGCCCCCCTCAACATCCTCCATGCCCACAGTGCTGGCATCTGTTGGTGTCCACGGCAGTGCGGTCCACAGGTGTGTGTTGTATGGCCACACTGCCGTGCTGTCCACTGGTGGCAGGGTCACCACTTACTGCCTGGCATGACTGGGACTGGTGGCAGATGATGGCATCATTGTGATGCCATCAGTTAGCAGAATGCTTCCTCTATGTTTGGCTTTATCTATGTGTCATATTTATTTGTTAGGGTCGCGCTAAACCCGTGCTAAACCTGCGCAAACACCGCGCAAAAGCCACAGTGTCACAAAGGCTGCTTGCCCAGGATTAAGACGAGCTTTTCCTATGTAATGTGCATCAAGGCTAAATGTCGCGACTAAACCACTTAGCCCGGCGCTAACCACTGAATATAGCATTGCGCTTGTATTCATGTCGGTTTGCCCCTTGCATACATTATAATTTTGCCTGGCGCTAATGCAGTTTACCCGCACTATTTGGCCTTTTGAATATAGCAGACCCGCGCTAATCCCACGCTAACTCTGTGCAAGCGTTTTTTGCACAGCGCAAAGCTTTGAATATCTGGCCCACAATGTTTAGTTTAACACAGAAGTGGCTTCATAACCCTAAATATAGGGGCACGACCAGGCCCCTATAATGCATATATATATATATATATATATATATATATATATACATACATACATATACATATACTCAATTATTGAAGGTCTTGAGGACTCTAAGTTTCATTCTCCATTGCTTGGAACCCAGAAAATGGTGTGTCTAGCTTATGCAGACAATATAGTCTTAGGGCCAGATATGTAAAGGTTAGTGTCTGGCACAAATCCATTGTGCTGGACTAACACCGAATTTGCACCCAACTGCAATATTCTAAAGGACAATTAGCACCGGCGCTCGGTGTTAGCACTGATGCTAAAGTATAATGTATGCAGGGAAGGGGCTGAGAGGAGGGTCCCTGAATGCTGGCGCACTGGCATATTCGAAAGTATAGCACCACACTACAGGCATTAGCATGACCTGTAGTGTGGCGCTGAACACTGCCAAGAAAAGGCCGGCGGTAATGCAGTGGTGGTGCACCCCACCTCCTCCCCGAAGCATGATTCTCGATCCCCAGTAACACCCTATGAAATCATTTCCCTGGTAGTCTAGTCGTTCCCCCGCCCCAGCACGTATCCCGACCCCCAATTCTCATAAATATACAGTGGCGTGAAAAAGTATTTGCCCCCTTCCTGATTTTCTCTATTATTGCATATTTGTCACACTGGATGTTTTCAGGTCTTTAGACAAAATATAATATTAGATAAAGGGAACCTGAGTGAACAAATGACACTTTTTTTTACTTATTTCATTTATTTAATGAAAAAAGTTAACCAACACTAACGGGCACTGTGGGAAAAAGTAATTGCCCCCTAGTAAAATCAACCCAATTAAAGGGATAATTAGAGTCAGATGATTGAACACAGCCAGGCTTGATTACAGCCAGCCCTGCTCAATATAAATCTCACTTATTTTGACCCTTACCATCAGAGTCACGTTGCCAGCACAAAGATTCAACAAGCACATTATGCCATGATCAAAGGAAGTTCCTGAAAAGATCAGAAAAAAATTTGTTGCCCTCTATCAGTCTGGAAAGGGTTACAAAGCTATTTCTAAGGCTCTGGGACTCCATTGAACCACAGTGAGAGCCATAATCTCCAAATAGAGAACACTTGGAACAGTAGTGAATCTTCCCAGGAGTGGGCGGCCTGCCAAAATTACTCCAAGGGCAGATGTAAAATCATTCAGGAAGTCTCAAAGGATCCTAAAACAACATCCAAAGAACTGCAGGCTTCTCTTGCCTCAGCTAAGGTCAGTGTTCACGACTCCACAATCAGAAAGAGACTGGGCAAAATGGGCTTCATGTGAGAGTAGCAAGGCGGAAACCATCAGTAACCAAGAAGAACATAAATGCTCATTCTCATTTGCCAAGAAGCACCTGGATGATCCACAAGCCTTTTGGGAAAATGTTCTATGGACAGATGAGTCCAAAGTGGAACTTTTGGATGACATGGATCCCATAACATCTTGCGTAAGCAAACACAGCATTCCACAGTAAGAACACTATACCAACAGTCAAACATGGTGGTGGTAGTGTGATGGTGTGGGATGCTTGCTGCCTAAGGACCTGGATGACTTGCCATAATTAAAGGAACCATGAATTCTGTTCTGTACCAGAAAATTCTTAAGGAGAATGTCCGTCATCCTTCCGTCAGCTGAAGCTGAAGCGTAGTTGGGCCATGCAGCAAGACAATGATCCAAAACACAAAAGCAAGTCCACATCAGAATGGCTAAAAAGAAGTAAAATTAAAGTTTTGGAGTGGTCTAGTCAAAGTCCAGACTTAAACCCAATAGAGATGCTGTGGCAGGACCTGAAACGAGCAGGTCATGCTCGAAAACCTACCAAATGTTACTGAATTAAAGCAGTTCTGCGAGGAAGAGTGGGTTAAAATTCCTCCACAGCGATGTGAAAGACTGATATTGAATTATAGGAAGTGTTTGGTTGCAGTCATTGCAGCTAAATGTGGCATAACCAGTTATTAAGTGTAAAGGGGGCAATTACTTTTTCACACAGTGCCAGTTGGGTTGGTTAACTTTTTTTCATTAAATAAGTGAAATTAAAAAAAAAAACAAGTGTTATTTGTTCACTCAGGTTCCCTTTATCTAATATTACATTTTCTCTAAAGACCTGAAAACATCCAGTGTGACAAATATGCAATAATAGAGAAAATCAGGAAGGGGGCAAATACTTTTTCACGCCACTGTACATTTGTTTCCCTGGTAGTCCAGTGGTCCCCCCACCCCTCTGCACAAATCCCCTGCCATTTCAAATAAAAATACATGTAATATCCTTGGTAGTCTAGTGGTCTCCCCACCCCCAGCATGTATCCGTCCCATTTCAAATAAAAATACATGTCATATCCCTGGTAGTCTAATGGTGCCCCCACCCTCCAGCATGTATCCCGACCCCCGATTTGTATACATATAAATTCATTTCCCTGGTAGTCCAGTGGTCCCCCCACCTGGCAGTGAAACCCACTCAGTACAATCACATTTCAGAATGGAGCGGCGATCAGTTCAGCCTCTTCTCACCACCATGAGTTGAGTGAGCCGACTGAGGTAGGAAGGAGCGGCACTGCTTCTTCCCACCTCAGTCGGCGCGCCGGGCTGCGGTGGTGAGAGGAGGCTGAGCTGGTCATCCACCCATTCTGAATGTGCGAGGTTTCACTGCCGGGTTGGGGGACCATTGACCGCTAGGAAATGAATTTATATGTATGCAAATCAGGGATCGGATATGTGCTGGGGTGGGGGGCCACTAGACTAACAGGGATATGACATGTATTTTAATTTGAAATAGGACAGATTCATGAAGAGGGGTGGGGACCACTAGACTACCAGGGAAATTACATTTATTTTACTTGAAATGGGATGGGATTCATGGGGGTGGGGAAACCACTAGACTATTAGAGAAATTGCATTTATTTTTATTTGAAATGGGACGGGATTTGTGCAGGGGGGGGTGGGGGACCACTAGACTACCAGGGACATTATGTTTAATTGTATTGTGAATGGGTCCAGAGCATAATTCTCAACTGTCCCTGATTTTCAGGGATGTCCCTGAATTTGCCTCAACATATAACTCTGTCCCTCCTCACAGTTGTGTTTCTGTGGCTAAACAGTGGAAATTGTGAGCACAAAATAATGTCAAGCATTACAGTTACAGGCTTGTTCTTCTTTAGAAACTGCATTTTGCACCAAGCCCCGTATTCTACCATCTTTCTGGGTGGATATCTTTAATTTTGAAGATGTGTCCCTGATTTTGGTCCTTTGTCCCTGATTTGTTTAAGCCTTGTCCCCGATTCAGAAGGCAAGGGGTTGTGAGGCATGTATGCACCAACTGTGCCTGGCAGCACACAGTTCCTGCTGCTTCTTGCCTGTACTTCTATTCTGACCAACAGAGGGTGCTGAGGGTGTGCCTTGGCCTGCAGCACCCAGCCTGTACTTCCATTCTGACCAAAAGGTGGCGCTTTGTGTTCCATGCAGTAGCACCAGGCAAACTGCATGGTAACGTATGCTAAGCAGCAGTTAATGAGATGCAAATGTACCTGTTTGCCCACAGATTACCTAAGTGGGCTCATTTGCATGGGAGCGTTGCATATAGCTCACGTTTGCCCAGGACTAACCAGTTTGCACTGGGCTAATGTGTTAGCACTGTGCTATCAGGTTAGCCCTGGGCAAACCTCACTGCAGCACAGCATAGTTCTGCAGTGTGTGGCTTACATTGTTGTTTGCAGTCATACCTCTCAACTATCCCTGAATTTCAGGGATTTCCCTGATTTTACCTCACAATTTTACTCTGTCTCTCCTAAAAATTGTTTCCATGACTAAACAGTGGGGGTTGTAAGCATAAAATAACGTCAAACATTATTGTTACAGACATGTTCTTCCTTAGACAATGTATTTTACACTAAACCACTTATTCTACCAGCTTCCTGAGTGGATATCATTAATTTTAAAGGTGTGTCCCTGATTGTAAACCTTTGTCCCTGATTTTTTTAAGCCTTGTCCCTGATTTAGGAGGTAGGGGGTTGAGTGGTGTTTTTGCAATAGATGTGAGACATCTCTGTGCAATCACACACAATGTTCTCCACCTGCAACAGTGGCTTGCTACAGAGTCTAATAAACTGCAGTTGCAGTTTGCACTTTCCCTGTTGCTGTATTTAGTGCTGTCTTATTCCCGGGCTATTTTTGCCCTGCACTCCCAGACCGGTTTGCCCATCTTCCTTAGACTGCTATATTCAGCAGGATTAGCACCGGGCTATTTCCTTTTCAATATAGCTTGCTCTGTGCTCCGGGCTAAGACTGCCCTCTGGGCAGTGCTAATTTAGCCCCAGGGCAAGTGTTGAATATCTGGCCCTTAATGTCTACTACTTTATTAGGACTACAGAGGAAACTAAACCATTTTACTAAACTTTGTGTTGATAATAAATTGACTATTAATTAAAAACAAATGTGGTGATATTTGGTAATAAACAGCAGAAAGTCTCTCAATTATACATTAACAAAGACAAAATAGCAACAGTCAAAATTCATGATTACTTACTGTAGGACTAAGAAACTCAGAAAACATAACCTGTAATAATCATATTTTCCTACTTAAAGCAAAACTTAATCTATCTGTTAATGCTTTCACAAGATTTGCAGGGAAATATGGGAATGGAAGTATCATAGGTTGCCTTAAAGTTATAAACACAAAAGTAAAAACAAGCATACTGTATGGGGATGGAATATGGGCAAATGATAATATTACGTCCCTTGAAGTAATACTAATAAAACTATATAGATATGTTGTAATGGTCCCCAATTCTGTTCTAATAGAAGTAGTTAGAAGGGAACTAGGACAATACTCATTGGTATCATTTGCACATATTCGAAGAATTAAACATACATTGAAATTATTTTTGTTGCCTGATTCTTGCTTACCTAGATTTGCTTTACAAGAAGCTATTGATTATAATTACAGCGGTTTTACTTTCCCTAGAATTAAAGAAATCAAGGATTTACTATTTCCTTTAGGGCTGGAAACCCTTCTGTATAGAATTTACCAATGTCCATTTTTAAATAAGTGCGATTATTAAGAATAGGGTCCACGAGTCCTCCTTAATTAAAGATGCGTTTAGAATAAAAACTTAAAAAAATTATAGATGGTTCAAGATTAGCAAATTACATCATGGTATTGAACCCTATTAATTAAAGCTAACTTAACCATTTGATAGAAGGTTGGTTACAAGATTCAAATTGAAAATATATAAGGCAAATTATACATATATAAACTAAAAAGAGGTGGCGTCACGAATCCTTATTGTAAATGTGACTCAAAAACAGAAGATGACTTTGAACATGTGATATTATACTGTCCATTACATAAAAGACAAAGGAAGTATTGGCTTGGTCCCATTTTCAAGTTTTATAATACACGACATGACAAATTACAGATTGTAAAATACCTTTTTTAATACAAATAATATAAATGTACTTCAATGGTTGGTAAATTACATAAAAAAAGTGAAATTGTGAATATGTTTATGACATTGTTACATATTTAAAATTACCTGTAGTCCTGAATGTACTTTATTACTGTATATCTAAATACAGAAGAACCATTAAGTATCGAATATGTAATTTTAGCCATTGTCCTTGTAAATGTGAACTTTGCAAAGGCATATACACCAAACAATAACAACTTTTGTACTGTGTACCTTGTATCTTTTATCATTTCACTCTGAAAGCCCCCCCCAGAACCCATCATTGCAGCCCTTACTCCTTGCTATCACTCCCTTCTCTTACTTCCCACCAAATCCTCCATACCTCCATCTTCACCGCTAAATACTGGCTCAGCTCGCTCCCCCACCTATCCTCCCTCCTATCTCCTGCCACCCACACCTCCTATAGTATCTATTCTCATGACCCTCAATCCTTTGCCCTATTCTGCCCTCACTCAAGCTCAGGCAAGGCTGCCTTCTCTTTCCATTTCCCCCATGAGTCAAACTCCCTGCCTGCCTCATTGCGCACATTAGCATCCTTAAATCTCCTTATTATTACCTGGGCGGTCATTTTGTGTCTGGTAAACAATGGATAGTCCAAACTTTTTACAAAGCTATTGGAGGTAATGAGTTAAAAGAACCCTCTACATCTCCCCTCCAACATCTTGCTTGTGTCCTCAACCTGAATAAACTCTAGGTAGTACCCTGTCTATGCATCACTGGTTCATTTATATCCCAGCAGACCTACACAAGTATGCTTCACAACTCCACAACTCTCCTGTGGGTCCCACAGTTCTTCAGCCTACTGTGGAACTGGGGTCTAGACCTCATTTCCACCTGAAAATGGCCTCACGTAATGAGGTCCTGAGGCTTCTCACTAATCTGAAGGTTGAAAGTTCCCCAGGTCATGACACCCTGGAGCTTCAATTCCTCACACTTGGTGTGTCTGCCCTTGAGTGCCCTGTTCATGACTTACTTAACCAGTCCTTCTTATCTTGTACCATTCCCAACAAATGGTACAAAATTTTAGATCAATCTCCATCCTGTGCCCCTTGGCCAAAATACAGGAGCGAATAATACACAATCACCTCCGGGACTATCTGCACTACCATAATCTGCTCTCTCCATTCCGACATGGGTTCAAAAAGAACCACAGCAGCCTCACAGCCCTCTTAAAAGTTACCTCAAATATTTACCAATCCATGAATCTCAGTTCTGCCACTGATGCCATCTTCATCGACCTTACAAAAGCATTCAAACTTCTGAGTCATGGTCTTCTGCTACAGAAGCTTCATAACATTGGCCTTGACACTAGTGCCCTTCTCTGGGTTCATAGCTGTCTATCTAACCACTCTCAAATGGTCAAATGGGCTAGCTCTATTTTGGATCTCAGACCCATTACACATGGGGTACACCGAGGCTCCATATTGGGTCTATTGTTGTTTTCACTTCTCATTAATGGATTACTCAACAACTGTGGTGTGGCTGCTGTGCATCTCAATGCTGATGATGCCATCCTTTACAGATCTTCCCCTGATGTGGCATGGATCAGCAATGCACTCACAAGTGACTTTGCCAACCTTGAGGGGTGGTTCTTGCACAACCAGCTTGTCCTCAACACAAAAGACAAAGAGTATGCTCTTCCTACACCTTCCTCCCTCCTCCCACCCCTCCCATCCCTCTCTGTATTTCCTCCCTTAATGGTGATATTCTGGAGACTGTCCAAACCTTCAAATATCTGGGTATTACACTTGACTTCTCACTCTCCCTCAATGCCCATGTCTCCATTGTAGTCAAATCTTTGAATCAGAAACTGGGTCTTCTCTATCGCATCCGTCCATTTCTCATTGCTACCTCTTGCCTCAAGATTGCCTCTTCTTTGCTTCTTCCACTCCTTTCATATTTTGCTCTCCACTAATGCATCTTCTATGTCTCTTCTATCACAGGCATACCATTGAGTAGATAGATTTGCCCTAAGGGTCATCTCCTGCCTCCACCACTGTGATGTCTTCTCCTCTTTAGGACGGTTGCCCTATGAATTGAAATTTAAGCTCTCCTCTATGAGCATCATGCACAAACTTGTCCACAACTTCTGCCTCCCTGGTAGTGAAATTGTAGCCCTGAGAATAGCTCCTTGTGCACTCAGATCTGCCTTCCTCCGTCCATCTACTTTGAAGACCTAATTTGCAAATAGCTGTTGCACTTAAATCATTCTCCTTTGTGGCAGTCACTGACTGGAACTCCCTGCCTCCCTGAGTCCTGTCCTGCACCTCACTTCCCTTGTTCCAGTCCTGCCTTTATGCCTTCATTGCCTCATAATTAAAGTGCTTTTGCCTCTGTAGATGACCTGTTCCTGCTGAGACTGAGCCCATCAATTTCTAAGTCCATTGCCTGCAAACCCGTTAGTGCCCACCTCTTTCTCACCCTTTCTTATTTTTTGTTTTGTTTCTTTTTCTTATCTCTTCCCCTCCCATCTCTCCCTCACTACCCTTGCACCTACTAACTTCCTGTTCTATTACTTTTTTTCTCCCAACTTACTTACCTGTTACTTGTTGTGTTTGCTGATGGTACCTATTTTTTTTTACATTCCTTTGCATAGTATATAGTATATATATATATTTTTTTTAAGTGGCTAGTTTTCCATTAGCAGGTTATACAGACCTGCCACTAGAGGGATTCTTGGTCTTTCTACACAAATCACTGTACTCAATCATGGGCAATATGGCCTGCATTATCATTCTACTTCTAATCCTGGCAAAAATTATGACTCATAAAGCACTGGTCCATGCTAAGTCTGAAGTCATCCCAGCCTGGGAACCCACAATCATAGTTCCTGCTGTATCTTCATATTGCTTCCCTACTCTTAATCTGTCGGCTTTTCATTTTAATTCTCATCCCTCTCCTCTGGCCCTCCTCCCTTCACCAATATCTTTCCATGCACTTCCCCTGCTAGCCTTGAACGGCCATGTCAGCATCTCCTATGCCCTGGCTAGATGTACCTCAATGACTGAACACCACACAAGAACCCATATGAAAACAGTCCACTTCTACCTGATAAATGCCCTCAAGAAAATGTTTTCAATTCTCCTTTTCTGTTCAGACAATGTCGAACTAAATCCAGGTCCCCCAACTCAAATCACTTCAACGTTGGAGTTTGCAGCTGCTCCTGGGATGAAACTGATGATGGTCAATATTCTAAGCCTGCTCAAAAAACTTGATCATCTTCAAGTTTGGGCAGCCCACACTGACCCAGATCTGATTATAATTACCAAGTCATGGCTAAAAAAAACCAACACTGATCCACAAATTACTATACTGAGCTTCAAGCTCTTTAGGGCCGATAGGGATTAAGGAGGAGGGGGGAGTGGTTGTATACACCAAATCAAAATTTGATGTTAGCAGCATTTCCTGTAAAACTAAGCCCAAGGAATACGAGATTGTCTCGCTTAAACTTCACCTTCCATCCTCACAGTGCATCCCAATCATTGGTGGCTATAGACCCCCGTCAGAAGGCACAGAAATTCTTAACGTGTTGAAATCCATAACTTTGGCTGCTAACACGGAAACAATAATCTTAGGTGACTTCAATATGGATTGTCTCACTGCTAAATCCCACTTCGTAAAAGTCATCTGTGATGAGCTGGGTTTTACACAGATAGTAACTGAACCAACAAGAATCAATGCTTCTAACTCTGCCAACAGCTCACTCTTAGATGTCATCTTAACTTTGCATCCCCATAAAATCTCACATTCTGCAGTTTTCCATAACGACATGAGTGACCACAGTATCGTTGTATGTACAAGATTCCAATCTAAAACCCAGCAGCACCCTAAATTCAGAATCAAATGCCTGTTCCGTAAATTCAACTCAGTAAACTTTCTAACCGATCTAGCTACGATCAGGCAGCAAGACCTATATCTTGCCAAATCTGCTGATGCCACCGTCTCTGTCCTAAATGACAACCTCACCACCCTAATTAACAAACATGCTCCTCTTATTAAAATGAGGGTGCAGAAAATCTAGCATCCGTGGTTCACCCAAGAGCTCAAATCTGCACTTACCAATAGAGACAAGCTATGGGCTAGGTCCAGGCACACAAAGGACCCGGCAGAACGGAAGGCATTTAGAACTGCCAGAAATGCTTGTGTTAAAAGTGTACATGCTACTAAAGCAAACTTCTATATCTCCACTCTGGAGCAGGCCAAAGGGAACTCCCAAAAAATCTGAAAGACACTGAGATCCATTGAAGGCCATCCTGCTGCTTCCTCTCTTCCCACCAAGATTCTGGCCAAGGACGGGATGGTTGAAAATAAACTGCGAATCCTTGAAGAACTTAACCTTCACTTTGCCACTGCCAGGTTGGCATTCCACTCCTCCCCATATGCCAGCTGAATGAATAACAACACTAGCCCAGATACTACACACATTAATCCACCTCATCCCTTCCAGTTGTGCCTGTTTAGCTACAAAGAAGTCGAAGACATAATTCTTAGCCTTGACACCAAGAAAAGTGCAGGGGACGATGGCCTTGAATCATTTTTCTTGTGGTTAGGCTATGCCCAACCAACAGCCTTCATCCTTCACATCTTCAACCTCTCTATTACCATAGCCACTGTTCCATCCTGCTGGAAATCTGCCCATATTCTTCCTCTCTTCAAATCAGGAGATCCTTGTGACTTAAACAACTACCGTCCTATCTCTATCTTGCCCATTCTTTCCAAAGTGCTGGAAAAAATTATATACAACCAACTAAAAAATCACCTTGAAGCACTCTCACTCCTAAACCCGGTCCAATCTGGCTTCAGGTAGAAGCACAGTACCATCTCAGCCTTGGCTAAAGTCTCTAATGATTTGATCCCTGCTATGGACACCAAGAAGGTTACTGGTGCAGTCTTTCTAGACCTAAGTAAGGCCTTCGACACTGTAAACCATCACCTACTAATCACCTGTCTTGCCTACATAGGTGCCACTCCACTTACCTTACAGTGGTTTAACAGTTATCTCACAGGAAGGATACAGAAAGTCAAAGCTGATGGCCTACTATCTGCCCCCCTTCCAATTGCCAGAGGAGTCCCTCAAGGCTCCATCCTAGGACCAATCCTTTTTTTCCTTGTACATCAACAACCTTGACTCCCACATAAAGAACTCTAGCACACATTTCTTTGCAGACGATATGGTTTTGTACGCATCAGGCTCATCCTTAACTGAAGTCAGGGAAGCACTCCAAGCTGACTTTATCCAGTTAGAAAGCAACCTTATCAATGCCAAGCTTCTCTTAAATGCCAAAAAAACCAAGACAATGATTTTCTTGAGACTTGCCTTGTCTGGTGCCCTACCTACCCCACCTAAACACTTCATAGTTACCTCCCTAGGTGAACCCTTGGAAGTCGTACCTAAATTTAAATATATAGGTATGTGGATAGACAACAAGCTTCAATGACCACATTGTGAATCTATCAAAGAGGCTTAAAGTACGCTTGGGTTTCTTCTTTAGAAACAGGACCCTCTTTCCTCTCGTGACCCGCAAAAGACTTGTCCAAGCAACATTCCTTCCCTTGCTTGACTACAGAGACATTATCTTTATCTCCTCCCCAACCTTGAGCCTATCTAAACTGGACATACTCTATCACCGTGCTCTTCTCTTCATTACTAACTCTTCATACAGGACCCACCACTGTGATCTTTATGCAGCAGTTGGGTAGACCTTTCTTGCGACCAGACGCCTCCTGCATGCTGACATTTGGACCCTCAAATTACTACTCCACAAACTGCCTGTTTATTTAATGTCTCTCATACACATCTCGCATAGTGCCTACTCCCTAAGGAAATCCAACCTTATCCTACTAGATGTTCCCAGGACACGTACCACAGCTGGCCAAAGAGCTGTCTCATACACCCTCCCAAATATTTGGAACCAACTACAAGCCATGCTGAAGCTAACCAGCATCGTATCAATTAACTCCTACAAAACACTAGCTATCTCTAAATGAAAATACATATGTAGGTGCTACTAGGCCCCCAATGCCAAGTAAACTTCCTAGGTACCAACTGGCCCTCTACTTATTAAGCTGAAATGTGTTGCATAATTTAGGACGAGGTTAAAACTGGAATGTACTGCATGTATAGCATAAGGACTTCTATTGTGTATACCTCTTGTATTATACATGTTTTTCTTTGTCATTCTACATTAAACATTTGCAGTCTCCTCTACCTCTCACACTAACCATTCAAGCTCATTACCAGCAACCTGGCACCATGGCAAATCCTCCTTACCCTCACTTGTGGCACCCTCCTACAAAGGACTGGGTGCAAATGACAGCTCATGCCACTGGAAAGTTGACAAATTGACACCTGCTCCTAGCCATTACCCTACGCTGGGACCCTAAATGACTACACTGTACTCAAACTAACAAGAAACAGAGGCATTACATGTCATACTATGAGCTGCGGCAGATGTCCCTTAAACTCCTGCTCTCCTCCTTCTGATGTCAGGAAGTGTCCATCCAAACCCTGGCCCTGTTTCTACCAGAGTATCAAATCTAGCAAAAATGGAGGGGGGTTTCACCATCGCCACCTTAAATATCTGTAACCTGCTTCCAAAACTGGCATCCCTTCAAGTCTTTGCCAGTCAACACAATCCCAACATACTAGCCATTGTTGAAACCTGGCTGACACCAAGCACTCCAGACCATGCCATCTCACTACAAGGCTACAATATTTGCAGACTGGACATGACTAATAAAGGGGGGGGGGTTGTGCTATTTACATTAAGGACAACCTCTCTAGCCATCCTGTCTGCTTTTCCACCACAAATTCCTCTGTGCAATTTCTCCCTGTCAAGCTACTACTTGGTGCCAAAATAAAGTGCTTACTGTGGCTGCTGTCTATATCCCCTCCTAAAGATTCATGGTCCGGCCTCCAGACTGTTCTTGAATTTGTAAGATCGCAACCACCTGACAATGAGCTCCTTCTCCTTGGTGACTTTAATATAAATTGGCTCGCATCAGACGTTGGGTCCCTCAAGGATGCTATCCTAGCAGCTAACCTAACACAGATGGTGAGCTCCCCCACTAGAAAAAACTACAAAACTGGAACTTACACTCTCATTGACTGGATCCTTGCTAGTCACCCAGCCCACATAAAAAACACAGTTGTTCTCCCGGACTCTCTCAGTGACCTCTCCCCTGTGATCTGTACCAGGACAAATAAGTTCAAAAACCACCTCCAAAAACCATCTCAAGCAGAGTGCTACCCCATGGAAACCTTACTAAGCTCAAGACCTGTCTTTTACAGCAAGACTGGTCCCCAATATACAATACTCTAGATGTTGATGCAGCTCTAGATTATTTTATCACAACTTTCAATACTGTCTGTGACACCTACGCACCAGTAAAAAACTGTAAAATCAAAGCGCTCTCAAATCCCTGGCTCACGGCCAAACTACTGGTCCAACTCAAAGCTCGGGACCACCTCTTGGCCATAGCCAGAGCCACAGGATCCTTGACGGATATCCAGAGGTATAAACAGGCACGAAACCAATGTACCAAACATATCCGACTAATGAAGAGCTCCTATTTCAAAAATGCCCTCGCAAACTCCTGGGGTGACGGGAGATCATTCTGGGACAACATCAGAAATATCATGAGTAAGCTGTCCAGATCCTCCCCCACTATAATGGCTGTCGATGGAACCACTACCCTAGACCCAATGGTCATGGCAAAGGCCTTAAATAAAACTTTCACTGACCTCGGGTCCTCCCGACGGACTTCTTCTCTGACACAGACTTTCCAAAACCAACATCTCCTACTGCCTCACCTGACCAACTGCTTTTCCACTTCAAAATAGTTAAGGCACATAAAGTCTACAACTATATAAACAAGGCTATCTCTAAATCCAGAGCAAGCAGTGATACTATTGATCTTAAAATTCTGTCCCTTACCCTGGAAGAAGTGGTGCACCCACTCACCACAATTTTCAATCTCTCCCTCTGCCTTAGTCAATTTTCCAGCAAATGGAAGTCTGCTATAGTCACACCAGTGTTCAAAAGTGGCCACAAGTCCCTACCAGGAAACTATCAGCCTATATGTATACTTCCACTCCTCTCCAAAGCACTCCGCCATGTATCCAAGACCTACTTTGCCCGAATACCAGCATCTGTCCCACCAGAAGATTGGAACACCAGCCTCTCCAGGTCCCCAGATGCCAGACCACACAGGGCCAAAGATCTTTTGCCTATCGCTCCCCCAGCTGGTACAATGCCCTGAGCTCGCTCATTACATCCTCCATGTCACTAGGAGCTTTCAAATCTATGCTTTACTCTCACCTCTCAGCCTCTAGCTCCTGTGACTGCCTTGACTAATGATTCTTCCCTCATGGCTGTTTTTACTGTTTTTTCATCCTCCTCCTCTGCTCCTTTCTTGACAAAGACATCTGAGTACCTCTAACTACTATAAGTTTGCTCCTCTCCCGATATCTCCTCCTACCCTTCCCACCTTGATCATTCCTCCAATGTTTTGCTTTTTTTCCTGATGTATTGTGTTATACTGGCTTATTGAAACCTTTATAATTTGCTGACCATTCAATGTAACATGTCTTGTTTGTTTGTACATTGATGACGTGGAACCTTTGTAAAAGAGCCATTGGCTCAAAGGTAATAATTCCTAGAACAATAAACTAAACTAAACTAAACATTTTATATCTCCTGTCTATGTAATTGTGAACTGTATGCGTATGTGCCTCAGGACCTCCTTGTGAATGAGCTTGCTCAACTGAATCTTTCCTGCAGTTAACTTGAAAACTTGAATATGTCCCTAAGTATAATTAGCTCTCCGCTGCTATATCTTGATAGGTACCGTTACGTAAACTCACATTGTCTGACAAGGTTATCATCAATTTGTACCTAGGTTTGCATACTTAACTTGTAAATCATTTTTGTCTTTGTTTAGCAATATTTATATACATATAATCCTTGTCTGCAAACTCCTCTACCTGAAATTTGCTGTAATTACACTTTATATACATGCTGTCATGCCCAGGTCTACCCTGAAAAAGGGACTGCAATTGTCTCAGTAGTCTTACTCGGTTACCAAAATTAAAATAAAAATAAATAGTAAATAAATAAATTTTGCTTGCCCCCATCCTGTTCTGCAGCATATCCTGCACCAAATTTCAATCCTTAGCCCCACAATCATGGGTAGGTGTGAACGTTTAGCTAATGCTGAGGGAAGCTATGTAAAGAAACCTGGTTCTTCCCAGTTAAAACTATATATAAAGGCTAGCACCCCTTCTTTCTAAGTAGCCCACTACTATTACTGTATGAGTCTACCTTCTGGACCCGTAATCCGGTCTTGCACTTGAAGGGATAAGAGCTTGTAGATGAGTGTGGCCGTCCCAGATTTTGTATTACTCTCCCTAGCCACTTGCTCCACCCACTTTCTCGGCCATGGATTTTTATCCTCTGCCTTCGTGTGGGTCTCTGTAAGGAGGCAATATTAGCTTTTGTGCTTTTTCATGCCTTAGAACCTGATATAATTTCTCATTAATCTGGCCCCACTTCACATTCCATGTTAAAGGGACACATTCATGTCCAGTGGGCATCACAGTCTGAAAGCCCATGAAACATTCTTTCAAACAAGGTATTAGACTCATCTATAGCTAGAAGGACCCCAGAGATACAGGTGACTGAATCTGTTCAGTATTGATACTACATTACAGCCATTTGTAGAATCTTGTTACATCACTGACGAACAAGCTGGGGGAGTCCAACACAGAGAGAGTGCACAGGTCTGGGATTCTGCATAGTGTCGTGCGCTATTATGCATATGACATTATGACCCAGTACTGGACCTTGTGGTACCCCAGTAGTAACCCCCCTTTCTTCACTGTGGACTCTGTTTACTATTACCCTCTGGGTCCTGTTGTCCAGCCAATGTTTTATCCAGGCTACCACCCTGGGACCCACTTCAAGGCTGGCCAACTTGTTTATTAATCTTTTGTGCAGGACTGTGTCAAATGCCTTGCTAAAGTCTAGGTAGGCCATGTCCACAGCCCCTCCTTGGTCTACTACTTTGGTGACCCAGTCAAAAAATTGATCAGATTCATCTGCCTCGACCTTTCCACTGTGAATCCATAGTCCCTTGGGTCCTGTGCCCCACTGCCTTCTAGGTACTCAACAATTTTTTTCCTTCAGAAGTGATTCCATCATTTTCCCTACCACTGAGGTCAAACTGACAGGTCTGTAGTTTTCTGCCTCTGTCTTGCTCCCACTTTCGTGATGGAGAATCACATCCACCCTCCTCCAGTCCTCAGATACCACACCATCCTCCAATGATTTGTTTAAAAGGGTAGTCAATGGTGTTACTAGTTCTCCCCTTAGTTCTTTTAGCATTTTGGGGTTATTTTCCCATCAGGCCCCATTGCTTTGTCCACCTTCAGTTTTAGGAGTTCTTTCAGAACCCTTTCTTCTGTGAAAGGACTGATATCGACCCCCCCATCCAGAGTGCTTCTATTGACTTGATTAGGTACCTCTCCCTCCTCTTTCTTTGTGAATACTGAGCAGAAGTATTCGTTCAGTATTCCTGCTTTTTCACTGTCCCTCTCTGCCCACCCTCCTCTTTATTCAGCCTCAGTATCCCTCCCTTTGTCTTTCTTTGCTCCCTATTGTACCTATAATATATTTTATCCCCCTTCTTAACTGAGTTCTCTATCTTTTCCTCAGTTTATGCCTTTGCTATTCTGACTGCCTTCCCTGTGTCCTTCTGCTTTAACTGGTACAGTTCTCTGTCCTGCTCCTTCTGTTTCCTTATACTTCCTGAATGCTGTCTTTTTCTACCTAACCTTCCCTGCCAGCTCTTTTGAGAACCATAGCGTTTTTTTCTTTCATTTTGATTTGTTTATTTGTTTCACACAAAGGCTTGTTGCCTCTGTGATGGCAGTTTTGATGTTTACCTATGGTTGCTCCACCCCTCCTTCTTGCCTGTTTACTAGTGCTTTTCTGAGGTACTCTTCCATTTTGACAAAATCAGCCCTTCTGAAGTTCAATCCCTTCACTTTTGTATGGCTTGACTCTATAGCTGAGTTTATTGTGAACCATACTGATTGATGGTCACTTGTCCCCAGATGGTTGCCCACTTCTAGATCTGAGACCCTCTCTCTGTCCCCATTTGAGAGTACCAGGTCTAAGACTGCTTCTTCCCAAGTGGGTTCCAACACTAGCTGTCTGAGGCATGCCTCCTGTAGGGCATTAAGAATGGCCCTGCTCTTGGATGTGGCTGCAGCAAAGGTGCTCTAGTTAACATCTGGCATATCATTCAGGTTCGCCATCAGCAATATCTTCCCTTTCCCTCAGGAAGCCTTCTATTATTTTCTTGTCCATTTCCTCCACTTGAGACTGGAGTCTGTATTCAACCCTGTGCAGATTGTGGTGCCATTTCCAGTCTCCAGGGTGATCCACAGTGCCTCCTCACCTCCCTGTTTACCCTTTAGTTCCATTGTTTTGATCCCTTCTCTTACATAAAGGGCTAGTCCTCCTCCTTTTCTACCCTCCCTGTCCCTCCTGTAGATTGTGTACCCTGGCATGTTAACATCCCAGTCACGTTTCTCTGTGTACCATGTTTCTGTGACTGCCACTATATCCAGGCATCCCTCTTCCATCAAGGTCACCAGTTCAGGGAGCTTGTTTCCTAGACTACTGGCATTGGTACTCATTACCCTCCATTTTTTTATTGCCTTACCTCTTTTTGCCCCATCCCTGTCCTTACTGCCTTTGTCTTTTTCTCCATTAACCCTTCCCTTCTCCACATCGACTTCTCTATCTTGGTGTTTACCTCACTAACTACCCTGATTTTTTTGAGGGTGCTAGGATTTCACTTCTCCTTTTCAGTGCCTCTCCCTTGGCTAGTTTAAATGCTTGCCAATGAATCATTTAAACCTATCACCTAGGATCCTGGTTCCCTTCCTGGACAGATGCTGACTATTGTGGCAGCATAAACCTGCATCCTTCCAGGTGGTGCCCCAGTCCCCAATGAAGCCAAAACCCTGAACATGGATAGACTGTGTTACAGACCAATACCTAGCATGACAGTTAACATCAACAAGCAAACACAGAACAAAGCAGTAAAACTTCATAAATCTTGTTTTTGGAAAGGGGATGGGTGTCTACTGTTATACCTATCTCCATGGATGTGTAGACAATGAGCAGGAGTCATCCTCAGTAAGTGTAGTGTGTGAGAGGCTGTGTAAGAGCAGCCTCTCGGTTTTCTGAACCTTGTGTGACCAGATGTACTGAACACTGAAGATGACATTTACCTCTAGGAAACTATTATCTTGATCGAGGCCTCTCGGTAAAGGAGTAAGAACAGTCAATCAATGAGCTATAGGGCTTGCACAACCCCCACCTCTGTATTTTATAAAGCCCAATGTGCTTAGTGACACCAATCCATTAGTGCAACCCAGGATGTTTTAATTTTTTCCCAAGCATGAGGTCTCAAGCAGTTCTCCCCACCAAAGTCAAGCAAGATTTTTGATCCTGGTGGTTTGTAAATCCATTGTCCCTGAAGCTCAAAATACTTCACACCTTTTCTCCCTCTTACCAACAGGACTAGTTGATGAGTGAGGTACCAGTTGAGTGCCATCTTGAAAAACAGTCATACAGCTGTGAGTGAAGCACTAAGGTGATCCTCTTCGGTAGATGTCCAGGGGGTATGTCACTAGAAGAAACATCTGCCCAAATGCAGTGGAGGGGAGCCAGGTGATGTCCGATTACTTTAATGTTGCACATACTATTATTCTGGTAAACTGACCTTGGTGCTCAGTTGAAAAGGTTGCTTACAAGTCGGATCCTCTGTGAATGTTGTCTGTGAAACTTTGTGGCTCACACCTGTGCTGATGTATCCCTTCCTGATTGGTGCACTTAGGTTGCTGGAAGGCCAGTGGTGTAGGGGGTTGTATGTGGCTGCCAGTTTACAGGTGTGCCTGTCATTCTGGACAGGAGCTGTCAAAGTTCCTGGAGTTGGCAGCTGTGATTTAATGGTTTGAGGAAAGGCTGGAAACTGTGAGGAGGCAGAAAGCCATTCATTCCCATTCTGGGCCCTGCCCTTCCCCCCAAATCCACAGCCAGCCCCAGGAGGACAGGACAGGAGACACACTACAGGTACTTGAACATCCATTTGAACCACATTGGTATTCAACACCATTATAAAGCACTGTCCATGAGGCTATTTTCTGTCAACATATATTCACTGATTTTGCAACTACAGTGCCGCTGCTAGCATGCAGCAGTACATCCCGCCCACCCTCCTGCACCACTCCCACCTGGGCTTGGTAGTCACACTTTATTCGTATTGCTGGTCAATTGTCTACCACCACCAATTTACTTTCTGCACACTTTTTGTACTCACACTATCACAGCTACTACAGATCCGCTTTACCTACTGTAACACTCCTGCACCCTGCATTCTCTCAATGTGCTGGAAATAGACTCATCCTCACAGCCTGCTGCACTAATACCCTCACACTCCTTTAAACCTACTCTAACCACCTATAACCTTTCATACCTCGTTATTTATAATCCTAAATTCTTTTGGTAACAGGGTAAGGCCCACTTGGCACAAGGGACTGTTTTCAGGGGTGACCTGGAAGAACAGAGGTGGTTAAGTGACTTGCTCAGAGTCACATAGTATACAAGTGGAGGTTGTGGGAATCAAACTCAGATCTGCTGGATGTACCAAGCTCATTCACAGCTTGTTACCCTAACTACTAGGCTGTACTGCCAGCTCCATCCAAATAAAGTTTTAATAAATCCTAGTAAAGTTATTCTATATACATTATCTACACACACACACACACATATATATATACACACACACACACACACACACACACATATATACATATTGTCTGTTGTTTGCTGAATTTTGTTGACCCGGTAAGCCCACTGGGCCTATAAGTCCCTTTTTCAGGGGCAACCGGGGGAGGGAGGATATAGATGGCAAGCAACTGAAATTGAACCAGATTAAGCTGTTGGTGGTATTTTTAACAAATTAGGGAAATTTGGCCAAGACACCGTGGAAATTCCCCTACTGTTGCAGTAGGGGACCCCCCTGGATGGCTCGAGTGACCTCAATATGTCTCAGACTTTGGAAAGTGAGGACATGGTGCTTGAACATTCGGTGGTCCCAAGATATGGATATAGTACTGATGTTGCTCGCATGGATTTGCCTCTGCCTAGTGATGGTTCGACTATGGGTTTTGAGGAAGAACAACCCTTGAGGGAGGTGAGTGCAGAGTTTCTCCCTAATGCTAAAAGTTTTGAGGATGACAAAAAGAGAAAGCGAACTGCTTGCAGTCCGACGGTATTAGCCGGCATGGCGAAGAAAAGTTGATTGGACCCAGCTGATGGTTCATCTGTGGAACTCATGGGGTCGGTGGCTCATGCCACTGAGAGCAATTCTTTTCCCTTTCCTTTCATGGTGCAGGATTCATCTTGGTCCCCTGAGTTAGTGCTGGAAAGAGCGGGACGAGTTAAGGACCAGATGCGGTGGGTTCCTGATCCCCAAATTCCTTTACCGGGTGGTGTGTCGGTTCCAACCCTGGAACCCTCTCTCGATGCCTTGCTTAACAATCAGCAGAGGTTTCCTGCTTTAGAGACAGCCCCAACCACAGCTGCTCCTGTGGATCTTCAGGGTGTGGTTGACAGTCATGTACGAACTGCGTCAGACGATGCAGCGGGAATGGCGGATCAGCCACTGGGCAATATGCCTGATAGTTTGCCCATACAAGTCATTTTAACAGAGAATGCCAACACTGATGGCTTACAAGCTTCATCTGAGCCCCCAGGTAAGACTGCATCCTTTCTGAATGGGGGCTCAGCCCTGGGTTCAGTTGTGGGTTCCGATCTAAAGGGCCCAGATGTTACCGGAGACAAGTGGCCTGCTAGCTATGCATCTCTCTTTAAAAATACAAAGATGCCTGCTAGAAAATGATTTGTGGCCAGGATTTATTATAGAGGGGGTTTAGAGCTACCGCTGGATCAGAATTACATAGGTAAACGTTTGATTATTGACTCTTTAAAATTCAAACCAACAGACTTTTATGCTTTCATTCATATATCTGGGGATCATAATTGTGATGTTTCCTTTCATTCTGCAGTGTTGCTGAATAGGTTTTGGGCAGCATATTATACAGTATGATCACACCCTTTGTGGTTATTCCCATCACTAGGCCTAGAGCTAAAGTAATTATGGTTTTATTCAGAAACGAGGGTGTCAGTGTTCTGGATATACTATATTGTCTGGAGAAAAGGTGTACTGTAAATGGTGTGCCACAAGCATTGACTGATGACAATGGATTCTGAACTGGGGGTTGGAAATTTTCAATGCAGTTGAAAATGTCTGAAGAGGGGCTACAACATCTTCCTAATTGTTTTTATATTTGGAGAGACTGAGGCATTTTGTTCTATCCTGGACAACCTCGCTCATGTTATCGTTGTGGATCCTTGTCTCATCTAAATTCAGACTGTGTTCAGCTTAAATGTTCAGCGTGTGGGGCTTTAGGGCACTCGGCATTGTCCTTTACAGTCCCTCCCACTATGTGGTGATGAGTCTCATGTTTTTGTTGCTTGCCTGTGGCTGCTCACAACTCAGCTGATTATATGGAGCATGATTTTTACATCACTAAATCTGCTAAGGCTAAGTCCCAAGACACTGGTCCTGAAGAATCTGCAAAGGTCGGATCCCACCCATCCACTGCTGTGATGGAGGGGCAGACTTTTCCTAGGCACCAGAAACCTAAATCTTGGGAGCCTTCCGTGGACCCCCCCCCTCTTTTGTCTCCACCCCCACCAATTTCTCCTTTACTACAGTCAACAGTTCCACCTCCCTCTCTACCTGAAGTATCTGGTGAGATGACCAATGATATCACTGAAGGTTTTCAGCCTGTTTGTACTAGATTATGGTCCACTAAACTGATAAAGGACAGACAGCAGCACTTGGTATAGGTGGAAAATCCTTATAGACCTTTACAAAGTTGTGGTGACATTATGGACGGGGATGACCCTGATATGTCTCTCCCTTCCTCTCAGGATGAGTCAGTAACTGCTCCTGCTCCAGTGCCAGATACCTCGGGGGACAAAGAGAAGGAATACTAGATCTCAGAAAAATAAATTATTGTATTTTTTTTTTCTCTCACTTGCTGATGATTTTTTATGTCCTTGGATCAAGCCTCCTTTACCTTAGCCAGTCTTAATGTCAATAGCATTAGGTCAGTGTATAAACAGAAGGGCACCTTTTTTACCTTACAGTCCTTAGCATATGATGTTTATTTTTTGCAGGATGTAAGGTTTTACGCTAGTCTTGACATTAATCGAGCAGCCAGGGACTGGGTTCTGGGTACCTCCTATTGGTCCATTGGACAAGATCTGTGTTCAGGTCTTAGGTTTTGTTTTTCTGTAACTGTTTTTTGGTTCAGAAATTAGTAGATCTGATACCAGGAAGAGCAATGATTTTGGATTTAGTTTGGCAAGGTTTGAACTATAGGATCATAAATATATGATCCTTCCCTTTCCTCTCTTCCCCCCCTCTCCCTCTAGATATGTGTCCCCTCCAGTACCCACTTCCCTTTAAAACTGTATGCCTGCCTTTTGATTATGTATGCCTGCACCTGTACCAATGTACCTTTCTACCAATGTACCTTTTGTATTGTATTATGTGCCTGTACTTGTACCAATGTACCAATGTACCTATACACCTTTGCCTGTATTGTGTAAACCTAAACTGTCCTACCTTGTACTGTAACTGTGTCTCCCGGGTCGTGCCTGAAAATAGTCACCTGTTGGCTAGTGCACCTACCCGGTTAACAAAAACTAAATAAATAAATATACGCTCCTCAACAAAAGGCTGCTAGAGTACACCTGTTGAGAAAAATTAGGCCTTATTTATTAACCACTAGGATTGTTCTTTGAGGAGGTGACTAATTCCAGCCTGGACCTTAAAATGGCTGGAAAAGTGTATTGTAACACTCATGAATTGCACAATTTAGTTAGGGAGATAGACCATGTGGATGTTTTTGCTCAGAACCCTCAATATACTTTTTCAAAAAGGTCCATTGACATCTAGGATAGACTATTGGCTTTGTTCAAAGAGCATTGAGGAATTTGGGGGAGAGTGTTGCCTATTGAAACTTCGGACCATAATTTGCTGGGGTTAATAGTTCACTTATGCAATGTGACTTCTAACGGGCCTGGGGTGTGGAGGGCGAATACCCAATTATTGTTAAATTTGGTGTTTCATAAGGGGTTTATAGAACTGATAGCTGATAGGCAAACTGTGATTTTTCTCTATGACTCTCTGATTGATTGGTGGGTGGACACTAAAGAATGTATTAAGGCCTTTTTTAAAATGCATTCCAGATTTCTAGCTGATTGTCGCCATCGGCAATCTAGACTTCTGAGGAAAGAATTGTATACTTTATTTTCTGCAGTACATTTATCACAGTTAGATTGTGGGGAATGTATACAGGACATTAAACAGACACCGACTCAAGTTCAATATGATAGGCAAAAATCCTTGGTATTTGAACAAAGATTTGGGATTACTGGGAGAAAGAGTCAAGTTAATCAGTATGAAGATTGTAGAATTAGATGTCAGGCTAAACAGATGCATGGCCTTACCAATAAAAATGGTCACATAGTTAGGGGGAAGTCAGATCTCTTGCTGTGTGTAGAAGACTTTATTAAGAATAATTTTGAATCTCCATTTTCGGACACTCAGGATATGGAATTGTTATTACAGGCAGCAGATTTACCTACTTTGGCCACGGTGCAGTAGCAGGATATCTTGAAACCTTTTTCATTAGAGGATGTTAAGGTTGTTATGGCAGGTTTGAAGGATATGATAGCTCCAGGCTCGGATGGTTTGCCTTCTGAAATATACAAGACGTTATGGGAAATAATGCCAGACCAATTATTAGTGATTTTTAATACCTTTTAGTTACAGGATCGCCTTTTGGAACAGATGTACGAAGGCTTCATGATTTTTTTATTTGAAAAAGGGGATAGGACTAACTTATGTAATTGGAGACCCATCACCTTATTAAATACTGATTTTAAAATCTTTGCAAAGCTATTAGGGAATAGGATACAGAAATTGTTACCTTTTTCGGTTTCTCAGACTCAGTACTGCTCTGTACCTGGTAGGTCTATCCAAGATGCCTTGATTATGGTACAAGGGCTGTTTTCTCAAGGACAGTGTGGGGCTCTTACAGGGTATTTGTTTAATTTTGATCAGACTAGAGCTTTTGATTGTGTCTCACAGGAATTTATATGGTTGACTCTCCAGACATATGGATTTCCAAGCATATTTGTTAATTGGGTTCTTCTGTGTTATTCACTGGCTTATGTGAAGCCTTATGTTAATGGCTGGCTTGGAAAGCTTTGTTACATTTGTAGAGGAGCCAGACAGGGCTGCCCTCTCAGTCTGCTTCTGTTTGTTCTGGCACTAGATCCAATTATCTGTATCCTTCAGAGGTCCCCTGGTCTCGCTGGTATATCAGGGTTGAGACTACGTGAAATAAAAATAATTTGTTATGCAGATGACTTGTGTGGTAGTTCCGACAGTATTGGCTGGGCATTTATTGTGTTGGATTCTTCCTGTTTTCTTGCACTGTATTGGTTCTAGGCTTAATTTTCAGGAAATTGTTTTTTTAATTTAACGGGGTTTCATGATGGGGATTCCCATCTTGGGGGTATCAGGGTAGTAGAGTCTCCACATAAGATTTTGGGATTGTTTTTTTGGGGCACATAATATGACACACTATAATGGGAAAATTCAAATAAATAAGGGGAGGGAGAAAGTCAGTAAAGAGAATAAATGGTCTATAGGGAAGGAAAAAAGGATTTTTTTGATTAAAACTTTTTTGCTGCCTCTTTTCTTATATGTTGCTCATATATTTCCTGTGCCTAGACAATTTTTTGTGCCTATTATGGGTGTATTTTTTTCTTGTTTTGGGGGGAGCTGGTTGAACCCCATCAAAAAGAATATTTTATATTTTGATTATAAACATGGGGGAGTTCATACGATTCAGCCGATTGTTTTCTTTTTTTTCCTGTTTTTTCCTCAGTACTAACCTTAAGCCTATTTGTCAGCTGGTGGACAACTCATGGGTTCTGATGGTTCTGGATCCTCTTCAAGATAGTTTGCAGGAATGGAAGAATGATTGCTTTATACATAAGAATAAGAGGAAATATGTGTTACCTTCAGACTGAAGAAGAAGAATCAGCATTTATATAGCTTGGTTTATACACAGTATCCCAAATCACTTTACAAGCAATGCTAGACTGGTAGTGAAGTGACTGAATGTGTGGTGTCGGCCATATCACACATCATCATCCACACACAGCCTGGATAATTGCATGAACTGGTTTATGGGAAGGGGAATTTTCCCTGCTCTTTGCGAAGAGTGCCTGGGTTCTTTTACATCCACCTGGACAACACCAGGATGGGCAGAAGGGACCTCGATTTAACATTTCATCCAAAGGACGGCACACCCCAGCAGTACAGCACCCCCAAATACTGCACTCGGATGCCAGCGGTTTTTAAGGTGCAAGTCCAATCCTGGTGTGGGATAAGAACCCACAAGAACCCACGACCTTCTGGTCCAGAGGCAGATGTGCTACCAACTAAGCCACGCTGACACCACAACTGACTGGTCACTAGTTTTTGATTTGCTAAAAACTTGGAAAATCATGAAGCAAGTGGAATCAACAAAGTCCAAGAGGGTAGCATCTTTCAGAAAAATAGATGTGCAAGAACAAGGGGACACAATTTAAAGACGGGGGGTGGTTCCGGGGCAATGTGAGGAAGTATTTTTTCACAGAGAGGGTAGTGGATGCATGGAACAGCCTTCCTGAGGAGGTTGTGCAAAATCAAAACCGCTCAGTTGGACAAGGGTGTGCGAGACATAAAAATTAGAAACTGCAAAGCAAATATCCGCACCACACAACACTGAACAAAAAGCAGCTTTTATTTGAATTTAAAAAGAGCGTCAAAAGCCATCAGGAGCCTCCTGATGACGCATCTGTTGCGAAACCGGTAGAGGTGTTGTAGAGCTGATGCTGGTTTGGCTTTTGGCTCTCTTTTTAAATTCAAAATAAAGCTGCTTTTTGTTCAGCCTTGTGTGGTGCGGATATTTGCTTTGCAGTTCCTGAGGAGGTTGTAGGGTCTAAAACTGTGGGAGAATTCAAGAATGCATGGGACAGACATAAGGCAGTTCTTGTGGGGGGTAGGAAGAAATAGGCTGTTGGTTAACTCAGATCTGCGGCCTATCCTGTAGGTAGGGAAATGGGCAGACTAGGTGGGCCAAACGGTCCTTATCTGCCGTCAAAGTCTATGTTTCCATGTTTCAAATGGTAGAAAGGCTTCCGAGGAAATGTTTATACCAGGTTATAGTGGATACATGCTTCTCTGAAGAAGTTTTCCCTGACTTTACTGAGATAGAGAAGGAAATGATTGGAAATTGTTTGACTGATAAAAGAAATCCTTTAGTTATGTAGGATATTTCTTGGCTCGGAGTCCATGGGAAAATTAATATATGGGGAACCATAAGCATAAGCAGGTTCAAGACATATATTGTTTTTGGGATTTATGTACACTGGAAATTGAATCTGTGGTTCATTTATATTTTAATTGTCCCTATATTACTCAGTTTTGGTTTATTTGGAAACGTAAGCATGGCAACATGCATGGAAACTATGGGATCCTAGGTCGTTATTTTTTGGTCTGTTTCCCATGGACTGGGGCAGATATAATTCCAATACCATGAACTTGTTGGCTGTCGTTATTTTATTTTGGGTGTGGCAAGTTCAGTGTTGCTTTTTGTTTCAACAAAAGTACATAACACCTGCTGAGCTTTATGAGAGAATTGTGAGAAATACAGACCATATTAGAGAGGGCGAGAGGACAGTTCTCAAAAGGAATATGTGGGAAAGGTATTGGGATTTCTGGTAGTTATGTCAGTTTTTTGGGGGATCTGTGATAAGATGAGCTTTCTGCACTATAATATTTAGTCTTAGTGTTATTGCGCTGCTATGGTAGCTGTTTTTTTTTTTGTGTGTGTGTGTGTTCACCTTTTCCTTAATTTTTTCAGATAACTCTGGATGACAGTTCCTCTCCTACCAGTGGGTTTTGGTAGATTTTTGTCAGGATAGCTTAGTTTTTTTTTTTTTTTTTATTTGCTTAGGTTTACTTCTCTGTTTCCCTTTACAGTTAGGAGAGACATTCTTCAATGATGTTTTTTGTGATGGTGGCATATATTTCATTACGTTTGTATGTTATATTCACTTTATTGTTCCTATTTTATTTTATGTTTTTCTTCTATTTTTTATGGGGAGGGGGTGTTTTTTTGAAGGGGTTTGATATGTTTTCTCATCTGTTTTTGAATTGCTGTATGTATTTTTTTGTTGTTATTTTCTTGATTCTCCTTGTATGCCTTTCTATGTGGATGCAATTATGCAATTTTGCCTTGTGTATTTTCTGTTTTGGTTTTAATAAAAATGACCCTACTCTTTTCGATAAGTGCCATGGGATCTTTAACATCCACCTGAACTACCACCAATCCAGGCAGATGGGACCTCGGTTTAACATCTCATCCAAAAGATGGCACCTCAGAAGTGCAGCACCCCTCTCATGCTGCACTACAGTGTCAGTATTGGGATATTAACCCACATGCCAGATGTGGGAACTGAACCCACAGCCCTCTGATCTTCTGGTTTCAGAGACGAGTGTGCTACCTACTGAGCCACTGACACTGACTCTACACATATATATATATATATATATATATATACATATGAGCATATAGATAGATAGACAGAAAGACAGCTATGTGTATATATATATATATATATATATATTCATTGCAAAAAACTTTGTTTACTGCATCAGTTAGGTTAAAGTGACAAAAGTGGGGAAATGAGACATTGAGGTTGAGCCCTAACCCCACCACCCCACCCCACCCCCAGCTTTGTGTGATTACGGCAATTGCTGATGGGTGATTGCCGTTAAGGCAATCACAACATTGGGGAAAAAATATTTCAGCAATGTACTCCCCGGCACACAGCAAAATGGCACAGGTGAGTTAGATTTTTCAGCTTTTTGCGGGGGGGGGCTGAGCCCCCCACCCCCACACACCCCAGTTAAGGATTTTTAACTCTAGGGGGTGCAAATGCAGATACAAAAAATTCAGGCTGGGTGCAACAAAAAGTACCTGCACCCAGACCCGAACCCAGCACCATTCCAACCCCAGCCCTGAACCAACCCACCATGCCACAGAAGCAGCTCGGCAGATTGCTATGGCACCACCTCCTACAACCCCTCCGTTCCCTCCCACCCCACAGTTAGCATGCTCCTTCCCCCCCATGCATAGCCATGTGGCAACAGGATGTTGCTATTTTTCCCATCCCCCATCCAGTCTCCTACCTTCCCCAGTTGCTCTGATAGCAGGTACCATGACTGAGTAGCCCTTTTGGCAGGCACCCAATCACGGTCACCAAAGTCATGGTATACACACACCTCTATCCTCCACAGACCGACAGATGCCGGGGTGTGCCATCGGGTCATGATGCCCAACTCTCACCCCAATCCATGTGTAAACAGGTTGTCATGCTACAGTAAAGGAGAATGGGGTGAGAGTTAGGCCTCATGACCCAATGGTACACCCCTACATCTGTTGGTTTGTGGAGGATGGGGTGGTAGGGTGGTGAGGGGCTCAACCATAACATCTCATTTCCCCACTTTTCTTGCTTTAACCCTAACTGATGCATTAAATGAAGTTTATTGCAATGCATTTCCTTACTTTTTGAAGAAGTGTAATATAACTAATAAATAGCATGTGTTGGTGGGAGCGCGGAGCCCTTTGGGCCCCATGCTCCGACCATGCTGCCCATTTCTGCATAACAATATGCATCTATGGGAGTGTGGGCCCTCTGAGCCCTGCGTTTCCCCTAACACATAGCTACAGAGGCATACAGCAATCCTATAAGGCAAGGAACCCTTTTAACACTAATTTGCCAATATCTCAGGAACCATAGCAGCTAGAAATCAAATTCAGTGTCATTGTAATCTTGACAGCGAGTACTGCATGTGACATAAATTGAACAAATTTGCATCATTTATGAGACACGGGCACCAAAAAGCGCTATGGGAAACAAAATGTTATCCTATCGGTAAAATCTCAACTTCCTGATGGCATATCTATGAAACCGCTTAACATTCCAACACCTAAATAGCATAATTCACATCTCTATGGCATCCCCTTAATAACCTGCAAATTTCAAGTCAAACTATCAAAACGTTAATTTACAGTGCAGTGGGAAAGTTTTTTAAAATTTTAAAATTCCTAATTCATGAGGTAGCAAAATCCCTGACGGTTAGATCAGTCCTCATTCGTAAGCTGCCAAAATCACCATCCACAAGAAATCCTTGACCATCAGATTTTGGCCATCTGGTCCCTAAGTGACAGTCAAGAATTTTGCTACCTCGTGAAAGAGGATCAGGTGATGTACTAGGATTTTGATAGCTTTCTAACTGTGATTTTGTCACCTCATGAAAGAGGATTCAAAAAATTAATCTCCTTTTGTGAACTGACAAAATCCTAGTCCATCACGATATCCTCTTTCATAAGGTAGCAAAATCACTGACTGTGAGTCAATCCTTGTCCATGAGAAGGGCTATCTCATCACAAAGTGACAGCCAAGGATTTTGCTGGCTCGCAAAAGAGGATATGGTGACGGACTTGGATTTTCACAGCTCATGAACCGTAATTTTGTCACCTCATGAAAGAGGATTCAAAAACCCAATCCCCTTTCATGAGCTGTCAAAATTCTAGTCCCCAAGCCAATCCTCTTTCTTGAGCTAGCAAAATTCTTGACTGTCAGCTTAATTCTGGTCTGTGAGAATGGCCATTGGGTCACAAAGTAACGGACAAGGATTTTGTGACCTCGCAACACAGGATCAGCTCGCAGACTAAAATGTTGTCATCTTGGGAAACAGGTCATTAGCGAGTCACTCTCAAAGATTTTTTTTAATTTCAAAAGGCTATTTTTGGGACAAAACAAACCAAACCGAAGGTATGGGTTTGTAGAGGGTGTCACCCTGAACAAAACCCATGCCTCATTAGATCAAAATGTCACCCATGGAGAAATCTACAACATTTTGTTTTGGGGAAATAAAGAAAACAAGATGGTGGCTCACAGACAAGGAATTTTTATGACGGACTAAAATTTTTTTGAAATCCTCACTCATGACCTGACAAAATCCTTAACCATGTGCCCAATCCTAGTCTAAAAAACGTACATATAAATCTTGGAGTAAACTGAGCATGCTCAGAACGAAAAATTAAATAACTTTGGAATGGATTAATATTTTTTTTAACAAACCAATGCTGGATTGTTCTTTGACCCAAACTCTTTCTGCATTACAAATTTCAGACCAAAAGACCACATGGTGTGGTCACAGCGCCACAGGCAAAAAATACATCAACGTGGCCAAAAACACGTTTTTCAGTGCTTTGCTGCACAAAAAAAGTAAGTCTGACCAAAACACAACTTGACTGATCAAGAGATCTACCATACCAGACCGCACATTTCAAATTTCGTGCAAATCCATTAGACGGTTACAAAGTTATTAACGTGCAAAAACTGAGGTTTAACATTAAAGTGCCCACTCAACCATAACTATAAGAGCGTGACCACACCCCTATAATATATTTATGTCTGAGTGTATATACAGTGAAGCCCACCAGGATGAAGCTCAGTGCTGCAGACATCTGCATAAACCTGTCACAATGTGCTTCATCCTGGTGGGCTTCATTGTATACATATTTGTATTCATGAACAACAGGTGTGAACAATAAATGCATGCCATAAATAATGTGTATTGTAGCTACTGTGTAAATAAACCCATTTACGTGCATAGTAAGTATGTCATCACTCATTTACGTACATAGTTACTATGTCATCACTCATTGATATACACAGTTGCTGTGTCATCAGCCAATTTAGAATGTTCAGTCTCAGTAGCAGTACTAATCATATTCAAATGCAAATAACTTCAAAATGAAAAAAGATAGCATAGTACTGTGAACACAAAAGTTGTCCAGCACAAAAATATCTACAAAATGAGTGGTGTTTCATTTATAGATACCTTTTAGTTTTTGTAGAATTAGCATAAAACAGCAGAAAGTTAAGATTTTTTTGCACTTTTTCGACAAATAAATAAAAATAACTTTAAAAAGAAAACTGATAGCGTGTGTACGTTGAGCACAAAAGTTGTTCAGTACAAAATTATCTACAAAATGAGTGGTGTTTTATATATAGATGCCTTTTAGAATTTTTTTATAATCAGCAAACAATGGCAGACAATTCAGTTTTTATTTACTTTTTCTGATGAACAAATCCCCCCCTAAAAATGTGAAAACAAAAGAAATGTGCATCAAACTTTTTCATTATGTACTGCCTATAATGTAAAGTTGGAGCATCCATAGCAACTGCGTAGCAACCACTATGCTAAATTGAGCTACCCTGGGAAAACTACAAAAAGTCCTCCATGTATGTTAACATGAAAAATTAAATAAACAATTTAAAACAAAACTCCTTACACAATCCTAAATAATTCCTATTGTATAAATGAAATACATAACAGGGACCTTGTGGAATACATGATTTATTTTAACTTGAGTTGTTTGACCTTAGGCACAGCACTCTTGACTTACACCACTCGTGAGATTACCCAAGGTTAAGCAGTTCTTGTGAAAATAAATCATATATTGCACAGGTCCCTGTTACGTATCCCTTATATATGTATGTGTGTGTATATATACAGTATATATATATATATATATATATATATATAGATATACTGTAGATATATATATACAGTATATTGCACAACTTCTATGTTAATCCCAACATTTGGCACTTTAATAACTTTGCAACTGTTTGCTCGATCTGCCTGAAAATTTGCATGCATGATATGGTACCATAGATCTTTGGATCTGGAAATTTTTGTTCTGGTCAGATATTCGATTGTGGAGCTGCAGAGCATTGAAAAGTGTGAAAAAATCCTCAACTTCTTTGAATTCTTTGCTTTTCTCTATAGCCTGAATGGTTTGCCTGACTGGTCTGAAATCTTCAGGATATATAGGCACTAGGTTAAGAAAGTGCCTTTTAAAAGATTTGTTGAAAAAAATATTAATCCATTCAAACATTATTAAACTTTGAAATTGCCCATTATAATCTATGGGAAAAATATATCTGCACCACACAAGCTATTAAAAGCTTTCGCAAAAGCAAAATTTGCTTTTGAGCTCTGATTTTTGTTTTTGAGCTGCTGCCATCTTGTTTTCAGTTAGTGGTAGACAAAAACAGCCAAAATCCAAAAAATACTGCCCCTAAGTATTCACTGTCAGTTGTGTTTACCTAATCAGGAGTTGAGGAACCCACTGGGGGCATCAGATTTTTAATCTGACCCCCTTCCCCAGAGATGCCATTTTCAGGATCGAGACCCCTGTAGTCTCAGAAATTGCAGAAAAAACAGATGCAGCACTTTCATGAAAGTGTTGCACCCGATTCTTCCACAATTTCTGACACTACAATCATGAAAATGGCATTTCAGGGGTTAAGATTGAAAATCGGATGCCCCCAGTGTGTTCCTCAGCCCTCGACTAGGTTAACACAACTGACAGTGTTTACCTAGGGGGAGTAAATAAAGAAAACCATCCCCCAACATCTTTTCAATGATCCTGCATTGAAATTATCAATGCAGGATCCTACATCAAACTTGTGTCAGACTCATTGACAAAAGGGTGCCCAATCCCAGTGTCGGTATGCCTCCCCTCCACCCCACACACTTCTGTGTAACACTGAGAGCCCATCCCAGTGTGCCCATATTGGTTTACTATTTATATCTTTCTGACTCTGGGATGCCCACTCCTGGTGATGGATGCTCCCCCACCCCACAAGCCAACTTTCTTTGCTGATGGGGGTGCCCAATCCCCCTGTTGGCAGCATGTATCCCTTCTAAAAACTCATGCAGCACACTGGAAGTGCATCCCAGTGTGCCAAAAAGCATACATTGTTTTGAATATCTGTTAAATAAAGAAAACAATCCCACAATGTCTTCTTTTCCTGTAAAAAAAGAAAACAGTCCCTCATTCTCTCCCCAGTCCCCCTCCCCCATCTCCACCCTCCCACTGAAAATCCACCTCCCCCTACCCCCCCTTACCATACTTACCTCCAGAGGTCAGGAGCAGTGATCTTCTCTGGACCGGGGACATGACTGCACTCTTCAAACCACACTGTGATGTGAGAAAGCAAGGTAAGCCATATAATGGGAGTCAATGGGGGGGGCCAACTCATGTTGATATCTCAGCCAATTTTAGGAATTTTGGTCCCAAAGTTTCAACATGGGGTTCTTGAGACCCCATGTCATGAACACAGTCACTGTCATTTTGTTACTCAGTTCTGAAAGGTGATTTTGTGGTCACTGCCTGGAATCATCTTCTGGGACTGATTAACGAAATGACAGTGCCAGTGCTCATGAGGTGGAGTCCCAAAATGCCCACGTTCAAAATCTGGTGCAAAAATTTCAAAAAAAAAAGGCTGCATTATGAATGTGCATTGTGCAGTTTCTACGCATGCTCATAACTTCGACAATTTTTAATATTATCACTCCAGATTATCAGCATTGCCATTTTTTCACACCTCTGTATGAACAGTACAGCTGTAATTTTTCACATCCTGCCAAGATGTGTTTTCACACCTGTAGCACAGAATGGCACAGTTGCTGTGTGAAATTAACTTTTGGGATGGATTAACAAAATCGCAGTGTCACTTTTCATGGGTGAGGTCCCAAAAAGCCCATGTTGAAAATCTGGTGAAAACTTTCCGAAAAATGACCATGTTACAAGCGTGCATTGCACTGTTTCTACACATGCTTGTAACTTCACCCGTTCTTAATATTGCCACACCACGTTTTCAACATTGCCAGATTTTTACTCCGCCTTATGAACAGTACAGTTGTCATTTTTTACATCCTGCCTGAAACATGTTTTCACACCTGTGCTGCAGAATGCCACGGTTGCTATGCAAAATAAACTTTCAGGAGACAGTAACAAAATCACAGTGCAAGTGTTCATAAGGGGAGGTTCCAAAAAGCCCATGTTGAAAATTTGGTTCAAAAATTCAAATAATTCACTGTGTTATGAGTGTCCGTTGAGCAGTTCTTTGCGAAATTGCCCATAGGATAACATTGTGAAGCCAATGGTGCCTTTTGATGCCCTTATCTCGAAAATGTTTCAAGATACAGATTTTTCACTACTTGCTGCTTAGCATGGGTGGAGATTTCAAAGTCATATCACTGAAGTGGAATTTTTTTCATAGCTGCTATGGTTACTGAGATATTGGCAAATTAGTGTTCCAAGGGTTCATTTTCATGTCTGTAGGCCTGCATTATGTCCCCATACTTATATGTAAGTGGGAGCGCAGGGCCCAGATGGCCTGTTCTCCCACATTTGCACACCATAACGTGAAACGTTTTAGCATTAGGGGAGTGCAGGGCTCAGAGGGCCCACGCTCCCACAACCACATACCAATTACATTACACTACATTTACAATAGAACTGGTGTAATTGTTTTCAGTAAACCGGCAAAAGGAAACTATGGAAAACATTACTGGGATATCAGCATCCACACCACATTTTGGTGCCCATATCCCGAAAATAAGTCGGAAAGTGCCAGTAGTGTAGCGACACTACTTTTAGCTTCATGGAAGTACCAGTAGTGTCGTGGCACTACCTTTAGTTTCACGAAAGTACCAGTAGTGTTGCGACACTTCATTTTAGTTTTGTCAAAGCACCCTATGTTGACCTAAGAGAGTTTTGCAAAAGTTGACGAATTTCGCTAAATTAAAGCCCCAAAGGAGCCACTTTCTTTGCCATTTCAAAGCAAAATAATGGTTAGGCCTTTTTGACTGAAATTTGCAGTGTAGCAAGCTCTGGCCCCACAGATGTGCCTTTTGGTGGTTTGATCACAAAATTGATAATGGCTCCATAGTTGCAGTGCTCTGAAGTTGCCAAATTTCTCATAGAAAAACACTGCAGCACCCGCTGTGCCTTTTGGCACCTGTACCTCGAAAACGGGTTGAAATATGGATTTTTCGCTGTGGTGACCTTAGTAGACCTTAAGGTGGACTTAAGCACCTGTAGAGGTTTTGAAGCTATGATTAAAACTGCAGTGAGATTTTTTCCTTGGTTGCTACGCTTACTGAGATATTGTCAAATTAGTGTTGCAAGGGCTCCTTTTCATGAATATAGGGGTGTGGTATGTCTACATACTTATGTGTAAGTGGGAGCACAGGGCCCAGAGGGTCCACACTCCCACATCTGCATATCATTATGCAAATAATGGTCAGTGTGAGGGAAGTGCAGGTCCCGAGTGGGATCGCATTGCCTGGAGGAATTGCACTCCCACAGATAGATGTCAGTATGCAAAAATGGGCAGTCTGAGGGCAACACAGGCACCAGAAGGCCTGCACTCCCACAACCGCATACCAGTTACATTACACGTTCTCAAAAAGAAGGGAAATTCATTGCAAAATCTTCATTACTGAATCAGTTAGGTTGATAGTGGCCGACAAAGGTTTGGAAATTTGGGGTGTGCATTGGGGCCATCAGGCCTAAGTCTCACCCCCATTCTCCTATACTGCACCACCTCAGCTTGTTTACACATGGAATGGGGTGAGAGTTAGGCTGATGACCCCAATGCACACCTTGACACCTGTTGGCCTGTGGAGGGTGGGATGTGTGGATGGGGTGGTAGGTGTTGGTAACCCTAACACTGAATTTCCAAACTTTTGTAAGTGTATTATCAACCCTAACTCATGCATTAATGATATTTTTTGCAATGAAAAACCAAACATATATATGTGTATATATATATATATATATATATATATATATATTCACCTCCAAAGCACACCTTTTTAACTTTGCTAACTCTTTACATTCCTCTCCACAAGCCCACTCTAACATTGTAATCCCACAACTTATTTTCCAGTCCACAAATCCCTCTCCCAACTCAATTTCTGACTCCCTCTGAGGAATCTGCCAAACAATGACCAATAGCCATGCAAAGTAGTTCTTACCACTGCAGTTTTACAGCCTCACCCTCCTGCAACCAATCTCTTATTCCTTTATAACACACTAAACAGTTGCACAAACTACATCTTTACTTTCTCATCTCATACTCCATATGTACTACATGACCATTTGCATCTTTGCTCTAGATCTACTTACCCCTCTGGTCTCCCAGCCTTCTGCCTCTTACTTCACCATCCTTTCCTCCACCTGCCCTAACCTAACAACTTCCCCTACCCCCTCACCTCTCCCTTCTCTCCCTGTCACCTTATCCATCTATCTGTTGGCACCATGCTCCACCAGTCCTCTTCCTTCACACAACACCCACCTCTGTCTCACACCCCTCTACTTTCCTCAATCTAACATCCTATCCTCCCCCTCTCTCAACCTGGAGCTCCTCCACAGGCTCTGCCTCTACTACATGCCCTCATACAAACCCTCACACCAATTCTGCACACAGACTCTTCCTTTTCTATCTGCTCCTTCTCCTAGCAGGAGACTTCCAATCAAATTACAGTCTCACATCCCAGCCACCCACACTCCCAAAAGGTCTAACCTTACACCACTTCAATGCTAGGAGTCTACTCCCTAAGATTGACCTACACAGAGTTTGGGTAACCCAACACTCCCCTAACATCCTTTGCATTACTGAAACATGGTTCACTACCAGAATCTTTGTTTCCCTACTAGTCTTACCCAGATACCACCTCTTCTGACAAGACCACTGCAAGCACAGTGGTGGCATAGCCATCTATTCCCAACGAGACCTATTTTGATTGATAATTATTAGTGAATCAGTTCCTAAATCACATCAGCTAATCCTTATTAAACCAGTACTCCCCTCCTCTCTTCTTATTTTCACCGGAGTGCTCTACACATCCCCCAAAACCTCCCCCACTTACATAATCAGAACTGTCTCCTTCATATCATCCCTGGCTTCATCCAGCGAACTGATCTTGCTAAGAGATTTCAACTTGAACTGGACCTCTACTACACAAACCAACAACATAAAAAAAACTCAATCTCTAACCCTCCACCTGCTCATAAACGAACCCACCAGACTCAACCCACAACCACACCCTTCTAGACTGGATTCGTGCCTCACACCCCCAACATATATGCTCTGCAGGTACACTCCCAGATATATTCAGAGATAACCTCATGACCTATTGTATACACAAACTACAGCTACCCTGCTCTTCGTCTATCTACTGCTAGATCAGATCTTTACGAACCCTAAATACCAACACTCTCTTAGATAATCTTGCTTCCTCTGATTAGTCCCTATTCTACTCTGCTACATATATCAACTCTACAATCTCACTATTCTGCCACATACTAAACAAAGCATGGAACACCCATGCCCCTTCATGATGTTGCAGAGCAGGAAACTTCCACCACCTTTGGATATCAGCAGACATCGTCAAGCTCTGTACCTCCCGTGACCAAGCATGGTCCCATTACAAGGCTTTCCACTCCCACAACAACCTCTCCAACTACCGCTCTTTAAGGAACTCATGTACAAAAGTCATTAGAGAGGCCAAAGCACAATATTCCAGGAGTACCCTGCAGGAAAACCTTAACTCACCTTACAAATTCTGACAAACCTTCTCTATCCTTTTCAACCCCCCTCCAAATCATCCACCCTTCCCTCCTTATGAACAACAAATTAATCTCTGCTCCCCTCACCATTGCCTCCATTCTAAATGCCTTCTTCACTACTTGTGCCCTTTCTTCCACCCCTGTTAACCCCCCACCTCCTTGCACATTGCTTCACCACCTACTGGCTTTCATTTCTCCCTCATCACAGCCCGTGAGGCTCTTCCATCCCTTCAATCACTAAATCCATGCAAATCCAGCCCTGATAGCCTTAAGTCTCTCCTCCTCCTTCAAAATCTCAGCCTCAGTCATTGTTGGTCCCTTCTCCCATCTACTAAATCTCTCTTTCTCCCACAGACCTGGAAATCCACAAACTTCATCCCTCTTCACAAAGGCAGCGATCACTCCTCACCTGGAAATTACTGTCCCACCTCACTTCTGCCAGTACTAGCCAAATTTCAGGAGTCCCTAGTCCTAACAAGGCTCACCACTTCCTCTCCTCCACAAATGTCCTCTCCCATTGCCAGTCCCATTTTCAGAAGAACCACACAATGGTCTCCTCCCTTCTCCAGGTCACAGATGCCATCCTCACTGGCATGGACCATAGACACCTTACCTCAGCCATTTTCATCGACCTAGCTAAGGCCCTTGATTTTGTCTCCCACCCCCTCCTCCTTTCCAAAGTTGATCTAGCTGGTCTTTCCCCTCCCACAGTTAATTGGTTCCTGTCCTACCTGTCTGGTCGCACACAGTGTTTCCTTACTGGTGACATACTCTCCCCCCCCCCAATTCTAGCAGGTGTTCCCCAAGGCTGTATTCTAGGCCCATTCCTCTTCTCTGTCTTCCTAAATTACCTCCCCTCTGTATGCTCCTCCTCCTAAATTCACCTGTAGATTATACCATCCTCTACACTTCTGGTTGCTCTGCACCCACAGTAACTACACAGCTACAAAAAATATTTTACCCACGTCCTTAATTGGTTTCAAGACAACCAGCTAAAAGTAAATGCCAAGAAAACAGTCTCCATGAATTTCAGAACCACCCAAAACTCTCCATACTTTCAACATCACCAACCTTCTCCACACTCAATGGCACCACATTGTAAACTATCCCTGTGTACCAGTACCTAGGTGTCTGGCTGGACAGTCATCTAGACATCCCAACTCACATCGACTACATGCATTCTAAACTCCTTCCAAAGCTCAGTACTCTACAAAAATAAAGACACCATCTCCACCCCATCCATAGTATGCTATTTACTAAAACTATGTTTCATCTGTTCGACTATGCAGATATGGTATATGGGTTTGCCTCCTCCTCCTCCTCCTCCACCCTCTCCAGGCTGGACTCTTTATTCAATGGCTTTTGCTGCTTCACCATAAATGCTTCCCCTAGGACTCACCACTGCTCCATCTACTCCACTCTCTCTCCCCCATCCACCCACAGCCTGCACCACTCCTCCACTCTCACAGCTAAATACTGGTTTAGCTCACTTTCCCCCACCTCACCTCCTCCCCCACCTCCCACCCTACCTACCACCTCTGCTCAAGAGACCCTTGCACCTTTGCTCTTCCAGGTACCCCCTGAAACTCTGGCCAGGCAGCATTCTCCTCCCGCTTCCCTCACTCCTGGAACTCTCCTCCATCATCTCTCCACCTGCTGCCTTCATAAACCTCTTTAAACATGCCATCGCTCACTCTTTACCTCCTGCCTGCTCCTGGTATCAGCCAGCCTAAGCCCCCAGCTGCATACCACACAGCTACTGACTTGCTAGCTAATTTCTTGCTGAAGGCCTGTTTATGTTCTTCCACTACTGTCTTATTGCACACCACCACCTGTGTTAGCAAGCATTCCTCAATTGTTTCTCACTATCTTGTAAATATTTTATATTGTGTAAGCCACTGACAAAGTGATGCTATGTTTATCTCTTGTATTGATTGTAAATTCTGCAGGCATTTGTAACCATAGAAACAAAGAATTTGTTGGCAGATAAGGACTGCCCTGCTCACCTAGTCTGCCTACATCACAACCTACTGTATAAACTCCAGTTCCTATTGATCTGCAGCCTGCCTCCTCCATCCTACCTGTAGTGTTGCTTTCTGCATGTCCCATGCATTCCTGAATTCAACAATCTTTTTTGTCCCCCAACCTCCTTTGGAAAGCTGTTCCATGCATCTACCACCCTTTCTATGAAAAAAATATTTACTCACATTGCCCCTGAGTCTGCCTGCTCCAGCCTCATATTGTAACCCCTTATTCTTGACAAACTTTTTTTCTGAAAAATACTTTCCTCTTGAACTCTATTGATCCCATTGAGGTATTCAAATGTCTATCATATCCCCTCTCTCCTTCCTGTCTTCCAGAGTATACATGTTCACTTCTCTCAATCACTCTTCATATGGTTTCTGGTGTAGCCCCTGCACCATTTTCATTGCCCTTCACTGAACTGCCTCCACCCTGTCAACGTCCTTTAGGAGATGAGGTCTCCAGAACTGCATGCAGCACTCTAGATGAGGCCTTACCAACTGCCTGTACAGTGGCATCACCACCTCCTGTTTTCTGCTGGTGACACCTCTCCCTATGCACCCCAGCATCCTATCAGCTTTCCTCACCACCTTCTCACATTTTTTGGCTGCTTTCAGATCATCTGTTATGACTACCTCTGGTCCCTTTTCATCTTAGTTTTTAGTAACACTCTTACACACATTGTGTATTCCTCCCGTGGTTTTTGCTCCCAAGTGCATGGTTTTGAACGTTTGGGCATTGAAGCTGAGCAGCCACACTCTTAACCACTCCTCCAACTTGTCTAAGTCTCTCCTCATTTGTTCCACCCCTGGGAGTGTCAAGTCTATTGCAGATCTTGGTGTTATCTGCAGAGAAGCATACTTTTTCTTCAAGTCCCTCTGCAATGTCACTTATAAAGACATTAATGAGGACTGGCCCAATGTTGAACCCTGTGGCACCCCTTTGGTTACCCCACTTTCTTCAGATTGAACTCAGTTTACCACTACCCCTGTGCCCTGTTGCTAAGCCAATTACTGACCAAGTTTACCACCTTGGGACCCACTCCCAGATTGTTGAACTTGTTAACTAACCTCTTGTTAGTTGTAATTTTTATTTATTGATTTATTTCAAATAATTATGTACAAGTGGTTTGATTTTAGAAAGGCACTTTTTACAAATAAAGTTTGATTTGATTTTGATTTTGATTTGATTTGATTTGATTTGTGCGGGACTGTGTCAAATGCCTTGATAAAATCTAGGTAAGCCATGTCCACTGCCCTTCTCTGATCTACTACCCTGGTCACCCCATCAAAGAAATCTATCAGATTCATTTGACAAGACCTTCCTGTTATAAATCCATGTTGCCTGTGCCGGTCCGGTGGTGCTGAGGGCTGAGACACTGGTGCCTTACCTTGTGCTACGGTGACCCATGTTGGGAATGAGCACGGGCTGTTGTGGGTCAGCAGGGGAGTAGAAGGATTGAGCATCCAATGGACTGCTCTCCTTCTCCAGGGAGAGGGGTTCCAGGTGGTCGGCGCATGTTCACCCCCCAGTGGAGGAAGGAGAACAGGGCACCACACCACAAGTTGGGGAGGAGTCGGGCCAGATGTCTGGAGGGACTGCATGTGGAGGTGTGCATGCTCCCCTCCACTGATGGCATTGTATGGCCCTGACTCCTGGGAAGAACAGCAGAAAAAAACACTACTGTACAGAATGACGGAGAGTGCCTCACAGGCTACACCCCTGGCTAGCCACAGTGCTGGCCAACTAAATCCAGTCCTCAGTGGGGAAGTCCAGGACCCCCCCACCGACCCCGCCAGGGGAGCAAGCCCTAGGGTCAGGTCAGTGTTGGCTGGTGGATGCTGGGGGACGGGGCTGAGGATGTCCTCCTGAAGGTACAAGCAGGCAGAAGGAGAGTAAAATAATAAGAAAAATAAATCCATGCTGCCTTGGGTCTTGTGCATGGCTGGCTTCTAGATATTCTACAATCTTTTCTTTTAATAGTGATTCCATCATCTTGACAACCACTGAGGTCAAACTGATCGGTCTATAGTTTTCTGCTTCTGTCTTGCTCCCACTTTTGTTAAGGGGTATCAAGTTCACCCTCCTCCAGTCCTCTGGTACTACTCCCTCCTCCAATGATTTGTTGAATAGGGTTGTCAGTGGTGTCAGTAGCACCTCTCTGAGTTATTTTAGGATTCTAAGATGTATCCCATCTGGCACCATTGCCTTGTCCACCTTCAGTGTCGAGAGTTCCTTTAGTACTCTCTCTTCTGTGAATGGACTGGTGTCCACTCTCCTTTCCTGTGTGTCTACTGGCTAATTTTGTCCCTCCACCTCCCCTTTTTTTGTGAATACTGAACAGAAGTTTTCATTCAGTATCTCAGTCTTTTCCAGGTCCCCTGCTGCCCCCCCCTTAACCTCACTATCCCTCCCTTGGCTTTTCTTCTTTCTGTTATGTGCCTGAAGAAGGTTTTGTCCCCCTCCTTCACTGTCTGGGCTATCTTTTCCCCTGTTTGTGCCTTTGCTGTTCTGACTGCTTTACCAGCCTCCTTCTGCTTTGTTTAATGCATTTCCTTGTCTTCCTCCCATTGTGTTTCCTTGTACTTTCTGAATGCCAGTTTTTTGTTTCTCTCTAACATTCTCATCCACTTGCTTTGAAAACCGTAATGGTTTTCTTTTTCTTCTGGTTTTGTTCACTAGCGTCATACAAAGACTTGTTACCTCAGATATGACTGTCTTGAGGTTCTCCCACTGTAGCTCTACTCCCCCTCCCTGACCTTTTGCCAGGGATTTCTTGAGACATTATCCCATTTTAGCAAAGTCTGCCATCTTGAAGTCTAGGACTCTTGCTTTTGTGTGGCTAGATTCTTCTACTGTCTTTACCCTGAACCATACTGTATGGTAGTCAATGGACCCCAGATGACTGCTCATTGATACTTCTGTTATTCTGTCTCCATCTGTGAGCACCAGGTTCAATATTACCCCCCCTCTCAAGTGTGGTCCTCCATAAGTTGCCTGAGGCATGCTCCTTGCAGAGCATTCTGGATGACTTTGCTCCTGGATGTGCTGCAGCACAGGTATTCCTCACCCCACCAGCCTGACTACTTGTGTAACTACTGTATGACACTTGCCTCCTATGTCCATCTCCCCTGTGTCACACCTAGAAATGACACTCAGCTCAGTGAGCCTCTTCCTGTCAGCAAACTTTAAATAAAATAAAATAAAAATAAATTTAGGGTGATCATATCTGAAAATCTCTAGCTTGCCAGTGCCATTTTAACTTTTATTGTGTGGCCATTCTGAAGCATTCAAAACACTCCTCACATACTATGAACATATGAACATATGGACATACAAAATTGCCAGCAGATACAGGTCATTCAGTCTATCTAGTGTGCTTGAGTGTGCAACACTTCGGTCCATTAGACTGCAGCTGCCCCCCTCCCTCATATGCTCTCCCTCCATCTCCCACCCCATCCTGACTGTACTGCACAGCCCTATCTGATAGGCAAATCCAGACTAACACTTTTTGGGATAATATATTTTAGCAGTAGGGAGAGAGTCAAGATTTAGGGCTGCAGTGAATTACCTTTCCATCAGGACATGCACATCAGTCCATGGTTGTTGTATAACATAGAGCATTCTTCATATTTTCCTGCATTATTCCAGGCATTTTCTCTGGGTTTATGGATGTTTGGAGGTTGTGAAAATACTTTCGGCAGAATCTTGAGTAGTTCTCCTCTGGACATCTCTGTGCTGGCAAATTCTGAGTTGCCTCAGTCAGTGGTAATCACCAGTCTAGCAGGGTGAGGCATACAAAATTCAATATTTGCCTCATGCAGTCTTTACTTGATGTTTTTTACAAGCCATCTGTTTTTCTGTCACTTAATTTGGCACCTTAATATAATTGCCATTTGCTTGCTTGCCAGTGGTGGCTGTGGCTTCAGACATATGTGTTCCTGCATGATTAAATATTCAGTCCAAGCTCTGTTGGTCCTGCAGTTGTTTGCAGGAGGCACTGGACAAACCACAGCATATCTGAAACGTCAACTTTTTCTTGGATACTCACAGAGAACCACATTGTTCCTCCTGTTGCACTCTTCCTGGGTCTCAATATGATCCTCCAATCTGGCCACCTTTTTCTTAAGCTCTGCTATCATATTGTCATCACTGAACATTTGTCCTAAACAGAGCTGATTTGGGTGTCGGTGTCCAAGACATGGATGGTCAGGTTTTCCAAGGCTGGCTTAGTGACTGAAAATCCTGTGCTACGTTCAGCATTGCCAGTTTGATTGAGGTCAGTTCCATGAAGAATTAATCGAGCTTATCAGAGCTGATCTCATAGCCTGTGGCTACAAGCAGTGATTCAAGTGTTGAATCTTGCTTGTACCTTTTTTGGGCTTGAGAGTATTGTGGGGTCAGCGGCACCTCTGGTGCTCCTTCTGAGTCTCTTTCATGGATTTATTCCTCCAGCATTTTAAAAGAAAAAGAAAACTGCTGGTGCCTGACATTATAGTTTAACATCTGGATGTGCAAAATCTATGAATTTCAGGTACAGTTGTGTTTGCCTCTTTTAAATACCTGTGGTTCGAGAACCAAGAGGAAAGCTGCCTCTTAAGCTGAAACATCATATGACTCCTCATAACTGATTAATTAAATAAAAAGAAATGGTAATGGCTGTGTGTGCTTGATATAATTTTGATTAAATAAATAACAGAAACATAGAATTTGATGGCAGATGAAGACAGCTTGACCCACCCAGTCTGCCTATTGTTTCACTTCCTAGAGTGTCACCACAGATCCTACTTGATCTCTATCTTTCTCCCAGTGTCTCCACCAAGATTCCTTTTGTGTATGCCATGCATTCTCAAATCCTATCAATGAATTTTCACCCACATTCTATGCTAGAAGACTGTTCCAGGCATCCACACCACTTGAATAAGTACTTCCTCACATCTCTCTAAATTTACCCCACTCCCTTGTACTTGTGCATCTTACTTCCTCCTGTACCTTATTTATTCCTGTGAGGTATTTAGAGGTCTCTTTCATATCCTCCTCTCCTTCTCTCTTAAAGGTGTATATATTGAAGGCCTTTAGTCTCTTCTAATAGGGCTTCTGTGCAGACACTGCAGCATTTGTTTCCTTTTCTGAACAGCCTACACTCTGTCTATGTCCTTCTTAAGATGTGGTGTCCAGAACTGGATACAGTACTCTAGGTGGGTCTCACCAACAATTTGTACAATGGGAACACCACTACCCTCCTTCTACTAGTGATACCCTTCCCTATGCACTTAGCATCCTACTGGTTCTCCCAATTGCCTTGTTGCACTGCTGTGTCACCTTTTGATCATCATATATGATTTATCCCAGCTCTCTTTCCAGGTTGGTGATGGTCACTAACTTTTCTCCCACATTGTACTCCATGTCTGTGTCTCTGTGCCCTAAGGGTATGATTTAGCACTTTTTCACATTGAAACCCTACTGCCATACCCTTGACCACACCTCAAGTTTTCTCAAGTCTCTGCACAGTCTTCACCCTCCTGGAGTTTCCACTCTATTGCAGATTTTGATATCATCTTGAATAGGCTGACCCCCCTTCCAGCCCATCTGCAGTGTTACTTAAAGGATGACTGGTCCAAGTTTGAGCCTTGAGACACCCTGCTGGTCAGCCTCCCTTCTCCAGAGTGAATTCAGTTTACCACCTCCCTTCTTCACCTATTCCCTATCCAATTTGTTACCCACTTTACCACCTTTGGACCAACCCCTAAGCTGCCCAGTTTCCTAACGAGTCTCCAATGTGGAATGGTGTTGAAACCCATACTGAAGTAGAGGCAAGTCATTGTCACAAATTCGCCTCAGCCGGTCAGCCATCTATCCCCAAAGTGCCAACCTCTGAGTGTATGATTGTGGACAGTTAACAGTACAAGGTAACCCTCTTGTCTGTTCTGTGGTTTCAGTCACCTTAGTCTCAAGTTCTGGAGGGATTCAAACTGATAACCTTTTGTTAGTGTACCCAATTATCAGGCTCATATAATTCTGTCTTTGGGGGGCCAGATATCTTTGCCTATGGGCACCTAACCAGGTCTACAAAGTGAACCCTTGGAACTCTATCCGTTTCCCAGTTTGGTATAACAATAAGCTCATACACAGTGTTAACTATATCTTTACAGCTCCACTTATATAAAAAGAAATTTCAAGGCACTCCAGGCAGTTTCCGCTTTTAAAATATATCTTTACTTTAAAATAGGAAAACAGAAAATATTACAGAACAGAATATCCCAACACATATAGCCTTAAAACAAACTGGTTAAAAGTGCAGATTCTTACAAATAATAACACTCAGGCTAATCTTGTCTTAAGGTCCTTACTTCTAAATCTTTCATTGCATTAATGTTCCTCTTTCTCAGTCAGAAATATGAAAGTGTGTGACTCATTGTTTGCTCAATAGATTTAAAACAGGCCTGAGCTGGCCTTCTCTCTGAGGTCATCAAACTCCACCTTAGTGTAACAAAATCTATATTTTATAACACATGATGGCCTACTAAGGTATTCAAAAATTAATAGATGACAGAATAAATCTCTTCTTCTCATGTTGACTGGTCCAAACCAGCCTGTGCTTTGCTTCACACACATATCAAAATTCTCTTTGATATAAGTAACTGTATATTCAAAGCAAAAGTGTAGTGGCCTCTTTAATTCATCTGGGCCATGATATCTACAGACATCAAAGGTCTCTTTGATGAAATGAGCTGGCTTTCTGGGAGACACCCAAAACACAAGCATTTCCATTATGACACCTAGTGCAAAATCAAAGGATTTCCTGAGGACGCCAGGAATGGCTAATTTTATTTCCTGAGATCAAAGCAAATTGACAAGGTAATTGCATTTTAGAAATCTGTAGTTTAAAATACCTCCTGTCCTTTGAACTTATCCCTGGATTGTTTTTTTGTGTGTCAACTTTAGCATGACACTGGTTTCTCTTGACACAGTCCATCATTCATTTTTATATTTACAAAAATGATACAGGATCAGAACCCACTGTCAAAGTGTGACACTCATATCCACCACTCCATCCAGATCTATTTCCTAGTCACCCAATAAAGACATCTATCAGATTTGTTTGGCATGCCCCAACCCCATGAATCCATGCTGCCTCTGCTCTTGCAACCTATTGGGTTCAAGATATCTGCAATCATTTCCTCCAGCTATGTCTCCATTAACTTTCCCACCACTGCAGACAGGCTGACCAGCCTATAGTTGCCAGCCTTGTCCCTGCTACCTACTCTAAAGCTAAACTACATCTGCCCTTGTCCAGTCCTCCAGAACCACACTTGTTTCCAGTGAGCTATTAAATACTACTGTCAGAGGTGGTGCTAGTACCCCCCAAGCTCCTAAATACCCTTTGATGAACTCTACCTGGCCCCATCACTTCAGCCACTCTCATATTTTCTAGTCCTAAAGGAATATTTGTGAACTGATATAAGTATAGTGCTATTATATAGTGTTCTGCCTTGTTATCATGCTTTATTTTGCTTGTGTATTTGTTTTGTTTGAGAACCAGTTGTTTCTTCTTCATTCTTACGACCTATGTGGTTGTATATCATATGATATGTAGAGCTTTCAGAAGCAAAACACATAAATATGTTAATTTATTGTGTGTAAAATAAGAGTACTTAATCAACATGTTGTTTATGGAAAATATTTGTATGACCTAGCTATAGTATTGCTGTATTTTTTTTACTTTACAGATGGTAGTGAACCGATGGTTTTCAGAACTGCTATTGACTACTAGTGAAAGTTGTTTTGAGCATTTTAAAATTAAGAACAATTTATGAGAAACATGACAGTAACATTTTATTTGAATACAATAGTTATTTATAAACATTTAATTTAGTGCTGAATGATTAGTTGCTGTTTTTTCCTGAAAGAGTAAAGCAATATTGTAGACTATATGTTATGCAACTGAATATGTGTTTTTGTAAACAAAGTCATTGGAGTCTGCCTGTGTTATGACTAGTCCTATAACATATCATTGTGTAGTAATAAATCTGTTATAATATCTTTTTGTACATTTTGCTTAGCATGCCATTAATTGCATTATAATTGTTCAATCTTTCTAGAATATAAATCTCAGGTAGAGGCCCTTTGTGTGTATGTTACAGTATATTCACTCTATTTAAATAGAAACACTGGCATTACTATTTATATGAATTAATATTATAGTGGCATGGTAGTGCCACTATAGTTAGGGTTGCTTAGCTATTTCTATGTTAAACCTCAAAGTTTGCACTTTAATAACGTTGTAACTGTTTGTCCAATTTACCTGAAGTTTGGAATGTAGGAAGCTGTTTGGTAGATCTCTGGATCTGGAAATTGGTGTGTCAATTGGATGTATGGTTGAGGAATAGTAGAGCACTCAAAAAGTGAATTCCCAACATTCTCTTTTTTTTAGACATGCATATTGGACTGAAGAATGCATGTGAGTTGGTTCAAATTGGGTGGGCTACATGGGTCCTGGCTAGCAGTGGTGCTTTTTGAAGATTTTGGCCCAGATATTCAGACTGCACCTGGCAATGGTGCAAGCATGGGCGCAGCGCAGCTGGGATGCACTGGGGCCAGGTGGTATTCAGTGGTGGTGCACCATGGCACAGCATCGTTGAATATGGCACAGACTGTTCCTGGTGCAGTGGCACTGCACATGGTGCAAGCCACACATAGGGAGCATGGGGATGCACCAGCAGAAATGCAGTTGCACTGTGTGCATTACCTGTGATATTCGGAAGAAGGCATGCAAATGAGGCCATAATATATGCATGGCACAATGGGGCCATTAGCATGTCATTATGGCCCCATTTGCATGAGTTGTGCAGGGCAGACTGGTGAATGTGCCTGGCGACCTGCACAGAATGACGTGTTGACTAAGGGGCTCGGGGCATCCCTACCCTGTAGCCATGATCATGGGTATAGTGCTGAAAAAAATCCCTGGTAGCCTAGTGGTACCCTCCTCCTCCCAGAGCCACATTCACTGGTTACATGACATAAATACAATCCCTGGTAGTCTAGTGGTAACCTGCTTCCTCCCCAGAGCTGCAATTGCTGGTAAATGACATATATACGGTCCTGGTGGTCATGTGGTCCCCACCCTAGCTCTGATCAGTGGTATAATGAAACATTGCACTTCCTGGTAGTCTAGTGGCCCCTCCATCCCACCCGTAATCCCGATCATGGGTAGCCCCAACAGATCATATCCCCGGTGGTCCAGTGGCACCCCAACCCCTCCCAAACTCACAGGACCCCTTGCCAACCTAGCTCACCCCCCTGTCATCGGCAGGAGGTTGCAACTCACCCGCATAAGACCCGGCCACCCACCAAATGACAGATTACAGTATGGGCTTGCAGGGCATACTGTTCTAGACAGCCACAAATATATGAATGACTTCATTCACATATTTGTGGCTGTCTAGTACAGTATGCCCTGCAAGCCCAAACTGTAATCTGTCAATTGGCGGGTGCCAGGTGGCATGTGGGCAGGTTGCAGCTGCCTGCCAATGACCAGGGTGGGGGCTGGGTGGGCAAGAGGTCCTGTGTGTGTGGGGGGGTGCCATTGGACCACTAGGGGGTATGATCTGTTGGGGCTACCCATGATCGGGGCTATGGGCAGGGTGGAGGGGCCACTAGACTACCAGGGAGTGCAATGTTTCATTATACCGACGATTGGGTCTAGGGGTGGTGGGACCACTAGACTACCAGGGATTGTATATATGTCATTTACTAGCAGTCATGGCTATGGGAGGGAGATGGGTATCACTAGACTATCAGGGCCTATATGGGTGCTCGTGGATGGTGTTCTGGGTGGGTGAGTGGCCACCCACAGCTGGTGGCTGCTGTGTTGCACCCTGCAGTACAGCAGCTCCTGTGGTGGCCTGAGATTTTCCTCCTTTTCAGGGGCTCAGCTTTGAGCCTCCCTATGCTGTGCAATGCAGGATTCTGTCAGCATATGCACTGCACATCAAGGATGAATATCGGGATGTGCTGGATATGCATGGGAACGCCCCATGCATTTGCGCCGCATACATTACCACTGCACCCTGGTGCATCAGGATTTGCACTGCAGCTGGCAGCCTTTTGAATATCTCACCAGGGCGCAGTGCAGGGTTGTGCCAGTGCAACTGTGTTGTGTCAGGTGCAACCCCTTTGAATATCTGGGCCTCTGTGTAAAAATCTTGTTTCGTTCAAAAGTTGTAGCGTTTTTAGTGTCCCATTATATCCTATGGGAAAATGTAAATATGCAGCTAGAAAATTGTTGCAATCATATTTTTAAGTGTCAAGCTTTTCAAAAATAGTGTCGTGCTGCCAGCATCTTGTTTTCAGTTAGTGAAAGATAAAAACAACATAACTCAAAAATAGTGCACTTTTCAACACACCAACCATTGGGTTTACCTATTTTGGGCCTGAGGAACAGGAATCTGGAATTGTGTTTTCACCAGCTGGTGTAGAAATGTGGTTTTCAGATTTTTCCACCATTTTGCCATTTTTTGATTGCAACACTATAACAAATTCCCACGGCAATATGCACAATCATAAAAAATATAACCGTGACACTATTTTTTATGTTCGCGGTTGTATTCCCATTATAAAGATAGGAGTGTTGTGATCATATTTTAAATGATCGTGGTAACACTGCAGGCCCACATTTTCTTACATGCTGTTTTCTTTCTCACTTGAGTGTGGCAAGCTAGATTGTGACATTGGCCTGAAGGTTTCTGGGTGGCAAGCTGTAGTGCAGCAGATGTGCCTTTCACTGGTTTGCTTCAAAACGCTCACCACATCCCTAGTTACAGTGTTCCAAAGTTATGAATTTTCCCATAGGATAACATTGTGGGAGTCATTTTTTTGTTACTTCATTGTGCTACGTAGATTGTGATAATGACCTGAAATTGTCAGGGTGCAAAGCCCTAGCCCTACAGGTGTGCTTTTTGGTGGTTTGGCATAGAACCATAGAACATGGCCATAGTTACAGCATTGCAAAGTTGGGAAATGTCCCCATAGGATAACATTGCAGCATTGGTTTTTCTTTGTCTCCTCGTTGTCGCAACATGGATTGTGATATTGCCCTGAACGTTTTAGGGTGAAAAGGCCTAGTCTCACAGGTGTGCCTTTTGGTGGATTGCTATGAAAGTATTCAGCAGGACCATATCTACAGCATTCCAAAGTTCAAAACTTTCGCCATAGGATAACATTGTGGCTCCTGCAATGTGCTTTGGGGCCCGTATCTTGAAAACAGTTAGAGATATGGACTTTTCATCTGAAAATTTTTTAGTCCCCCCATAGGAGAACTGAGTACAGAACTAGCTTACAAACCTATGAAACACCTGAAATTTGAATTTTGTTCCTACCATGTACGGCTCCTGAGATATTTTCGAATTACTATTCCACGTGTACATTTTCATGCACGTGGCCAATTGTTATGCGTTCTGAGTTAACACTCACAGTACTTTTTGGTGCCCATAACATGGAAATGATGCATGACACATGTTCGGTCGCTACGTTGCTGTGACAACTAATCACTGTCACGATTACAACACTTAATTTTGCTTCACGGCGTGTACAGTTCACGAGATATGGGGAAATTACTGTACCTAGGCCTCTTTGCTTTATATGACTGCTATATGGCACCATACTTTACTGTAAGTGGGAGTGCAGGGCCCGGAGGACCCATGCTCCCCAAAACACACATATCATTTGGCACACTTGCAAGGATTGGTGGGAGCGCGGGGCCCAAATGGCCACCAAGTCACCCATTTCTATTGCCACTTACATTACACTTTTAAAAAGAAAGGACATTTTTGCAAAAAACTGTTTTAATGCATCAGTTGGGGTTGATACCACACCTATAAAAGGTGGAAATTCAACGTTGAGGTTACCTCCCCTACCACCCCCCCACTCCACACACCAACAGGCTTTAGGGGGTGCATTGGGGTCATCATGCCCAACTCTCACACCATTCTCTTATACTGCACCACCACAGCTTCTTTATGCATGGGGTGGAGTGAAAGACCAACCATGCCAGCGCACACTCCGAATCCTGTTGGTGTGTGCAGTGGGGGTAGGGTGGCAACCCTAACACCAAATTTCCACACTTTTGTTGGTGTGGTATCAACCCTAACTGATGCATTAACAATGTTATTTGCAAAGAATATGTGCATGTGTGTATATATATATATATATATATATATATATATATATATTATATGCAATAGGGGTGAGGGATAAATGAGTCTGATAAAAATATGTATTCTCACCCTACTGAAATAAATGGGCTGATGACATACACAATCTAGGTATAAATGTAAAATCTTACATTTACTGTATACCTATAGTCTCTACGTCATCAACCCATTTATTCACACAGTGCATATGTCACAGTCCCTCCCTCCCAGCTGACACTTCTTCCCACAATGTCCCCTACAGTCCAGCCTCCTATATTGTACTCATAGCCACCCCTACCACCACCACAAACACACTTTGTCTGTAAAACATTCATTAACAACACAATCACATTCTAAATACCTTCTGTGGACCAAACACATGTACCGGGTACTAACTACTACTGGCAATATGTAACTGTAAAGCTCACCCCCCCCCCCGCAATGCACTGCAGGACACTGTCTTCCATCTGTAATAGCCCTTTAAAAATCATACCTGTCTTCCATCATTCTCCAAAACTAGCAGCTGCTCTTCTCCCGTTCTGCAGTAAAATAAATCCATATCATGATTTGCAGCCATTCCTCTGCAAATGGTTGCATTCCCACTGGACGTTACACTCGCGAAACCATCGGTAAACATAGGAGACACAAACATATGGCATACACATAAAAAGAACTGCCAATGATACAAATCAAACAGCCCCCAAAAATGTTCTTCTTCATACCACTGTGTAAATCTTGAACTATAATCTCCACCGGCGACCTCAGTGATTCACGTAGCAACAGCAGTACCACCATATTTTGCAAACGATTCAACCCACCAATGTACACAGTAACAACAAAATGGAAGCATCACTCTCACTGGCTGAGGTGCCTATCTTAGCAACGGTGCTCCAGTTCCCAGTCCACACACACAAGGGTACTAAAATACAAAATAAATGCACAAGAACAGACATAAATGCAACACTTCAAAACAAAATAACCTAACTCCAGCTTGATACAAACAGCACACAACATGGCCCTATTGTATAAATCACACTCATGATGTACAGATCATGGAATATGGCAAATATTCTCACTCCTGCATCCTGAGGTATGGATATCCCACTCATGCTGTCAGACCTCGTGAGATATTCATGCCTTACTCTGCAGGAGTGAGAATATTTTCCATATTCCACTCCTGCCTATCATGTATCCCCTATATATATATTTATCCGAGTCACTGATAAGACTGCTGCAAATAACATATTTTGTGCCTTGCATATTTCTGTTCCACTCATGAATAACTTAGTTTTTGTCACACAATGTCTTTTCAGTATACAAGCAAAAATACATAAAGTTAACCACCATCACAACCTTCTCATCCTAACAAACAAATTTATTTTCAACACACAGCCTTCACAGCATAATTGCTGACAAAAATCACTCAGCATCCTCAAAAAGTGTCTTTATATCTTCCTTACAAACCTTTCCAATATCCTGTGACATCCATCATGCATCTACCTATGTAGGTAGCAGAACTGTCAAATTATACAGCCATTTGTTGTGTTCCACTACACAGGTGTAATAGTGATTGCTGTTGTAAAATTACATGTCACAATAAGCTATGGAACGCTGTGTGGTGAATACATTTTATGCCTTTTCTGGGTTACACAACAGGCCAAGGGTTTACCAGCTGGAGCCGTATGCAGAACGTGAGAGGAAGTATACCATATAGAAGGACTAGGTGATGTTTACATCTGTGTCACTAAGTACTATAAACTTTATATATAAATACATACATATATACTTACATACACATATGTGTGCTTATGTGTGTATGTACTGTATGTCTGTATACATTGATATACCAGTATACTGTTGCAGTCATCTCTATGTCTTTCTGTGGTTCCATGTGATGATAGCGACTGCAGTACAGTGATCACTGTCATAGCAAATCTAGATATACAAAGCTCGGCGACCCATCTTCTGGCATAGTAAAGTGTTTTTTTGGGGGGCTGTGACCCCACCCCCTCAATTAAGATTGTTAACTCCAGGGGGGTGCATGTCAAGGAGGGGAAAAAACAGCAGTGAAAAAAACTCAAAACAGGCAGCCGCAAGCAGGGGCAAAACAATCACCCCCCAGCAAGTCCCAAACCCAGTGCCTACTGCACCTTAGTTAGCCACTCTCAACAGTACACCACAGGGCTGGCTTGGCTGTAGCAGGGTCCCCTACCTATCCATACCCTCCCCCCATCCCTCCCCTACACCTCCTTATCCCTCCCTTCTGGTTACTTTCCCTGCTGTAACATCGTTTTTATTCGATGATGATAGTACTATAAATGAGTCGCTGTTTTTACTGTCACTCACTTATAATTGCTATCATCACTGGATAACCCTTCTATAGTATATGTATTTATCTTGACACATACACACACACATACACACGCACTCACGTATGTGTATATATAATGCTACCAGAAACTAATAAGACTAATTTGACCACCAAATATTACTTATATATTATATATTTCTACTCAATTCTTGCATACAGTTGTGATTCCACAAAAAACATACATTTCATTTAACACTTGGGGTGGGATATTCAAAGGTGCTGTGCATGGCGCAACATGGTTGCATCATGCACAACTCACCAATGCGCACTGGTGCAATATTCAAACAGGTGGGTTGCACTGCACAACCCCTGATGCTCCGGGGCGCACCTGTAATGTATGCAGTACAAGTGCAGGAGGCGTGCCCATGCATATGCGGCACATCCCAATATTCAGCCTGGAATGTGTGTCACACATGCAGACACAACCCCGCCTTGCGCTGCTCAGAGGTGGGGGGGGCGCAAAGTTGTGCCTGTACAAACAGGGAGCAGGTTGGGGACACCCACAGGCAGGCTGCCACATTGCTGGTTGCAACACAGCAGCCACCTGCTGTGGGTGGCCACCCAACCTCCCAAAACACTGACCCCATGCCCCCTGCCCAGGGAGTGTTGTGCCCCCCAACGCCCCATCACCCAATCGTGGGCATCTGAAAAGGAACTCCTTGGTGGTCCAGTGGACCGCTATCCCTTGCCCAATCATGAGCATGTGTTGAAATAATCCCGGGTGGTCCAGTGGACCACTAGCCCTTGCCCAGTTGTGGGCATGTGTTGAAATAATCCCTGGTGGTCCAGTGGACCGATCCCTTTTCGCCCGCTCGTGGGCACATGTCAAACACCCTGGTGGTCCAGTGGTATCCCTCCCACCCACCCACTGAGTACCCCACCAGCCAGCACCACCCCAGTCAACAGTGGGCAGCAGCTCCCAGCCTGCAAGCCACCCAGCTGCACACTGACTGACAGCGTACAATAGGGCTGTATGCCTATTGGTCCACTGGGGCCAATGGCGCAGACCATACTATACTACACAGTCCCGATTGTGAATGAATGTCTCATTCTAGATGTACCCTTCCCCCAGGTCGCACCGGAGATGAGCGATTTGTTGCTTAATGTACCTTCCTGTGAAACATTCCAATAAATAAATATTTCTGTCTAACTTCTTATCTACTTATCTATCTATCTATCTATCTATCTATCTATCTATCTATCTATCTATCTATCTATCTATCTATCTATCTATTTATCTATCTATCTATCCAAACATCAACAGTGTCAGTAGCTCTGCAGATTGCAGACTTGGCTTACATCTGATAATACTACTACCCATCCCTTACATTCTCTCCTTTCTGCCATGAAACAGTGCTTTTACACATGGTTATTATAACAGTCAGAAAATATAATTACAGCATGTGGTATTTGTGATTTATATTTTCCTTTCTCTTGTATGTATTTTGTAAGTTTCATATCATTGTGATTGATGAAACTTGATTTTATAATGTTCACTTCATGGTGACTATTATTATTACTGACTCCATTCAGCACTTATCTGGGGTCTCATCCTTACCAGTCTCTATTAAGACAGTGCTGCAAATCACATATATTTCATAACTTGCCTATTTCTGCTCCACACCTGATTAACCTAGTTGCTGACAGACCCTGTCTCTGCTGTAAGCAACCAGAAATATATAAAGGATATTCCCAGTGCACCTTCTCATCCTAACTGAAACATGTTATCCAGGCACAGCCTTTACACCAGAAGTCCTGACAAAAAAACAGATTTCAAAGCATCCTCAAAGAGAGAGTATTTTAATATCAACATTACATTCCTTTCTAACATTTTTTGACATCTATGATGTATCTACGTATGTTGGTGGCAAGTTCTGGAATGCTGTGTGGTGAATAACTGTTATCCCTTTTGTTAGTTACACAATAGGCCAAGGTTTATGAGCTGCAGCTGTATGCAACACTTGTGCGGAAATGTGCAGTACGGAAGGAATATGTGATTGTCACATTTGTCTCAGTACATACTGATATCTTTATATATACATACATACAACTGTGCATATATATATATTTATACAATGTATGTTTAGGGATAAATGTCAGGATAAAATGTAGTATTTCAGCCAGGTCATGGAGATATCAATGATATCTTCACATGTGAAGATATCATTGATATCTCCACGTTCCTATACGTCATCACTGTCATCACTGTGAAACTGAAAGTGTTTCACTTTCTATCCTGTGGCTTTCTTTTTTAAGAATAGGACCCCTCCCCCGGCAGCTTTCTCTTTAGAAGGAAGACCCCTCCATGCTTGCTCACATCTGCTTGTATGCTTATCATAATCATGTCTTTATAAACATATCTGGTTGATCCTGCGACTTTTTTTTTCCACCTCGACTGTCAATGGAGATTACCGAAGCGCTATTCCCTGAATGGTGTCACCGAAGCGCCATTAAGATTTAGATGTGAGGCATTGTCATACAGTTTTATCATTTTTGCTGTAAATATAAAAATGTGCCATTTTTCTTAATAGTGCCTATTTTTGTAAGAGTTGCCGACGTCATTGAGAGAAGAGCGAGTGTCGGCAGCTTCAGAACACCAGATGGAAGCGCGAGCGTCTGTTGCCATAGCAACACATGCTCGCGCTTCCGTCTAGTGTTCTGAAGCTGCCGACTCACTCGCTCATCTCTCAGTACTGTCGGCAGCTTCTTTTGACAAACTATAAGCACTATTAAGAAAATGGCACATTTTTATATGTTTTACAGCAAAAGCGCCATAATTAAAACTGTCTGACAGTGCCTCACATCTGAATCTTCCTAGCACTCGTTCACAATTCATTCAGGGCATAGCGCTCGGTAACACTACATGACAGTTGGAGGTGGAAAAAAGAAAGTCGCAGGTTCAACCAGATAGCGTATGTTTTTTAAATAAGTACGTGTCCCAGGCATTTGTTTAATGATGCAGGCAGGATCAGCCAGATATCTATTATTAAATATCGTAAGAGGCAAGATCAGACATTTTTTTCATCTGCTGTTTTGGGGCAGGGGGGTATGGAGAATTATACTGGGGGTGGCCATGGCTCTGTCAACCAGAATCCAGACAAGTTTTTTTTTACAATTTAAAGAGGCAGGGTCAGCCACATATATTTTTTAAAATAACATATGGCATCTGTTGTGTTGCTAGAGATACAGCAGATGTGTGTTTAAACAGCCATCACCTCAATGGGGACTGTAGTAAGGAACATTTCAAGCTTTTGTTGAGTGCAGCCCACAACATACATTATAAACTTGAATATGACATATGGCCTGACTGAAGATATCATATTTATCTTCACTGGGGCCAATGACATCAAGATATCTCACTTTCGTGGCTTCACTTCGTGAGATATCATGATATCATTGGCCTCTCGTGAAGATAAATATGATATCTTCAGTCAGGCCATGTCATATCCTATATATATATATATATATATACTGTATATATATATATATATATATGTATATATATATATATATACACACACACACACACACACACACATATATTCATACACACATATGTGTGTGTGTGCGTGTCTCAGTACAATGCAATGTGTTAACATCATAAAAATGAATGTCCTTCCTCAGCTTTTCTATCCTTTACTTATGTTAAACATTTGGCTTCCCTCTCTTTATTTCAGAATGGCCATTCCCTTATTTCTGGTTTTATATGGTTGCATAAGCAACCTAGGAAATCCTTCATCAAACTGAGTCTACCTAAAACAGCAGGTGGTCTTCACCTTCCCAATTTTCTTCTGTATTACTGGGCGGGCCACTTTGCCAGGATTGGCAGATGGCTCACCAACTCTATAGAAGATTATATACCCACTTGGCTACAACTGGAAACTCAAATGTTAAAATAACACCATCTCTACTCCCTTGCCATTTATTATATCCCTCCAAAGAGGCTACCTGATCCACTTTGTCGCTCAGTAATTGGGACCTCTCTAAAAGTTTTTTCTCAATTTTGTTTCTCTTATAAACTCTCCCCACATCAAGATTTTGCTCAACCTCTCGTCTCCAATCCCTATATTAAGATAGGTAGCGTTCACCTTACTCTCAACTGGTTGTCCTCATTACGGAATGCTAAAGTAGCAGATCTTTACTCCTGTGATGCCATTCTTTCCTCTCACGCTCTCCTAGAGCAATATAGCTTAACCTCCATTCATACTTTTAAAGTCTTTCAGTTGAGGCATTCAATCGGCCAAATTTTTGGCACCTCCACCCAAGATTCCAGGTTACAACCTATCTTAGACAGCTTTCATGACCTATCCTCCAAACCCCACTGTTTATCCCTCTTATATACTTATCTCATTTCTATTGGCCAGCCAGACCCCATACCTGGCTCCAAAATATGGGCCTTTCTTTTGCCGGAGATAGTCATTGACTGGACCAGAGTTTGGCAGGATCTATATACATATCTTTCCCAGGATAAGCTCCGACTTACCCAATACCATATCCTGCATAACTTATGGTGGTCAAAAAGCTGGTGCCTAAACACTGGATGGACCAATTACCCATATCCTATAATGAATGGCTAAATGACCTATCAACCTACTTCAGGGTTGAACACTTGATTGCTGGTTCCCATAACAATCTTTCGTTGTTTGACAAAAATTGGGGCAAATTGTATGCTTTATATCTACATTGATAGCTGATAACCTGTGGACTTCCTATGTGTATTTCATAATGTATTTAAGCTTTTTATATCCCCTAATGGTACACTTCGGGTGGTGGGTAGGATGAGGTGAGGGGATAGTTTTTTTTCCTTTTTCTGAATTGTCACACTATTGTATTTTACCCTGTACATATATTGCTGTTAATTTTATAAAACTAATAAAGATGTTGAATTAAAAAAAAAATGAATTGCCCCATCCTGCCAAAGTCTGCCTTTCTGAAGTCCAGGACCTTTATTTTTGTACTGTGCATCTCTCTACCTAAACTGATAGAGAACCACTCTGTGTGGTGATTGCTACCAGCCATTGGTTCCTCCACCCTTACATCTGTGACCTGTTCTCCATCCTCCAGTAGCAGCTCTAGAATATTTTCTTCCCTTGTTGGCACTGTCACCCTTTGGGTCAGGAAGATATCCTGGATTGCTTCTGGAAGGATCTGCTCCCTGGTGCATGTGGTGGCTGGGATGTTCCAATCCACCCCATGTAAATTGTAGTGCCCCACCAACATAGTCCTCCCTTTGCAACAGAGTCTCCTTAGCTGCTCCCCTAGCTACCTATCCACATCCTCTTTCTGGGTTATGTTAGAAGAAGGCAGTGAACTCATCCATCTTGGATATTATTCTTCCCAATAGACTCCTAGAAAATAACACTAAGTGCTATTTATTTTTTGCAGTTAATTTGCTTATTAAAATTTTATCCACAGCGCATAGTACAGCATATGTTACCTTAAACAGGTAAAAGCTCTCATATTATAATGAATATTGCAGGTAACAGTATATTTAACATAATATTATATCACATTACCAATATAATAGTTGAATATTTTACCTCCTAATAAAAAGATCTTATGTATTTACCTGATACAATATATACACAACAACCTGTACTATGCAACCAAAAAAAGAGAATAATAACAGGAAAAAATAAAATAGATCAGATTAGCATAGTTATCAAATTTTATAATAAAACCTAAGGAGCTGCATAGGAGGTTAATTATACTACAGGATCCATACATAAAATGTATCTATTGGAAGAAAGAAAAGGAAAAAAGAGGAGAATTAACTGCTATTTTTGACAATGCTTTTAGTGACCATAACTTAGTGGCCTGTGCTAGAGGCATTTTCAGACATGGTAGTAACTCATCCTTTATTTGAAGACTGTCTTTCACACACTTTGACACATATGTATACCTACAAAAATTAGCAGCCATTAACTGCCAGAATTTTTATTTAGTCCCTATATGACAGTGTCAGTGGCTCAGTAGGTAGCACACTCGCCTCTGAGGCTGGGAGATCAGAGGGCTGTGGGTTCAGTTCCCACATCTGGCACTTAGGTTAATATCCCAGTACTGACACTGTAGTGCAGCATGAGAGGGGTGCTGCACTTCTGAGGTGCCGTCTTTCAGATGAGACGTTAAACCGAGGTCCCATCTGCCTGGATTAGTTGTAGTTCAGGTGGATGTTAAAGAACCCATGGCACTTATTGAAAAGAGTAGGGGATTTCCCCAGTGTCCTGGCCAAATTTCCCTCATTCAGTAAAATACCACCAACAGCTTAATCTGGTTCAAGGTCAGTTGGCATTCATCTGTATCCCCCTCCCGGGTCATGCCTGAAAATAGGCAGGATTTGTCTAGTGCACTTACCCCTCAACAAAAGCTAAATAAATAAATAATAAAATATTACAGGGCGCTTATGATTACTTTATACAGCAAGTTAATGGGGTAATGAATCAGCTAGCTCCCTATGTAAGTGATAGAGTTAGGAAAACATCTTCCCCATAGTTCACAAAGGAACTGAAAGCTAATCTTATGGAAAAAGACAGGCTTTGAGAAAGTACTAGTTCTACCAAATCTGAGTAAGATTGTCTAATTTTAAAGCAAATAAGGAATAGGTGCACAAAACTAGTTTGATTAACAAAATCCAACTGTCATAAAACCATTTTCAATAATAGTAGACATAACCCCACCAGATTCTGACACGCTAATAAAAATGTAGAAATGGTAACAGCCTTCTCTTCGCTAACAAAACAGCTCAATGATGGTCCTCAGCTTTTTTCAGACAAACAAATGATATTAGCAGAATTGAATCTACACTTTGCCTCAGCTGGGAATGCCTTTGATACATCAGCCTGTGCTTTTCTACCCATCCTGGCCCCTAGTCTGTCAGCCTCTCCCCCAAAGGTTACATATCTGTTCCATTTCCAGCAGATCACATACAAAGAGGTGGAACATTTACTCATTAAGTAGTCTGAGTAGTCTGAGTAACAAGCTTCCTGAATTAGTGGCCTTGATGGAGGAGGAACATCTGGATATCGTGGCAGTCACAGAAACATGGTACACACAAAACCATGACTGGGATGTAAACATACCAGGATACACTATCTACAGGAGGGACAGGGAGGGTAAAAGAGGAGGAGGAGTAGCTCTTTATGTAAGGGAAGGAATCAAAGCAACAGAACAAAAGGGAAAACAGGGAAGAGAAGAAACACTGTGGGTAAATTTGGAGACCAGCAATGGCACCACAATCCGCACAAGGGTTGTATACAGACCCCCTTCTCAGGGGGAGGAAATGGACAAGGAAATGATAGAAAGTGTACTTAGAATGGCAGAAAAAGGGGAGATATTGCTGATGAGTGATCTGAATATGCCAGATGTTAACTGGAGTGCAGTTGCAGCAGCCACTTCGAAGAGTGGGGTTATTCTAGATACCCTACAGGGGGCATGCCTTAGACAACTAGTATTGGAGCCCACTCGAGAGTTAGCAATCTTAGACCTGGTTCTCTCAAATGGAGATGAAGAGGATCACACTGTAGAAGTGGGTAGCCATCTGGGAACTAGCTACCATCGAACAGTATGGTTCCCAATAAACACAGCAATAGAGTCAAGTCATACAAAGGCAAAAGTACTGGACTTTAGGAGGGCTGACTTTGCCAAAATGGGTGAGTGCCTAAGGAATGCACTAGCAAATGGGCAGGAGAGGTGGAAGAACAATGGGGAATAATAAAACTGCCATCACAGAGGTAACAAGCCTTTGTGTGAAGCAAATAAACAAAAAAAACAATGTAAGAAACCACTATGGTTCTCAAAGGAAATGGCAGTGAAGGTTCAAGAGAAAAGAAATCATTCAGGAAGTACAAGGAATCACAGAAGGAGCAGGACAGAGAACTGTATCAGTTAAAGCAAAAGGAAGCTGGAAGGCAGTCAGAACAGCAAAGCCCCAAACCGAGGAAAATATAGCCAATTCAGTTAAGAAGGGGATAAAACCTTTTATAGATACATCAGGAGCGAAGGAAGACCAACGGAAGGATAGTGAGGCTTTATAAAGGGGAGGGAGGGTGGGCAGAGGGTGACTGTGAAAAGGCAGAGATACTAAACAAATATTTTTGCTCAGTATTTACAAAGGAAGAGGGGGAGGTACCTAAAACAAACAGTAGAAACACTCTGGATACAGAAGTTGATACCAGCCCATTTACAGAAGAAAGGGTTCTGAAAGAACTCTTAAAACTCAAGGTGGACAAAGCAATGGGGCCTGATGGGATTCATCCCAAAATTCTAAAAGAACTAAGAGTAGAACTAGTGACACCACTGACTACCCTCTTTAACAAATCATGGGAGGATGGGGTGGTACCCGAGGACTGGAGAAGGGCAGATGTGATTCCCCTTCACAAAAGTGGGAGCAAGGCAGAAGCAGGAAACTACAGACCTGTTAGTTTAACCTCAGTGGTAGGGAAAATGATGGAATCACTTCTGAAGGAAAGAATTGTTGAGTATCTAGAGACTAGAGGGGCACAGGACCCAAGGCAACATGGATTCACAGTGGGAAGGTCATGTCAGACAAATCTGATAGATTTCTTTGACTGGGTGACCAAAGTAGTAGATCAGGGCGGGGCTGTGGACATGGCCTACCTAGACTTTAGCAAGGCATTTGACACAGACCCATACAAAAGATTAATACACAAGTTAGCCAGCCTGGGACTGGGTCCCAAGATGACAGCCTGGGTAAAGATTGGCTGGAGAATAGGACACAGAGTAATAGTAAATGGAGTCCACTCTGAAGAAAGGGGTTACTAGTGGGGTACCGCTGGGTTCAGTATTGGACAGGTCCTTCAATGTCTTTATAAGCGACATTGTAGAGGGACTGGAAGGAAAGTATGTCTCTTTGCAGATGACACAAAGATCTGCAACAGAGTTGATGCACAAGGTGGGGTGGAAAGGATGAGAATGGACTTGGCAAGGTTAGAGGAATGGTCAAATGTATGGCAGCTTAGATTCAATGCTAGAAGTGCAGGTAATGCACCTGGGAAACAAAAACCCAGGGAAGAGTACACAATGGGAGGTGAGATACTAACAACAACAAAATGGAAAGGGACCTGGGGTAGTCATATCAGATGACCTAAATGTGGGCAAGCAATGTGAGAAGGCAGAAACTTGGATGCGTGGGAGAGGCATCACCAGTAGAAAACAGGAAGTTATTATCCCTCTGTACAGACAGCTGGTGAGACCCCATCTGGAGTACTGCATGCAGTTCTGGAGACCCAATCTCCGCAAAGACATAAACAGGATGGAAGCTGTCCAGAACAGGGCAACTAAAATGGTGCAAGGTCTGCACCGGAAGACATATGAAGAGAGACTTAAGGAGCTTAATATGTATAGCCTTGAGGAATGGAGGGAGAGGGGGGACATGATAGAAACTTTCAAGTACCTCAAGGGAATCAACAAAGTCCAAGAGGGTAGCATCTTTCAAAAAAAGTGGTGTGCAAGAACAAGGAAGCACAATTTGAAGATAGAGGAGAGCAGCTCAGAGGTAATTTACGGAAGTATTTTTTCACAGAGAGGGTTGTGGATGCATGGAACGGCCTTCTGGAGGAGGTTGTGGAGTCAAAAACAGTGGTGGAATTCAAGCATGCATGGGACAGTCATAAGGCAATTCTAGGGGGTGGGGGTAGGAAAAAGTAGACTGCTGGTTAACTAGGATCTGCAGCTTATCCATTAGGTAGGGAAATGGGCAGACTGAGTGGGCCAAGCGGTCCTTATCTGCCATCAAATTCTATGTTTCTATTACTCTAGACCATAAAAAAGTGCAGGAGCAGAGAACTTAGAAACACTCTTCTTAAAAATAGTATGCCCGATCTTGACTGCACCTGTTATACACCTCTTTATCCTCTCCTTCTCAAGTTGTGAGGTTCCCTTCACATGGAAGACAGCTCATATTATCATTTTATACAAAACAGGGGATAAAACATCACCACAACACTATAGCCCTGTATCTATTCTTCCCATGCTAGCCAAGTTGTTAGAAAAGCTGATACATGACCAAATAAAAGACTATCTCGAGACACACTTCCTTATCAACCGCTTGCAATCAGGCTTCTATGCAAAGCACAGCACTACTTCTAAACTGGCTAAAGTCAATATTCTCCAAGCAGTAGTGCTTCTTCCAAAGTAAAGATAGATAGACTCGTATTGTCATCTGTTGTTGTATTTATTGTCACCATTTGGTGACACTAAATACAACAACAGTTGATTATTGCAGTCTGCATCTCCATCTTTACTTTGGAAGGGCGCTACTGCTTTGGAGAGATTTGGAGATTATTAGGTGATTTACCTTGGTGGAAAACTCCTCTTAGAGCGTGAGCACAGCAATTTTGCTATTTTGCGACAAAGTCACAAATGACTGGTTCTCAGCCTTGGACCCCAAACAGACTACTATAGCACTCTTTCTGGATCTAAGTAAGGCATTATATACTGTTGACCACTATATTTTACTTGGTAAACTTGCCAGCATTGGACTTAGACCAAATGTGGTTAGATGGTTTTGTTCCTACCTCACAGACATGCACCAGCAATTGAAGGTAAAAGGCCTCACCTCCACTTGTGCCTGTATCTGCAAGGGTGTTCCACAGGGGTCTATACTGGGCCCTCTATTGTTCACTATTAATATCAATCAGTGAGGCCAAAACATTGTTAATGCCAGTTTTCACTTCTACACAGATGATATGGTGCTCTATACCATAAGTCCAGATCCTGATGCAGTCTTGCAATCCCTACAGGATAGTTTCAGTCTATTACAGAACAACATCAATGTATCCAAATTACTTTAATGCAGCCAGAACTAAATACATGGTATTTTTAATGAACTCAAGCTTCAAACCATCAGCATCACCCATCCATACTCTCATCAATGAATATATTGAATCTATATAGACCTTTAAACTCCTCTCACACTTATGTTCCACGTTTGTGGATCACTTTGCATTGAGTTCTGTTTAATACAGTATCTAGGCATGTTGCTTGATAACAAGATTAAAGGAACTGGAAGGGACAGGATCAGTTGTGTTCCAGGACAGTAGCTGCTTCTTGTTGTTTTCACAGGGTTCTTGTGGATTTTACTTGGTAGAAGGTTATTTATTTTCTTTCTTACTTCTAAGGGGCTAGCAGGGTATTGTTTTAGGGGCTGTTGGAAGTTTGAAAACTGGTTTTGTGGCTGTAAGTGGGCTCATTTGTTGGATGTTTCACTGTGTAACAGGCTGTGCTGGTGGAGGCCTATTTCTTCTGATTTAAAACCTATTTGGTGGGATTTGCTTGGGCCTGGTTATTTGAATTGGAGACCTATATCTGTTAATTTCAAGCCTATTTTGATGTGTTGTTAGTGAAGCTGATTAAATTGGAGACCTGTTTCCTTTGGCAGCAAACATATTTTGGGGGCTTTGAGTTGATTTTGATTCCTTGTTGCTGACTTCAGTAGCTGCAAAGATTACTGCATAGTGGGGAAGGTGTCAATGGTCTGGCCAGGTCTCACTCAGCTAATTGACTGGAGGCAGAGCTGAATCAGGTTTGTGGTGTTGGCTGCTTTGTCTTCTCAGAAGGAACTGGGAGGGACAGGAACAGTTGTGTTCCAGGACAGTGGCTGCTTCTTGTTGTTTTCACAGGGTTCTTGTGGATTTTAGTTGGTAGAAGGTTATTTATTTCTTTCTTACTTCTAAGGGCACTAGCAGGGTATTGTTTTGGGGATGCTGGAAGTTTGAAAACTGATTTTGTGGCTGCAAGTGGGCTCATTTGTTGGATGTTTCACTGTGTAACAGGCTGCGCTGGTGGAGCCTATTTCTTCTGATTTAAAACCTATTTGGTGGGATTTGCTTGGGCCTGGTTCTTTGGCTGCTGGGTTTGGAGGGCGACACAGGATGATACACCTCTCTTGAGTCGGGTGTCTGCCCAAGACCACCCTCCCCACCCTCCCTCCCCAGAGTTCTGTGAATTTATAGGGGAACACCTGCCCTGCAATTGGAGGAAAAGGCTGCAGGTGCAGCTAGTGTAGTTCTAGCCACTGGGGGTTGGATTTAAAGGCTGGGAGAGAGGAGCTTAGGGAGTTGTTCATTTCCCTTATAAGTTTACTGTGTTGTACTGCACCTAGTAGCAGGGTTACCGGTGTACAATGGGACTGTATCTAAGATTAGTGGGTGACCTGATTAGGCAGTAGGGGTGTATCTTGGACTAGGGGGAACCTGGTGGCTCACCCAAGGAAGCCTACTTGGAAGGGGATGGAACCACATGTCATTAGGGCCGGCATCTTTGGGAGGGTGGTGGGGTGCACAGGGTGTGGAGCAGCCATGATACTGGACTGGGCTTGGAAGTTCAGTGGTTGCCCAGTGTGCTACCAGCTGGCACAGCTTAGGGAGGAGGTTGCGGGGATTAGGAGACAGCTGGGGGAGGGGAGGTATGGTTGGGGAAGGGGCGGGGATCTCCCATGGGGTTGCACCAAGCACTGGGGGCGGGGGCATAGGGAAAGGAGTGCAGGAGAATATTCAGGGGTCACATAGGGACCCTGGCAGAGGGGGTCCACAAGGACACTACCAAGGAAGCAGGCAGATAACTGGGGACCCTCACAAAGGAGGGACAGAGGGACAACATTCTCAGGGAAGTAGGCAGATAGCCAGGGCTGGACAGAAGGAAGCAAGGCGGGGAGGTGGATCAGACCTTACACTCAATAACCGCTTCAATTCTCTTCTTCTGCTTGAGGATGAGGGGGATGATGTAGCCACGACAGGGGTGGTTAGAGACAGAAAGGGAGTGGGGGGCAGGAGGCAGGGGCCGGATAGCAGGATGAACAGAGGGGAACCTGGAATGCAGGAAAATGGGGGGAGCAGTGAATCAGAGCAGGAGGGGCAGGGGGAAGAGGGAGGAAAGCACAAGGAGAAGGACCAGTTGGGAGGAAAGGTAAAGGAAAAGGACCAGAAGTACAAGGAGGATTCAGTAAAGGGAGCTGAGGGTTTAGGTCAGAGGAGTACGACAAGCAAGGAGGGACTAAACTGAGACAGGAAGGAAGGGAGGATGAGCCAGGCTAGTTTAGCAGATGGGGGAGAAGGACCAGTCGCAAGCAGTGAGGGGGGACTTAGCAAGGTACAGAAGGATACTCAGGAGGGGGAGAGGCATAGGATTGGAGGGAAGGGGGTGGCCAGCGTAAATAAGGAGGGGGTGGCATTTGGCACCCAGATAGGGGGAGGAACAAGGAGCCTGCTGGGTGGAGGGGCTGGTAGAAAGGGGCATGGATGGGGGGGAAATGGAGGAAAAGGAGCGGTCAGAGTGCTCCTGTTGGGGGATTCTATGATCAGGGGTATCAAATGGGATAGGGAGGAAGGAGCCTGGGCAGTTAGAACAAAATGCTTCCCTGGACTAATGGTGCACAGGGCTAAGCATGAGGTATATCAGCTGGCAAGGGATTGTGGGGGTTCCCCCAGACATACTGGCCCACCTGGGTACAAATGACATTGAGGGAAATAGTGAGCTAGAGATACAGGCAAGATTCAGGGAGCTTGCCAGGGTCTGTCAGGACATAGGATGCACAGTTTCCTTCTCAGAAATCCTGCCGGTGCCAAGGGCTAGTGGGGAACACAAAAGGAAGATTAGGGAGATAAACCAGTGGCTCAGGGAGTGGTGTGAGGCCAGAGGGTAGGGGTTGATGGGGGATTGGGGGGAGACCTGGAAGGATAAGTAGCTGTATGCTAGAGATAGACTCCATCTCAATTTGGAGGGGAGGGGAATCCTTAAGTTGAAAATAGAGGGGTTCATTGGTGAAAAGTGGGGTTTAAACTTGTGAAGGGGGAGGGAAGGGAGAAAAGGTTGTCAAGGGGGTGCTGATAAAGGAGGGACTCTGTCTCCACCCCCCTGGGGAGCTGGATGATTGCGGGAAAAGGCAGACTGGTAAAGTGCAGACCAGGGGGAAAACAGAATCCCCATGGGAACACGAGCAGCGGAAATGGAAGTATAGGGAAAGAGTGGAAGGTAGTCCTGCTAAATGCCAGGAGCTTGGACAATAAAATGCCTGAGCTCCAGGTGATGCTAACTGAGGGAGCAGTGGATGTGGCAGCTGTCACTGAGACCTGGGCCACTGCAGAACATGACTGGGACCTGAACCTGGAGAGTTACACTATGTTCAGGAAGGACGGGACGGGGGAGGGAAGGGGAGGAGGGGTAGCAATGATAGTCAAAAACTGCATTGGTATAGGGGGAGTAGAGGAAGTAGAGGGAACCATGGAGGCGATTTGGGTCACCTTGATAACAAGGGGGGGGGCAAGAGAGTAAAAATAGGAGTGGTGTATAGACCCCCTGCCCTGGCAGAGGAGCTGGAGGAGAGTCTGGTGGCAGATGTTGGGAAACACTACAGACTGGGCAAAGGAACGGTGGTGGTGTTGGGGGACTTAAACATGCCAGGAACAGACTGGGAGACTATAACATCCTCTGTGACCAGGGAACAGAGGTTGTTGGATGTCTTTCAAGATGCGTTCCTAACTCAGCAGGTGGGGGAACCGACCAGGGAGGCGTGAGTACTGGATGTGGTCCTGGCAGACAGTGACCAGATTGGGGGCCTGGAGGTAAGGGACCCATTGGTGGGGAATGACCATGCCATGGTCTGGTTCTGCCTGGACCTAGGAGGGCTAGAAGGCTGCACAAAGACGGAGGTAACCGACTTCAGGGGGACGGATTTTAAGGAAATGGGAAGGATCCTTAAGGAGCATTTGGATGTGATTGGGTCAGACATGGACGCTGATACTAGGTGGGAAATTATCAGGAGAGAGTGCAGGTGCTACCAGCACCTGTGCAAGAGTAAGACGAAAATGCGGTAGGGCCCGAAAACCCTGCTGGTGGACCAGGGAGGTCCAGGAGGTGGTGCAGGGAAAAAAGGCAGCCTATAGGCAATTCAAGTGCTCAAGGAGCGAAAGGGATTGAGGGGAGTATGAGCTGACGGCTAGAAGGGCCACTAGAGTGGTGAGAGCGGCTAAGGCAAGGAAGGAGCAGAACCTGGCCAGGGAAATTAGGAAAGGGAACAAGGGGTTCTTTAGATATATTGGTGGAAAAACGAAGGGTGAAGGGGCAGATTAGCAGGATTAAATCAGGGGAGAGATGGGCACAAGACCCGGGGGAGCAGGGTGAGGTACTAAATGAGTACTTCACCTCAGTTTTCACCAAGGAAAATGGGGGTGCTGCATCATACATGGGAGGAAACAGAGATATTGAGGAGGGGGTGGACCCTTACTGATCGGCGGGTCTGGGGAGAGGGGGAGGCATCACTGGCAGAAGGGGGGAGGGCTAAGCAGAGAGAAGAGGCACCAGAAGTGGAAATCACAGCAGAGAGAGTGAGGGAAGCCCTCAGCTCCCTTAAGACAGAGAAAGCACCGGGGCCAGATAAATTACACCCCAGAGTGCTGAAAGAACTTGCGGATGTCCTGGCAAAACCCCTGGTGGAGCTTTTCACCATCTCTCTGAGGACAGGGTGGGTGCCCCAGGACTGGAAGGTGACGCATATAGTGCCTATCCACAAGGAGGGATCAAGGGAGGTGGCAGGGAACTACAGGCCTGTCAGCCTGACATCGGTGGTGGGCAAGGTGATGGAGGGCATTGTCAAGGAGAGGCTGGGGGGGGGACCCGGAAAAGTCAGGGTGCCTGGACAATAGACAGCATGGATTTGTCCCGGGGAAATCATGTCAGACAAACCTTGTGGAGTTCTATGACTGGGTGATGAGTGCCTTGGACCTGGGTAGACCAGTGGACGTCCACTTTCTAGACTTCAGCAAGGCATTTGACTCTGTTCCTCACGGGGGCCTGTTGGATAATCTGGGAGAAATGGGGTGTGGGGAACCAGATGATCAGATGGATAGGCAGTTGGCTCCAGAACCAGACCCAGAGTGTTATAGTTGGCAGGATAGTCTCATCCTCAAGGAGGGTCATTAGTGAGGTCCCACAGGGATCAGTCCTTGGGCCCCTCCTGTTCAATGCCTATGTCTCTGACATAAGTACAGGAATCAGGAGCGAGATGAGTCTCTTTGCGGATGACTCAAAACTGGGTGCGGTGGTGGATGGGGAGGAGGGGAGGGTGGCCCTACAGGGGGACCTGGAGGCTCTGGAAAGATGGTCTAGAAAGTGGAAGCTGAGGTTCAATGCAGGGAAATGCAAGGTACTCCACCTGGGGGCCAGAAACCATGGCCAAGTGTACACCCTGGGGAAATGCTACAAGTCTCGATGGCTGAGAGGGACCTGGGGGTGGAGGTGGATGTCAAGATGAACAACTCGGAGACTTGTAGGAGGGCAGCAGCCAAGGCCAACAGGATGCTGGGATGCATCACTAAGGGGATCACCTCCAGAAGGAGGGAAGTGATACTCCTTCTGTATAACTGCTTGGTGAGGCCGCACCTTGAGTACTGCATGCAGTTTTAGAGGCCACACTTAAAGAGGGACATTAATCTCATGGAGAGGGTCCAGAGGAGGGCAACCAAAATGATTTGGGGCTTGGGGAACAGAACCTATGAGGAGAGGCTCGAAGAGCTAAATATGTACACATTGGAAGAAAGAAGGGACCGGGGGGACATGATAGAGGTCTTCAGGTATATGAAGAGGGTAAATAGGGGAGGAATAGTCAGGGTGCTTCGAAGGAAGGATGAGGAGTCCACTAGAGGGCATGGGTGGAAGCTGGAGGGGGGAAGATTCAGGGGAGAAAGGAGGAGGTGCTACTTCACTGAGAGGGTGGTGGAGCCATGGAATGCGCTGCCTAGGGGGCTGGTGGAGGCAGAGACAGTGGAGGGGTTCAAGAGGGGGTGGGACAGGTACAGGGGAAGGGTTCTAGAAGCAAAATCCAATGCAGCAAGAATATCCGGAACTGGGAAGGGAGAAGCCAGAGAAGGCGAGGGGGGCAGCAAGGTCAGCACCCAGGGTTGGGGCTGACCAAACGAGCAGACACAAAAGACCATTAGGCCTATTCTGCTGGCATTTTAGTATGTTAGTAAGATTACTTTTCACACACATATACTATAGATGGCCTCTGTAGGAAACTATGACATAAATTGTTTTTATTTTCTTTCGTGAAGTCATGCCTGAATTGTGATGATAAGAAAATTCTGGTACAAACCACATTCCTACCATTGCTAGATTATAGTGACATTGTTTACAGGAATACCCCAATTACACAGGGTAGTTTAGATATACTCTACCACAAAGATTTTTGTTTCATTAGCAAGGCCCTTGCACTCACACACCACTGTCTACTGTATAAAGAAGTAGGCTGACCATCACTTAGGACCAGAAAACTAAGGCATCTAAATACTTGCCCATTTAACACCTTATGTGAAACCCTTCCCAGCTATATCTCAACACTTCTCTGCAGGGCACAAGGCCCATATGTACGTAAGATGACTAAGGCAATCATGCTTGCTATTCCACGGCACTTTACCAAGCACAGGAAAATGGCCTTTGTTTGGGCAGCTCTATCAGCATGAGATGTCCTTTAGAAGCTTGTTAAATTACCTACCATTGTTTGCCCCTCTCATTTCCATTCACACTTTAATAAACACTGTATTGATAAATGTGATGGTTTCTAACATACCTAACAATAGTGACTTTATGCCGTATTCACTATATGTAGGATAGTGCATGGGTGCTCATAAACAACCACGCTATTCTCTTACTGGGTGGTTTTCATGATGAAGAGGACCTGGAGAGCAAAGCTTGTCATCATGGAAACAACAACATAAGAGAATAGTGCAGTTATGTATTTGGGCTCCCATACACTTTTCTTTATAATGTATGGTGCCCAAAAATACAAGACTGCATACTATTTAGCCCTTTGTTGCCAGTGTTTACTGCTGGGAACTGGCTCTTGTCTCTGGTCTGAGTGCCATCCAGCTCACACATGCAATAGGTCATCTGCCTCCAGCCTATGAAGAGCACTGATGGGGACAATTGCATTATTATGTCCTCACTAATGCAGAACAAAAAGTTGTTCTGCATTAGTGATGACATCACTACTGAAACAGAATGACTTTCTGCAGTGTGTGGCTTTCCATACACAACTGCATTCCACCATACACTATAGACACATTGACCACCATGGACCCAATTCTAGAAGGGTGGCACAAGTTTCTACTGAACGCAACTTGTGCCACCCACAACTGTGACATTGACCCTGTGCCCTACTCTAGAAGGGGCAGGGTCTCCACAGCTAAGTCCTGCGACTTGCAACATGAGGCCAGGTACGCTGAACTGTGGGCGCACCTGGTGAGCATGTCACAAGCCGCACCGCAGTTCACAACTGTCCCCCTGCCTAGCTTGCACAAGAGATGCCCTGCAGGGCTGCCTGACCCCGAAACCTACATTAACTGCCCTGCAGAGCATCCCATTCTCACAGCCCCGATGTACCACATAGAGCCCATAAGGTTACCCATACCCCCATCCTCAAATTCCCATTGGTACAAGCCCCACAGGGTGGTGGTGCTGCCATTCCCCACCCATGCCCGACCCCGAGTCACCAGCCGCAAATGCAGAAATACCCTTCCCTGGTAGTCCTGGTGGCCCCCACCTGACCAGCCCACCCAGCACCCCTCTCACCCATTACCAGCCAGCGACTGGCACAGCCAACCTCTCACCACCATGGCCAGCCACCAACTGAGTGTAGTATGACTGTGTACTGAAAAGATGCGCTCAGAAATTAATTTCTGAATGCATCTTTATAGTACTCGCTCATACTGAACTCAGTCAGTGGCTGGCCATGGTAGCAAGAGGTGGGCTGTGCTAGTCGCCGGCTGGGAACGTGTGGGGGGTGCTGGGTGGGAGGCCACTAGACTACCAGGGAAGGATATTTCCATTTGCGGCCAGCTTGTGCTGAGGGTCGGGGCATGGGTGGGGAGATTTCCAGTACCATATTTCAAGGGGCTTGTACCAACAGGGGATTCAGGGGATGGGGGAAAAGGGCAGCCCTGTGGGGCTTATTCCAATGGGGATTTGGGGGATGGGAGCCCTGCAGGAATCTATGTGGCACTGGAGGGCTGGGGGTATGGGAGTCTCATGGGACATTACTTGTACTCCTGGGGCAGTTGATGTGGGTAGCTCTGTGGGGCCCCATTGGGGTATGTTAGCATCGGGGGATGACACTGGTGGTATGACTGCAGGTGGGTCTACAGGACCCCCAGGCGGTGTCCGTAAGTTACACTAGCTAAATGCTGGTGTAACTTACATTGTTGGTTCTCCTCCAGGGGGGTTTTGTAGAATCCCGACACTGGGGACTTTGTTGCTGCCCTTCTGCAATGGGGTACAACTGCTTTCATAAAGCCCCTAGCACCATGTCACAGGGGCTTATGGCGCAACTGCCGGCATAACAGCTGTTCGGTGCAAGTGGCCTGCAACTTGTCGCAGGCCACTTTGTAGAATCACGCATGTCACAACTGCTGGTGTAAGTTGCTACCTGCATCATTCTACTTGGTGCAAGTGCTGTTACGCCAGGTGTAACTATTCTAGAATTGGGCCCCCTGGTCATTTAGACTGTATGATGTAGAAAACACTAAGTCTAAACTTATTTCTGCCTTTTAAGTCATAATTGTTTACTTCCTGCTTGGAAACTGTTTCTCCATCTGATGATTCTATTCTTGTACTACTTTACAAGAAGAGAGAGAGAGGCTGCATGCTGTTGAGAGGAGCACTGTGCAGCAGGGAGTCAGAAACGCAATATTCAGTTTATATACAGGTATGCTACTATTGCCTGTGCACTACAGTTTTTATTTACTGTGTTTGAGGTTTTGACTCCTTTCCAGAACATCTTATGTTCCAAGTTTGCTGGTGGTGGCACTTCTGGTTTTATTTGTCCCCCTTAGGCAGTATGGAGTCCTGTGGTGGAGGAGCACTCCACTATGGGAACAAGTGAAATGGTTCTGCAGAGCATCAGAAACAGAAGTTGTTTTTTTCGTCTGTGGAGTTCCCAGATCCAGAGGAGTGAGTGAGCAGTGGAGAAGGATCATGATAACAAAGAAAAGTGAAAGAACCAGAGGAGACAGGGAATGTACTAGGTGTGGACTGAAAACAGACTGGGAAGAAGGTTCGGAGAAAAAAGGAGAAAGAAAGTGGTAGTGGAGTAAGGTTTCAGTCTGAGGAGCAAACGGAGCAACAGATTCATGATGCTGTGGCTAAGTAAAGGAAAAGACAAAATATTTTAAAGCTTGGAAAGCTTGGACCTCTATTATTTAGTGTATAATTCAAGAGTGTTACTCTGTCTCTATCAATTTAACAAACTTATTTTGCCTGAAGCCTGAAGTTTTCTTTACTTTGTACCACTCTGTTGGTAGCTATCTACTCTAGCAACCCTATCACTGTGCAATATTGATTTTTTATCATTCTTACTTGATAAACAGTTTTACTATTGTTTTTGTTGACTTCTGCTACTTTTTGTTATAACTTCTACGTGATTGAGTTATTTTTAAATATTTAAATTTTAGTATAATTATATATTTTTAAATTTTGCATGGTTTGTATCATGTGACCAGGTGCACAGTATTTACTGTGCATGTGTTGGGATTTTGGTTTAGCAGAATGGGAACCAGCACAGAATCATAACACAGCACTGTGGTTCTCATGCGGTAGGTTATGTACCATGCTTATAAAGCTCTATCCATTTATTTTTAGCCTTGTTGGTCTCTGTAAATTGCAATCCTTTTTGTATATTTATAAACTTTGCACAGTTTTATAGTGATAGCTCCATCTAAGCTACCCCCCCTTTTTTCAAGGTTCTTTTACCAATCTAAAAAGTGTACATGAAAATGGATGGATTGAATTTGTATTCTTCACCCAAGGTAGCTCTAAAAGGAATTAATTTAAGCCTCTGGATATATACATTTTTGCTCCCAGTTGTTTTTTCAATATCTGCATTATTTTGGTGGGAACCCTGCACCTGTATGCACTATAAGTGTAAACCAGGGAGCAATATTTTGAATGGAGCATTGCCTGTCAGTGCCCTAACTTTTTATATTTTGTATTTGATGTCCTAATACTATTTTATTCTAGTATTTGTTCTGTACTTTTTATAATACTGTCTTCTGATAGGCTGGAATTCTTGTAGTTGCCTGTCAATAAAGCTACTAAGTTAAGGCAGTTAAGACTAAGAAATGCTTATTTATAGATATTTAATTTGTTAGTTATATAATTTTTCTATCTCTGACAAGTAAAGTTTTTTCTTGTTTTATGTTTCTAGTTTTTAGTTGTCTGCTGTATGTCTATTAGAATAGCAGAAACTTCTTCAATCATTCTTGCATGGTATGAGGTAAATGAGCTAGCCTGAACTTCTTGAAAAGTTTAAGACTAATTGCAGGTGAGAATATATATATATATATATATATATATATATATATATATATATATATATATATATATATATATATATATGTATATATATCTATTATATATATATATATATATATATATATATATATATTTATATATGTATGTATAATACTGGCGTGATTGCACCAGTATAGTTAGGATGAAGGTGCACTTCTATGTTAAAGTCCAAACTTTGAAACTTAACTTTGAAGCTGTTCAGTGGATTTGCATTAAATTTGGCATGCATAATCTCTGGACCTGCTAAATTTCATGGGATTCCATTGAGTGATTTCTGAAATATGAAGTGTTGAAAAAACAGAAACATCTGTTTTTTTATCATTCCTCTGTCATCTTGTGTCTCAGAAATGGCTTTAGGTTTTGGTCTGAAATGTTCAGGGTAGAAAGCCTTTGAGTCACAGATGTGCCTTTTGAAGGTCTGGTGAAAAAATATTAATCCATTCAAAAGATATTAAACTTTTAATTTACCATTATTTCCTTTGGGGAAAGTTATGTGTTCAGCACAAAAATGGAATTTTTTCAAAAGGGGGACATTTTCTTTGTAAACTGGTCATTCTGGTTTAAAACATTGGTGATTTTGTACTAAAATGGGGCATTTTTGTTTGATAATTGGGCATTTTGTTTGCGAAAATGGGCCATTTTTGCTTGAAAATGCAGATTTTTTGCAAGAAAAGGCATTTTTTGAGAAAATAGGTAATTTTGTTTAAAAATTGGCCATTTTCCTTTAAAAATTGGGCATTTGTTGTGAAAATTGAGTATTTTGTTTGGAAATGGGGCATTTTTTGAAAACAGATAATTTCTGTTCGAAAATAGGGCATTGTTTTGTAAAATGGGGCATTTTTTCAAACATGGGAATTATTTTGTGAAAATGAGGCATTCTTTTTGGAAAATGAAGTACTGTTTGCAGAAATGGAAGTGTCCCATTTTTGTAAGCCAGGTGTGTTTTTAAACATTTTCATGTTGTTTTCACAAAAAAATTAAAAAAGGTGTTTTTTTGACCATTTTCTCCAGTTTTCCTATGTTGTCAGGTATTGTTTGAGGAAATGGAAGCATCTCACTTTCATAAGCAAGGAACATTTTCAATCATTATTATGTTGTCCCCCAAAAAGTGCTTTTTTTAACCATTTTCTCTACTTTTCGCATGCTATCAAGTACTGTCTGTGAAATGGAAGCATTCAATTTTCATAAGGAGGGAGCATTTTGAACATTTTTGTGTTGTTTTTGCAAAAAAGGTGCTTTTTTGACCATTTTTTCCAAAGATGTGGGTGTTGCTTACAAAAATTGCGTGATCTGCTTTAGAAACCATCATGTTTATTTTGAACAATTCTCTGTTTCCACAGTGACAGATACTAATACATAGAAAAGCAGAAATCAAAGGCAGTGTTGCAATGGTGTGGAGGGTGGTGCACAGATCTGCAGTTTGAAACATCCTGGTTTCGAATCTAATAAGTCCCACTTTTTTGCTAATTTAAACACCAACAGAATTCTTGTTTTTTAGCTCATTTCTTCCAATTTTTTTATTGATGTGACTGTTACTGATATTTCGCAATAACAAATGATGTTTACATAACAGAAAGAAGGTGCACAGTTGTACTATCTTGATGGACAGATGGAAGTGCAGGTACTAAAGGACTCTGCAATCCCACTGTGACATATGGATAATGTTGTACTATCTGGATGTAGAGATGGGTGCGCAGGGTCTAGTTGTACTATCTGGATGGAAGGATGGGAGCAGGGTCTGAAGGACCCTGTGCTCTCACTGTGACATATGGACAGTATTGTACTATCTCAATGGAGGGATGGGAGTGCAGGGTCTGAAGTGACATATGGATACTGTTGTACTATGTTGTGCTATCTGGATGGAGGGATGGGACCCACCATGACATATGGACACTGTTGTAATATCTGAATGGAGGGATAGGAGTGCAGGGTCCAAAGGACCCTGCACTCCCACTGTGACATATGGATGGTGTTATACTATTTTGATGGAGAGCTCAGACCTTGCACTCCCACCATCACATATGGATACTGTTGTACTAAGTTATACTATCTGGCTGGAGGGATAGGAGCGTAGGGTCCAAGGGACCCTGAGCTCCCACTGTGACATTTGCAAAAATCTTCATTAGTGCAACAGTTTAGGTGAATACCACAGTGATAAAAGCAGGGAAATGAGGCATTAGGTTTTCCAACCCTAACACCCCGCACCCAAGGTTCCTATCCCAACCTCATTCCACCGTCCTCCACACAACCACAGGTGTCGTGGTGTGCCATTGGGTCATCAGGCCTCTCTCTCACCCCATTATCCTATACTGTAGTGTGTAAGCTTGTTTACATGTGGAGTGGTGTGCGAGTTAAGCCTGATGACCCAATGACACACCATAATGCCTCTTGTTGTGTGGAGGGTATGGGATGCGGATGGGGTGGTAGGAGTGGAAACCCTGGGGGTGGGGCATTAGTTTTGAAAACCCTAGCAGCTCATTTCCCTGCTTTTGTCACTGTGGTATTCACCGTAACTGATGCATTAACAAAGTGTTTTGCAAAGAATATATGTATACATATGCATGTGTGTATGCATACATATATATATATTTATACAATAGGGGTGAGCATGTAACCTTGAGAATAAAAACACATATTTTCACTGCAGTGGAATAACTCTGTGATGACATAGACACTGAAACTTTATTTTAACATATTCCCACAGTGTCTACGTCACCACAGAATAAACCAACAGTGGTGATGTCACAGTGTAATACTCTAAGAAACTCTTTACCGGAACTACTTTTCAAACCACAAACCCAAAAGTTAAAACAGCTGTTACACACCTGAGCAGAATAATTGAATGTTAAATATCTCGTGCTGCTCAAAACTCTGTTCACAACTGGAGAAAAGCATCTGCAAAACAACTACAAAATGAGTAACCAAAGTAAAATATCTGACTACGTAACATGTCAGGAACCTGAACGGATAAACAGATTAACATTAAAAAAAAACAAGCAACTGATAAACATGGAAGAAGAAATACTGCTTAGCTGCATACAGTTTGAAAATGACTGCGACCCACTACTCAGACCAGAGCATTTAGAAAACAAAGTTATACTACCTAAAACTCAGACTATGGATAATATATCGGCAAAACGTTCACGAATAATCAAAACAGATATTGAACAATTCATTGACAACAGTAAAATGACAGCACAAGAAAAAACAATATCGGATGTCTCCACTTCCATAAATATCTACGAACACCAAGACATCTGTCAACCGACGAATACATAGAACCAGAACAACCTGACCCACTCTTATCTGAGTACTTTATGACTCTGCAAAGACCAAATGGAATGAATTACGAACCTCTAACGATAACATCAAAACTTCAAAGTTTAGAAAGATATCTTAAAAAGAAAAATTATAGCAAATCTCTTTCTACTTCTAAATATTCTATAAAACCAGACAAGTCATAACCTGAAAACAAAAACTCTTAAAGGACCAAGGAAAAGGAAACCGTCCGCAAGCTGTGGACGAACTTACTGACAACATAATTAACATACTTTATGAGAAAAATCTACTTGGACCCAGTAATCCACAAGCATTACCAAACAGTATGTGGATTACTGTGACAATGTATTTTGGCCTCTGTGGCAAGACGGAAACAAGAAATTTAAATTGGGGAGATGTTCACTTAAATAAAGATCAAGAAGGACATTTATATATTGAATACACCACAGAACGACAAACAAAAACGAGGTCGGGAAGCAACCCAAAATAAGTTCGATTACTGAAACCTCGAGCATACCAATTAAAAGACAAAAAACGATGCCCAGTAAACAACTACATCATCTATAAAGCTAAAACACCTGAAAAATGCAACATTGAAACAGCACCCTTTTTCCTTGATCTAAATCAGTGTCACCATGCTCAATATCCAACTACCTGGTACAAAAACCAACTATTAGGAATAAATTCCTTAAGTAAAATTGTTAAAAACATGATAGCAGAAGCAAATATTGAAACAAGCCGTTGGCTAACTAACCACTCATAGAAACATAGACTTTGATGGCAGATAAGGACCGCTAGGCCCATCTAGTCTGCCCATTTCCCTACCTACAGGATAGGCCGCAGATCCCAGTTAACCAACACCCTATATCTTCCTGCCCCCCACAAGAATTGCCTTATGTCTGTCCCATGCATTCTTGAATTCTCCCATGGTTTTAGACCCCACAACTTCCTCAGGAAGGCTGTTCCATGCATCCACTACCCTCTCTGTGAAATAATACTTCCTCACATTGCCCCTGAACTGCCCTCCTTCTATCTTTAAATTGTGGCCCTTGTTCTTGCAAGTCTCTTTTCTGAAAGATGCTACCCTCTTGGACTTTGTTGATTCCCTTGAGGTACTTGAAAGTTTCTATCATGTCCCCTCTCCTTCTTTCCTCAAGGGTATACATATTAAGCTCCTTTAGTCTCTCCTCATCGGCTTCTCTTGCAGATCTTGCACCATTTTAGTTGCCCTCCTGACTGCCTCTATCCTGTCTATGTCCTTGTGGAGATGGGGTCTCAGAACTGGACACAGTATTCCAGATGGGGTCTCACCAACTGTCTGTACAGAGGGATAACAACTTCCTGTTTTCTGCTGCTGATGCCTCTCCTATACATCCCAATATACCCCGTCCTCCCTACTGCCTTCTCACATTGATTGCTAACCTTAAGGTCATCTGATATGATTACCCCCAGGTCTCTTTCCTGTTTTGTTGTTGTTACTACCTCCCACCCATTGTGTATTCTTCCTCCTGGGTTCTTGTTTCCCAGGTGAATTATTTTGCACTTTTGCATTGAATCCTAGCTGCCATACTTCTGACCATTCCTCCAACCTTGCCAAGTCCCTTTCATCCTTTCCACGCCTCCTTGTGTATCAACCCTGTTGCAGATCTTTGTGTCATCTGCAAAAGGCATACTTTTCCTTCCAGTCCCTCTGCAATGTCACTGATGAAGACATTAAAAGGACTGGACCCAATACTGAACCTCTGTTGCCCACTAGTAACAGCCCTTTCTTCAGAGTGGACTCCATTTACAATTACCTTCTGTGTCCTGTTGTCCAGCCAATGTTTTACCCAGGCTACCACCCTGGGACCCACTCCCAGGCTGGTTAATTTGACTATTAATCTTTTGTGTGGGACTGTGTCAAATGCCTTGCTAAAGTCTAGGTAGGCCATGTCCACAGCCCCTCCCTGGTCTACTACTTTGGTCACCCAGTCAAAGAAATCTATTAGATTTGTCTGACATGACCTTCCCGCTGTGAACCCATGCTGCCTTGGGTCCTGTGCTCCACTGACCTCTAGATACTCAGCTATTCTTTCCTTCAGAAGTGACTCCATCACTTTTCCTACCACAGAGGTCAGACTGACAGGTCTGTAGTTTCCTGCCTCTGTCTTGGTCCCACTTTTGTGAAGGGGAATCACATCCACCTTCCTCCAGTCCTCGGGTACCACACCATCCTCCCATGATTTATTAAAAAGAGTAGCCAGTGGTTTCACTAGTTCCTTCTTTAATTCTTTTAGGATTCTGGGGTGAATTCCATCAGGACCCATTGCTTTGTCCACCTTCTGTTTTAGGAGTTCTTGCAGAACCCTTTCTTCTGTGAAAGAACTGGGATCGACCCCCTATCAAGAGTGCTTCTGTTAATTGGATTAGGCACTTCCCTCCTCTTTGGAATACTGAGCAGAAATATTCATTCAGTATTCCTGCTTTTCACTGTCCCCCTCTGCCCACCCATCGTTCATTCTATTCATCCTCACTATCCCTCCCTTTGTCTTTTCTACGCCGCTGATGTACCTATAAAAGGTTTTATCCCCTCTTAACTGAGTTGGCTATCTTTTCTCAGTTTGGGCCTTTGCTATCTGACTTCCTCCTGCTTCTTTTCTGCCTTAACTGGTACAGCTCTGTCCTGCTCGTTCTGTGTTTCCTTATACTTCCGGAATGCTATCTTTTTCTTCCTGACTTTCACAGCCACATCTCTTCAAAACCATTGTGTTTTTTTTTCATTTTGATTTGTTTATTTGCTTCACATAAAGGCTTGTTGCCTCTGTGATGGCTGTTTTGATAATTCCCCATACGAAAACATCTCGTTCAAAAGCTCTGCAACAACAATGTCCCCCCAACTGAAATTATACAGGTGTCAGGTCATAAAAAGATTGAATCTTTAAATGAATATGCTACCCTAAGTGAAGAAAAGCAAAGAAACATTTGCAGCATTCTAAGTAGCACCACAGAACCCACTCCCTCAACTTCTGATATGGAGTTCCACAGCGAGAACAAATCCTGCACTGAACACATCCTTGAAGACACGATATTCGCCTGTTTAAACCACTCTACTATCAAAGCAAAACATATTACATTCAGCATAATACAGGGTGCATATAAATAACATTCTCATTACTTATTCACAATAGGTTTTGTAAATAAATATTCTCATACTATCTCTTTTTTTTTTCAGGCAACCAGTATGGAAATGAAGTATGAAGACGAGCTGCTGTTTTGGAATCAGACACCGACTGACTAAAGACCCACACACCTTTACTGTCATCTACTTAAACTGTTGAACAATACCAGAAAATAAATATACTGAAATCACAGTGACACACTGAAAATCTATCACAAAGCGGGTGAAGTTAACCACACTTCAGAACATAATAAAAATAAACAAATCATAAAATACATGGGGTAAATAATGGAACGGAAATAACATAAAGAAACAAAATACCTTAGAAAGCTGAAACACATTTAAATACCCACAAAAGAAAAAGAAACATAAATGCTCCCGAACACTTAACATTATGCATCTCCACGTACTCCTGTACCATAAACACCATGCCCCCTACAAGATTTCAACCAATCACAAGTCACAAATCTCGGAACGGCACACAACCTACCCAGACCAAATGTAATTCAATCACACTTGCTGGAACAGAATCACCCGTTGCACAAAAGAAAAAAAATAACACACTGAAATCAAAACTACTGCAGTATAGAAATATAACATTAGAACCCTATTGTATAAATCGCACACATAGATGTGCGACTTGTGAATATGGCAAATATTAGCACTCTGCATCGTGCTAATATTTGCCATATTCCACATTCGCCCATCATGTATCCACTATATATATATATATATTAGAGGCAAAAAAATCAATTTAATGCATTAATTAGGGTTATTCCACAGTGACAAAAGTGAGAAAATTCGGTGTTAGGGTTGAAAGCTACCCTAGGACCCCACCCACCCCCAACCGGCATCGGGTGCACATTGGGGTTGCCAGCCCTAACTCTCACTCCATCAGATGTGTGAAGAAGCAGAGGTATAGTAGAATGGGGTGAGAGTTAGTACCAACAACCCCAATGCGCACCCTGATGCTGGTTGGGGGTGTGGGTGGGGATTGTCCTGGGGGGCTTTCAACCCTAACACTGAATTTCCTCACTTTTGTCACTGTGGAACAACCCTAACTAATGCATTAAACTGATTTTTTTTGCCTCTAATTTCCCTTCTTTTTCAGAATTAGTCTGAGAAATAGTGAATGTACTGCGGCAGCAGGAGTAGGGCCCGTCTTGTCACATAGTAACATGGTGCTCGCAAACACAAATGGTAATGCACATGATGACGCAAAGCAAAACACAAAGATAAAAGTACTGTAGACACAAATGGTTAAAATAATGCAAATGCAAGTGCAAATGAAAACGCAAAAGGCAACGCACATGGTGGCGTAGACGGGAACAGTAAGCGAAACGGGTACTGAACCACAAGCAGAAGTGGTAAGTGTAACAGTAATGTAACTGCTCAGGCTGATTTTCCCCAAAAGCTGCATAAAGACAGTGAGTAAAAAGAATGTATATGCATAATAATGGGTCTCGGAGCAGAAAATGAGGCGTTGGAATACTAAATTGCTTATATCTCAGGAACTGTACAACATAGAAAAATTTTTTTAAAGTCATATGATTTATGACTTTCCTGGCTAGTTTTATACATAGTCCCCATTGGAGGGCTAAGCATTTTTCCAACAAAAAGTCTGTATCTCGCACCGTTTCCGAGATACGGGCCCTGAAAGGTGGGGTGAACGCCATAATGTTATCCTCTGGGGAAAAAACAGAAGTTTGGAGTGCCATAACTTTGACTCCCTGCAATATATTTTCACCAAACCACAAAAAGGCACATCTGTGGGATGTTGGCTTTTTTCCCCTCCAAATTTCAGCCCAAAAGACCAAACCATTATTTTGCAGCAGGGCGGCAAAGGATTCCTGTAATGCAGCAGATACTGTAATGTTATCCTATGGGAAAAAGCATCAACTTTGTAGTGCCGTAACTTTGTTGCCCTGTAATATTTTTTCACCAAAGTACTGAAAGGCACATCTGTGAGATATTGCTGCGTGCCCTCCAAATTTCAGCCCAAAAGACCAAACCACTCTTTTGCAGCAGGGTGGCAAAATAATTGCTGTCATTATGCCACAGCCTGGAAAGTACTGTCAAACTTTGCAAAACCTTCGCAAATTCATGGGACAGTGTCGCAAATGCAAACATGCTTAAGTAAAGTACTTTTCCAGAAATTTGAAAACATATTTCTGGGGTGTTTTACCTCAAAATAAAGACATGCCTAGCATCCTCAGGGTCCCACTAGGTGAATGCAAAAATATTAGGTTGCTAGAGGTCCCAAATTTAAATGCCAAGCATTTTTCTGATGACCAACTGAAAACAAAATTGTGGATTGTGACAGTAAAAGGGCCATTTGTGAAAAGTAAAAACTGCATTTGCAACACTTTCCAACATTTTGTTAACTTTTCCTGTTGACTTATAATGGGAACTTGTTTTTTGAATAACTTTTGAACTGTTTAATATTTTGTTACAAAATCTTCAAAAGGCACATCGGGCACCCGGTCGCACATTCCGTGAAGTCTTTGGACCGTCGCACAAACTGTGTGAACTGTATGCAGAGCAAAAGAATTTGCAAAAGCGTAAACTCGCATTTCATTTGTGCTTGAATAACTCCACAGCTGTATAAATGACCAGTACAAAACTTGGCAGGTCCCAAGATCTACCATGTCCAATTGTGCATACCAAATTTTAGGCAAATCTGTTGAATGGTGGAAAAGTTATTAAGGTGCAAAGTTTGACCCTTAACCTTAAAATGGCTCCTCAACCTAACTATAGTGGCACTACCATGCCACTATAATATATATATATATATATATATACACACACACATGTGTGTGTATATACTTACATAGGCATGTGTGTGTGTATATATATATATATATATCTTTATTGGAGTTTGTGGCTAAAAGAAAGATATCTCTATTGTTGAATACTGGATGCTGGAAAATCTATAATACTGAAGAGACCATTTAAAAGACTTTTTCATCCATTAGGGTCTTTCTCCCACTTGTACCTACTGCTGAAATTTTAGCTAAATTAATAATTCTGAGCTGGAAGTGCAAGTTCCTATTACCGTAATAAGTTCATGGTGTAATAAGCTAGTTGTCAACTTATCCCATATAGCTTAGCAGATATGGAGACTGCTAGTATAAAAGATGTGATGAAACTAAGGAATGAAGAGATGCTAATGGTTGATAATAACAGTAAAAAAACACTAAAGCTAGAAAAATAACTAAATATGGATACAATCAACAAGAATTATATCTCTCCCAAAACCTTCCCCTCTCAGACAGCCTCGACAATTCTATTAAATAGTTGTGAGGCAAGCTCATATGAAGATTATTTATTAAAAAATATATAAAGACTTTGGAAACTCAAAATCACTCCCTGTGGGAAATGTAGTTGCAGCTAAAGGGGGAGTTGTGGTTTGTTTGGAGGCTCCTGCGAATGATAAGGAAGTAATCAGAAAGAAAACAGAAGGAAATGAGGATTTTCTTGTTGATTTTGATAATTTTATAATTCCCATTAAATGGGCTACTCAGCCATAAGTATAGGGGTGCTACCACACCCCAATAATCCAAATAGTGAATGTGCAAAGTGCTTAAAACATTATCTGCTGGCAAACATCAATTTATAGGTGATATACTATTCTAGATCACCTGTACATATACCCTGTTCATGATACAGGAGCCTTGTGTTGATCAAACACGTTTACTATCAGTGGGTAAATCCCTCAAACATTTCCTGTGTTGACAGAAAACATAGAGCATGGTGTCATATATCATGTCAAACTTTGTTCTGCATGGCAATAAAACTGCATAACATTTCAACTTTCACCGGGGCCACTAGTTGTAAATATAATTTTGTCACAAAATGTCAGCCAGTGTCTGGTTCTCAACTCCTACCAAGGCCTTTTGTAGTAATATTGCTGTGACATGATAAATCCAGGACATTTATTTTATGTTCAGCAGGTATTGAATAATGTGGGCCAAGTGATGTGGTAATTCATCAAATATCTTATTTTAAATATACAGCAACCTGTATTTATAAATCAATTACTATTTGGTGAGTGATAACCATACTGATAGATACATCAAGAAGTCAGTACGTAAAAAAAAAAAGAGTATAATAGTATTCAACTCTGTTCTACACATTGTTAATAGCGTAAAGTTTCACCATGTGCATGAATCCCAGAATAACTCAGAAGTGCAGTCACTCAAAGTAAATCACACTGTAGTAGCTGGACAATAGCAATATTAACATAACTAATGACATTCTCTCTCTCTCTCTCTCTATATATATATATATATTTATATTAGAGGCAAAAAACTCCATTTAATGCATCAGTTAGGGTTGTTCCACAGCGACAAAAGCAAGGAAATTCGATGTTAGGGTTGAAACCCTTTGCCCCTCAGCCCACCCCCCATCTGGAATCGGGTGCGCATTGGGAGTCATCAGCCCTGTCACCCCATCACATGTGGAAAGAAGCTGAGGAATAGAGAATGGGGTGACAGTTAGGACCGATGATTCTAATGCGCACCCCAATTCCAGTTGGTGGGTGGGCTGAGGGTGCAAAGGGTTTCAACCCTAACATCAAATTTCTTACTTTGTCGCTGTGTAACAACCCTAACTGATACATTAAATGGATTTTTGCTCTAATTTTCCTTCTTTGAGAATGATAATGAGAAATAGTGAATGTAATGTATGGATTGTGCCCACAAACGCAAATCGTAATGGGCATGGTGACGCAAAGCTTAAACAGAAAGAGAAACAGTACTGTAGACAGAAATGTTAAAAACAATGGAAACGCAACCGCAAATGAAAGCACAAAGGGTAATGCACATGGTGGTGTAAACGTGAACAGTAAGTGAAACGGGTACGGAACCGCAAGCAGAAACGGTAATGGTAACAGTAATGTAAGCACACAGGCTGGTTTTCCTCAAAAGCTGTATAGAGAAAGACAGTGAGTAGAAAGAATGTATGCAAAATAATGACTCTCGGAACACAAAAAATCAGGAGTTGGAATAGTAAATTGCTTATATCTCAGGAACCGTAGACATAGAAAAAAATTTAAAAGTCATATGTATTATCACTTTCCTGGCTAATTTCAGCCCAAAAGACCAAACTGCTTCTTTCGCAGGGTGGCAAAAATTGCTGCCATTTTGCCACAGCCTGAAAAGTACTGTCGAACTTTGCAAAACTTTCACAAATTCATGCATAGTGTCGCAAATGCAAACGTATTTTGAAAAGTACTTTTTCCAGAAATCTGAAAAACATTTCTGGGGTGTTTTACCCCAAAATAAAGACATGGCTAACATCCTCAGGGCCCGACTAGTTGAATGCAAAGAATTAGGTTGCTAGAGGGTCTCAATTTTAAATACCAAGCATTTTTCTGATCACTAACTGAAAACAAAATGGCGGATTTGCGACAGTAAAAGGGCCATTTGTGACAGTAAAAAGTGCATTTGCGAAAGTGTTGAACTTTTTGTTAACTTTTCCCATTGACTTATAATGGGTACTTGTTTTTGAATAACTTTTGAACCGTTTAATATTTTTTCACAAAATCTTCAAAAGACACATCAGGGACACTGGCTGCATGTTTCCTGAAGATTTCGGACCAGTCGCGCAAACCATGTGACCTGTAGGTGCAACCGTAGAATAAAAAAAAGCGTAAACGCATGTGCAGATCACACTTAATGACTCCGCAGCCGTTTATCTGACCGGTATGAAACTTGGTAGATCCCAAGGTGTATGGATCTTGATTCTGTATTCCAAATTTCAGGCATATCCATTGAACGGTTGCAAAGTTATTAAGGTGCAAAATGTTGGGTTTAACATATAAATGGCTCCTCAACCCTAACTATGGTAGCACTACCATGCTACCATAATATATTTTTAACATGAACCTTTTTATTGGAAATTTTGCAAAAGTACAAATTCACACACATACACGCACTCACACAAGCACATGCACACACACACACACAGACATACATATCACAAAACCATAGACGTTGCCTATATAAAGTTAAAATCAGGACAATGGTACCATGCTCTGCCTCATACAATATCTCCATGAAAAACTCTAAATTCAGAGTGGATGGGGAAGAAATCATTTCACACATATGCTCAGAAACTGATTTTAAAAGGTGCAGTGATAAATGTATTATAGCAGTAAAGGCTTAAATTGAAGTCTTCTTTAAACCCAAGAGATGATATGGAGTTTATTTAAGGTTTTTTTGTTATTTTATTTTTATACTGGAGAGCAAGATGAGCTAATGATCCGTATATGTTTGGGAGACTGAAACTTGGAGTCCTGAAACTCACAGGACTGAGTTCAGTCTCCCGACACATGTGTGCCAGACAGCTGCAATGTCCTGACACAGGCAATGCTGACAGATGTAAGGTAGCGGAAGTGATGAACTGATACCCAACCCTTTGTCAGGTACTACAAGATACCAGAGGATGTGGAATCTGGCCCAGCTGCTCCCGTGGCAAGGAGGGCTAAGCCACTGGTACCTAAGCCAGCCTGACCTCGTAGACCACCTGGGTTCTGTTTTAGGTGGCTGCTATTTTAGCTCCCGCTATTCCACCCCAATAACTTTTATATTTTACTCTAGGGTCTGCTCCCTTGAATTGGTTATTTAGTTTTGGGGGGGGAGCAAAGCCCCCATATTAAATGCAAGTCCTTGCAGGATCCCCAACTTGGTTTGAGATGCTGTACATGTTGGGATGATGAAATTCTTTCTCCCGAACTCAGTCTTATAGAGTTCAGGATATTGAGTTTCAGGATTCCATAGATATTCCCTAATGATTCCATTTTCACAAGGGACTCTTTGAAAAACAAAGAAAACATTTGACAAGGTACAGTTGGTAATATGGATAAACAAGCAAAGTCTGCCTGTAACAGCTTCTTTAGACTATCATCCCAGCTGCATAACTCAGGAACATGTTACTGCACTCTGTCATAAATGCAGCATGAAATGCAAAATGAACATTTCATGTTGCATCCATGAAGCATTTTCTTTGTTTCTGTACCTAACTGCTCACACATGCTCTTGCATTCTTTTTTCAGCACTTGGTTCTTTACACATAGGGGTATTTACACTGGCTTCAACTCACATATACACCACCATTTGGTTCTACAGTCTGCAACCCCTATTGGTTAACATTTCTCATGTGTTTCTAGATGTATTAACACTGGCCCATTTTCACAATGCTCACACATATTGCACACACAGAATTTTAAAAAAAGCCGTGTTTCAGGGATATATTTTAGCTGGTCTCTTGTAGTGACTAAGTATCAGTTCAGTGGGCATATGCAACCAGAGTGGTGTTATTCTTGTGCAACTGTGATAACTGTTTGACCATTCACACTCTCTTTTCCTCAGGGAATTACCACTCTGTAGTGGTACAAAGGCAAGAAACCCTTGAAGAGGGTTCTACCCCTAGAGGTGCCAAGGGAAAGATTCCCCTAGCTAAAGGTACCTTAAGAGGAGCCCATGAGGAGAGAAGCATGCCACTGGAGGAGGAAGGGAGGATGGTTGGGGCAAAGAAAAGTGTTTTGGAAGGAGGCTGGAAGGAAGTGCTTATATAGCTCAGGAAGGGGCGTGGCTGGCTGCTCATGCCCATTCATCTACAGGCATAGCCCTTCAATTTAATGGGCCAATGCAACCAGAGTAATGTTATGGTTGTGCAACTGTGATAAATGTTTGGACATTCACATTCTCTAGTCCTAAGGGAATTACCACTCTGTAGGGGTACCAAAGACAAGGAACCCTTGAAGAGGGTTCCACTCTTATAGGTGCCATGGCAAAGATTCCCTTGGCTAAATGTACCTTAAGAAGGAGCCTCATGAGGAGAGAAGCATGCCTCTAGAGGAGGAAGGGAGGATGGTGGGCAAAGAAAAAGTGCTTTGGATGGAGGGTGGAAGGAACTGCTTATATAGCTCAAGAAGGGGGCATGGCTGGCTGCTTACCCCCAAAGAACTACAGGTATAGCCCTTCAGTTCAATGGGCCTACCAGAGTAGTGTTATGATTGTGCAACTGTGAAAAATGTTTGGCCATTCACACTGTCTGTTCCACAGGGAATTACGACCCTGTAGGGGTACTGAAGGCAAGGAAGCCTCAAAGTGGTTCCTACTCCTAGAAGTCCCATGGCTAAAGGTACCTTAGGAAGGAGCCCCAAAAAGAACATTGAGAAGAAAATGTTCACTACAAGGTAAAGAAGCAGATTGACAGCATTGAGACAGCTAGATGAAACAATGATATATACAGGTTGCCAGGATTGCACTGATAATGGATTGCACTGATAACATTCAGGAGGGATTCCTAAGGAGAGAGGGAGCCATCAATCAATCAATCAAATCTTTATTTATTCAGGCGATCATCATTGAGCAAGGCTCATTTACAAGATGGACCTGATAAGGCCAAGGTTCGAGTTGATGCACAGCAATTACATCACATACTTATGAGTCAGTTATACATACAGAAGAAAAGAAAATGTTATTTATAACACAAGCCATGAGAAGTGCCTCTATCCATCTCCATCCAACAGTAGGAACCTAGCTGAGAAAACTAGAGAATATATTATAAACAACTAATTACATATTATGACCTTTGGCACAGAGGAGAGGGAAAAAAACTTTTAGAAGGAGGAAACCTCTGGGGATCCAAGGCCTAGGTCACCTTCCCTCCAGGCTGGGGGTATTTTATTTAGTAATCGCTCAAATGCTGCAATTTAGAAACCCAATTGAAGAGAAGGAAAATATTCCAATTCGGTGGAATGCTCTCATGCTCCCTCTAACGTGAACACTAAGAAAAGTTGTGAGAGTCCTCTGCAACAATGGAAACTCTTAAGAGTGGGACCTTCAAGGCAAGGGGTAAGCAATAACCCCAGAGGCACTCAGCCAGTCTACCAATTAAAATTAGACTAGGTGAACTAGAGCTGTCATGGGTAGAATAGCATAGAGGGCACCAGTGAACCCAATTTGGTTAGCTAAAGGGGTGCTCTTGGGCACAAGGGCCTCACCCCTCATAGCTGAAATCTTAAATTCTACATCGAGAGGTGCCATCAATTGTGGAAGCAGCTAAAGCTCTGCCTGGAGTGAGGGCAGTCCAACTATGTGCCAGATGAGAAGGACTCCGCACAAAGGTTCATATGCTTGAGATGTGGACTTCATGAGTGCAGAGTGAGAGCATCAGCTTACAGGGCGATCCCTGAGCCAGAAAAGGTAATGGACATGATTGGCATGCCTCTAATTTATGTAAGAGCTCAAATTGAGTTTAAGCGTTTGGTAGGAGGTGGCCAGGCAAACCAGTGGCTGTAGATTATGTAGCAGGCTATAAATGAGGAGTCTGGCACTGAGAGGTTAGAAATAAACTCTGCAACCATGAGAACTACCAATGTGGGGGCAGGGTGAGGTAGGAGGCTGCAGTGCAAGTCAACATTTGGTGTTTAGATTGTAGTAGTAGCAACCAGTGGAAAACAAGCCAACCAAATCCAGTACAGAATCCAAATTGATGGTGACATGGAAGGTCCATGTTTAGGCAGCGAGAGGCTGTAAAGCCAGTGTTTGAATCAATGAGGTTTAGCGTAACTAGATCAATGAAGCTTAGCAAATAGAAAATATGTAACAGATTTTTAAAGGCATTTGCAACAGCAATAAAATGGGCAACAGCATAATCAAGTAAGCATGATGCATTGCATGTGAGATGAGCTGATTTACATAAATGCATAGCCAACCAGTTCCACAAAGGAGCAAATCATAGTTTACATAAAGTATTTGATGCTATGGTTTCAGCATAAGTGATAGATTGGTATGCTAGCATGAACAGTGATTGATATGAGTGTCAAAAATACTTTAAATGATATTAAGGTAAAGATAGGTTAGTCCAGGAAGGAGCATGCAGTGCAGTAATGGAATATATGCAGTACTTGCAGTACTTGAGAGCCATGTAGGCTGTGAGGAAAATCTATGCATAAAATGGATAACTGAAAGCCATGTAAGCAAAGAGCAGCTAAGGATTAGGTGATTAATTTGACTTACTTAAAGCATGCTCCCGTTACCAAGACCATGATGCATCATTGAGACACCACAGTCCTCTACCACAGGAATAACAGAAAGCCAGGAGCAAGACACCATAAGACCAGGCAGCCATGAAATAGCAGAAAGTATCAATATATCAATGCAGAATTAGTCCTGGCGGAGCTAGCACTGAGTAAATGATGAGCAGGACTGTTAAACAAGGTGTAGCTGCTAGCTAAGCAGCAGAGGCAGGACCTGGTGCAATTAATTAAGGTGGAAGCACAAGAGGCAGCAATTGCAGTATGAGCTTAAGCATGCAATGAAAAGTGCAGGAAAACTGAGAGCAGGTAGGGGCCTGGAGCACAGGTGCATGATAAACACAGTGCAAACAGAGAGCAACTGCAAACAAAGGGCAACAAGATGCTAGGAAAATTAGAAAGCCCCAAAAGAAAACACAAAATAAAAACACAAACACAAGAGAAAGGAAAAACATGTACACAGAAAAGCACAAAGCAGCAGCCGGAGGCAAAACCAATACCAACCAAGTCAGGAGAAAGATACTACCAAAATTCAGCAGAAACCAAGCAAAGTCCAGAACACAAGCAATGGTGGATATGGGGGGGGGAGATCCCAGCAGGTCCCAAGGGAGAGGACAGACCGACAGAGCCTCTGGCCAGCAAAGAAAAAGTGCTTCAGAAGGAGGTTGGAAGGAACTGCTTATATAGCTCAGAAAGGGGGTGGCTGGCTGCTACCCCATTGAACTACAGGTGTAGCTCTTCAGCAATTCTCACTGACTTTGCCCTTTCTAAAGGTTAGACATGGTGAGGATCCACACTTGCTATAACTCAGGGTCTGCTAGTAATTGGTCACATCTTTTTAATTATTTTGCACAATGGTTAGCCCTACCATTACAGTCTGTCACAAAAGTCAAATTAGAATGATTCTTATTGCAGTCGTTCGGGGTCAGCAAAATTTTCCTATTCATGTTTCCAACTTTCTCCTTTGCTTTTTCCACTTCATGAGGAGAGTAGCCTCCCTCCTAAAACTTGTAAGAATGCTTGTTTGTCTCATCTGCAAAAATTGCAGTGAAGGAACAATGTCTCTTAATTCTAATGAAATGACCAACAGGAACAAGGCATCTAAGATGAGAATTCTCCACTCATAAAAGGTAATTAACTGAGACAGGCTTCCTATACAGGGCACATTTTGCAGTAGTATTTCTCCCACATTTTATTAATTTTATTTATTGTTTTTATTTAGTAGTTAACAGCGTGGGTGCACTGATACCAGGAACCATTTTCAGGCATGACCTGGGACATTAAGATGGCACATAGCAGATTACAGTAAAAAAATCACATACATGTCGAGGTATATTACAATGTTACAATACAGTTGATTGACCTGGTTATTGGGTGATGCAGGAAATTAAATACAACTCTTCCAGTACAGAGTGATGAACATTAGGTTGTGATAGCACAGTAAAGCAAGAAATAAAACTGTACACAATTTAAAGAGTATATAGGGAAATGTTTATAGAGCAGCAAAATGGCACAAATATGTGAAAAAAAACTAGTAAGGTCTTAGAAACAAGTCAGAGGTATCTGAACTCTGTGTTGAGAACAACTGCAGGCAGAGACAGCTGTGTTAGTGGTTTTATATTGTAATTTGAATATGGACTTTGAACCTAGGGAGTGGGGGGGTCGATAGGCTGCACTCCAAGAGATGATTAGAGGAGGACTTGAGGCTATGTGGACAAGGCTTAGGCTTCAGGAAGGAAAACAGTTGAAGACTCTTTTACTGAAGGCATGTGTCTGAGGCGGTCTAGTGAGTATTAGCATCAGGCCTGCCAAGAGAGCAGCCAGGGCCTGGTAGAGGAACAGTGATGAGTAGAACAATGGACCATCACGGCAAACTTGCAGATGTTGGTTAACTAGGATCTGCAGCTTATCCATTAGGTAGGGAAATGGGCAGACTGGGTGGGCCATGCGATCCTTATCTGCCGTCAAATTCTATGTTTCTATGTTGTTATAAGTTGTGTTGAGTCTGATCAGGTCAGAGGACAAGACTTGCATATAACTAGGAGTACATACAACTGAATATCCCAAAACTAGATGAGCTCCTGATTCTCATTGTGGGTGCAGTTAATATTTAGATTGTTACTATTCCTTCATTTTACAAACTGGGGTATGGTATCTGAATCCCCACCCCAAACACAAATAATATTGTGGATAAAGCAGTTCCAATGAACTATGTGTCTGAGGTGGGAGTTCCCCTTAGTGAAAATTACCTAATTCTCCCACCACATTAAAAAGAGGTTAGCAAAGAAAGGTACTATCAGAGGACCTATTGCAGTTCATTGAAGCTGCAAGGAAGCCTATCTTAGGTAACTCCCCATTATGAGCAGAGAGCTCTCATCCCAGAAACCTAATTAATAGCGTGCCTTTAGGCCAATTCATCAGAATGAAGGGAACAGACCCAAGGCCCACTGCACAAGTGTGGGGCTGGTAACAATTGCATTTTATGTGCACTAACATTTTTCCTTACTGTTTACTGCAATACAGTAGATTTATCAGACTAATTTTGCTTCCTTCCAGGCTGACATTTTCTGTAACCACAGATCTTAGAATCCCTGAGATGATGAAAAGCAAGACTGCAGTACTGGGAGATTCAATAAACTTCAGTGCATTTTATAGCTTTTATAAGCACCAATCGGATGTTTGCCAGTCTTGCTTTATTCCCAGTGTTAAGTGCAGTTCTCTGTAACAATACTTAGCCCAGGGAAGACCATGGAACCAGCAAAAGAAACAAGCAAATGAAACAGAAAAAAAAAATGATCACACCTTATATAAGCCAGCAATAAGACATGACGAGGTGTGGGTCATGGCCTGATAAGAACACACCCCAGGTGCATTATGAGGCATGAGGCACTTGAGCCAAGTGCCTTTTGCACCTGGAAAGTGCTCTTATCAGGCTTATAAAATGGGACCCCAACTAATTATAAAAAAAAGAAGAAGAAGAAATAAAAAGGCAGTAATGTAAAAATGAGGCTTCAGTAGGTCAAATAGAAAAAATAGTCCCACTATTAAATGAAGTGTTTATTGGCAGCACAGGACTTCCTACCTATTACTGAGATAGAAAGTAGAAAAACAGCACATAGTGTATGCAAAGTCTCCCTTCCTCCACAAGGCCTAAACATTTAATGTTTTAATATTTTTTCAACATTTATGATTTTGTGTCTAAGGAGTGTGATTGACAACCCACTCCAGTTTCAGTTAGATCGGTGGGCGCCCGTCTCCCCGTGTTGTGTGATGCTTCTTGTGTCAACCCTCTCCCCCCCACACAACAATACACAAATCATTTAAACTTTTTAGGTTTAAGGGTCTACATTTTCTATGTTTGAGGAGCGAAGAGTGCAGGGGATGGGGGAACGAGATGGCATGTAGCAAAACTTAAAGTTGTCTGCACCGAGTGCTTCACAGTTTAGTGGTCGCAGTGTCACACAGGTATTTCACTTCTTTGTGCTTTTAGTATTATTAGAGCCCCCTCACACAGCCATTTTGGTTTCTGGTGTGTTTGGTGGCTAGAACTCACAGCAGCCATTTGACTGAGGCCCACCATCCTGTTTCAGTGAGAGAGACAGCATGTCACTTAGGAGCCACCATAGGCATCAAAACTTCTGCTTTTCTGCCTTTTAGATGTTTGCATATGCATCCAGGTATGGAATAACATTTTTAAATAGTTTTCTTTGCATGTATATTGAATTTTAAATCATTAGTCATTATAACACCTACATCTCTTTCCTCTGTAGTTGTTTGTATTATTGTACCATTAATAATATAGCTTACACCCATATTGTTTTTACCAAAATGCATTACTTTGCACTTGGCCTCATTAAATGTCATCTTATTCTCCTTAGTCCACACACATATCTTATTCAAACTATCCTGAAACATGGCAGCTGATTCGGAATTGTTAATGATGCATCCAACTTTGCAGTCGTCTGCATATTTACTAATCCAGACATGGTCATTCATCTGCATAGTTGACACTAGAATATTGAATAACAATGGGCCCAACACTGAGCCCTGGGGCACCCCACTTGTCACTAGGCCCCAGTCTGATTCATATCCTCTCAGTACCACTCATTGTTCCCTTCCATCCAACCATGAGGATACCTACTTAATAATTTTTCTGTTTCTGTTTATTTTAATAAGATGTTTTAGTAGGATCTTGTGCGACATGGCATCAAATGCTTTGTGTAGTCCAGGAAACTCACATCTACAGGCATACCACCATCCAAGGCCTCACTAACAGGTTCAAAAAAACTAATAAGTTTAGTAAGGCATGATCTCCCAGGTGTAAAGCCATGGTGTGTAATATCACAATATTCTCCTTTATTAATATGCCCTATCATTCTTGATTGTATTAGTCTTTCCATGAATTTACCTATCACAGATATCAGGCTAATAGGCATATAGTTTACCACCAGTTATTTACTTCCACCTTGGTGTATAGGTATGATGTTAGCACATCTCCATTCCTTTAAAGTGCTTCCATATTTAAGAGATGTATTGTATAATATTACTAATGGCTCAGTCAGCTTCTTGACGAGTTTTTTAAGGAATTTAGGGTTATTCCATCGGAACCTGGGGAAGAGTCTTCCTTAAGTTTTGTTATTGTATCCATCACCTCATTTGCTGTTATACGAATGAAAGAATCATGATTATCAAGTTGTTCTACCTTACAATATTCTTTTGGATGGAAAACATCAATAAAATATGTGTTTAGTTCATTGGTGATTTCCCTGTCCTCTGTTATGACTACATTATTTACCTTCAATGGTCCCACACCGCCCTGATTGCCTTTTAGGGATCCAATATAGTTGTAAAAGCCCTTGGTTAGAGTTGGACATTAGACACTGTGTGCGAGGAGGACATTAACATTAATCAGCTGGGAGACTCTAAACAAGAATTGTTTTACTGTTGTGTGCTGAGAGGTGTGCATCATTTTTGTTTTGTTTAAACAGTGGCATCACCAGTAGCAGGATGAGAGGGGCATGTTGGAACTTATATGAAGTCTGTGGTGGTACAGAGGCACCAAGACACTTCAAGCAACTGGCAAGTGAATAGTGAATGTACAGAGGAGGGAAGGGGTCAGTGGTGAGCAATTATCTATCAGTGCTTGTAGACAAATCTGGTGTCCATGGAGTGCTCTTCAACTGTGGTCTATGTAAGATAAAAAAATTAAATGACTGAAGAAGCAATGAGTTGGCAGTGGGTAAAAGGGAGCTTTTGTATGGGTGCTATGGGTGATGTGGGAATAGAATATGGAACTGAACAAGTAGTAGCAGTGGGGGGTGTTGCGATGGGATAATGTGACTACTATCTTACTAAGCCAGTTGGGATGGATGTCTGGATGTTTGGATTTTTCTCTGTTTGATTAGCTGGGCATTTTCTCTGTCAAATTGTCATGTAGGGCATCTTGCTGACCGGAAGGCACTCATCGCAGCGGTAGGTCAGAGCTTTTAGCTGATTGTTTCCTGAGGGCACAGTTTAGGCCCAAACCTTCCCATCCCTCACCCCATCCACCCCTGAAAATAGTTCCGTTATACCTGGGGTTCTGACATCATTTCCTTAAGAGGGCAAGGTGCATATCACTGTCATATCCTCTCTAGCACACTGCACTGACAATATAAGCATACACATTATATAATATATATATTTCTATATAACAAACCAATCACACACACACACACACAAAACAAACAAAATAAAACAAAAAAATTAAAAAAATAAACAAGAAGGTAGACAGACATGTGGGGAGTAGTGCAATGTAATGGCTGTGGGGCAGCAGTCTTCCGGGAGTCTTTCTGGAGGCTGAGATGCTGCCCTGTTTGCAGACAACTCTCTGCCCTGAGGAAGGAAGTTGCCCATCTTCAGGCCACACTGGACAGTAGTAAGGGAACCTTCCCCATCCAGGGAGCACCAGAGCCACCACCACTACCTCAGAGGTTGCGAAGAAAGCACAGAAGTTGGACCACAGTGGGCTCAGGGAGGGTAAGGGTGGTGAAACAGAGGCACACCCAGTCAGTTGTCCCACTCCACAATCCAAACACCATTCTGGGGGACCATAGTTCCCCTATGGATGCACCCGCAGAGGAGACTAAGGAAGTTGCAGACATCTGTGACAAGGGAGGCCCTCAGGAAGGAGGCAGAGGACACCACAGGGAAAGGAAGCAGCTTCTGTGGGGACTCAATTATTAGGGGGATAGAACTAGGGGAGCAAGGAAAACTAAAGTAAGGTGCCTGCCAGGTGCCAAGGCTTGGAGGACAGGAAGCGCATCCTAGGATCATGAGAACAGTTACACGGGCAGTTCGAGCTGGATGTCATTGTCCACCTAGGGACAAATGACTTGGCCTCGCCATGATTAGAGTAGTGCAGAAGGACTATGTAGAGTTGGGGAGGGGCCCAAGACAAGTAGCACACACAGTATCCTTCTCAGAGGTGCTGCCTATCAGTGGCATGGGTGAGGCGAGGGTACTTTGCACATGCAGTTTAACTGAATGGTTGAAAAAATGGTGTGGAGCACAGGGTTTGGCTTCATTGGGGACTGGGGTTCCACCTGGAGGGACACCAGCCTATACTGGCAGGATGGTCTGCATCTGTCCAGGAAGAGAACAAGTCTTTTGGGCAATTGGTTTAAATGCTTCATTGGCAAGCTTTTAAGCTAGTCAAGGGGGAGGCACTGATAAGCAGCAGGAAAATCCCATCCTCCCCCTACAAAACAGGGTACTAAATGAGAAAAAAACCAAGGTAGAAAGGTCAGTGGGGGATGCTGCTACATAAGGTAAAGCCATCAAAAAATGGAGTGCAATGAGTAGCCATGCCCATAGTCTGGGTAACAAGCTTCCTGAATTAGTGGCCTTGATGGAGGAGGAACATCTGGATATTGTGGCAGTCACAGAAACATGGTACACACAGAACCATGACTGGGACATAAACATACCAGGATACACTATCTACAGGAGGGACAGGGAGGGTAAAAGAGGAGGAGGAGTAGCTTTCTACATAAGGGAAGGAATCAAAGCAACAGAACAAAAGGGTAAACGAGGGAGAGGGGAAGCACTGTGGATTTTGGAGACAGGCAATGGCACCACAATCCACACAGGGGTTGTATACAGACCCTACCTCTCAGGGGGAGGAAATGGACAAGGAAATGATAGAAAGTATACTTAGAATGGCAGAAAAAGAGGAGATATTGCTGATGGGTGATCTGAATATGCCAGATGTTAACATGAGTGCAGTTGCAGCTGCCACTTCTAAGAGTGGGGTTATTCTAGGTGCCCTACAGTAGGCATGCTTTAGACAACTAGTATTGGAACCAGCTCGAGGGGGAGCAATCTTAGACCTGGTTCTCTCAAATGGAGATGGAGAGAGGATCACAGATGTAGAAGTGGGTAGCCATCCGGGAACTAACGACCATTGAACAGTATGGTTCACAATAAACACAGCAACAGAGTCAAGCCACACAAAGGCAAAAGTACTAGACTTCAGGAAGGCTGACTTTGCCAAAATGGGTGAGTGCCTAAGGAATGCACTAGCAAATGGGCAGGAAGGAGGGGTGGAAGAACAATGGGGAATAATAAAAACTGCCATCACAGAGGAAACAAGCCTTTGTGTGAAACAAATAAACAAAACAATCTAAGAAACCACTATGGTTCTCAAAGGAGGTGGCAGTGAAGGTTCAAGAGAAAAAGAAAGCATTCAGGAAGTACAAGGACTCACAGAAGGAGCAGGACAGAGAATTGTATCAGTTAAAGCAAAAGGAAGCTGGGAAGGAAGTCAGAACAGCAAAGGCCCGAACCAAGGAAAAGATAGCCAACTCAGTTAAGAAGGGGGATAAAACCTTTTTTAGGTACATCAGGGAGTGAAGGAAGACCAAGAGTGTAATAGTGAGGCTTAACAAAGGGAGGGAGGGTGGGCAGAGGGTGACGGTGAAAAGCAGAGATACTAAACAAATATTTTTGCTCAGTATTTACAAATGAAGAGGGGGAGGTACCTAAAACAAACCTAAAAGAACTAAGGGTAGAACTAGTGACACCACTAACTACCCTCTTTAATAAATCATAGGAGGATGGGGTGGTACCTGAGGAATGGAGGAGGGCAGATGTGGTTCTCCTTCACAAAAATGGGAGCAAGGCAGAAGCTGGAAACTACAGACCTGTTAGTTTAACCTCAGTGGTAGGGAAAATGATGGAATCACTTCTGAAGGAAAGAATTGTCGAGTACTTAGAGGCCAGTGGGGCACAGGACACAAGGCAGCATGGATTCACAGCAGGAAGGTCATGCCAGACGTATCTAATAGATTTCTTTGACTGGGTGACCAAAGTAGTAGATCAGGAAGGGGCTGTGGACATGGCCTCACCTAGACTTTAGCAAGGAATTTGACACAGTCCCACACAAAGATTAATATACAAGTTAGCCAGCCTGGGAGTGAGTCCCAAGATGAAGTCTGGGTAAAAATTGGCTGAAGAATAGGATGCAGAGGGTAATAGTAAATGGAGTCCACTCTGAAGAAAGGGGTTACTAGTGGGTACTGCAGGGTTCAGTAGGCGCAGTCCTCTTCAATGTCTTTATGAATGACTTTGCAGAGGGACTGGAAGGAAAGTATGTCTCTTTGCAGATGACACAAAAATCTGCAACAGAGTTGATGCACAAGGTGGGTGGAAAGGATGAGAAGGGACTTGGCAAGGTTAGAGGAATGGTCAAATGTATGGCAGCTTAGATTCAATGCTAGGAAGTGCAAGGTAATGCACCTGGGAAACAAAAACCCAGGGGAAGAGTACACAATGGGGGGTGAGATACTAAAACAACAAAAATGGAAAGGGACCTGGGGGTAGCCATATCAGATGACTTAAAGGTGGGCAAGCAAAGTAAGAAGGCAGTAAGGAGGGCTGGGAGGATACTGGGATGCATAGGGAGAGGCATCACCAGTAGAAAACAGGAAGTTGTTATCCCTCTGTACAGACAGCTGGTGAGACCCCATCTGGAGTACTGCATGCAGTTCTGGAGACCCAATCTCCGCAAAGACATAGACAGGATGGAAGCTGTCCAGAGGAGGGCACTAAAATGGTGCAGGGTCTGCACCGAAGACATATGAGGAAAGACTAAAGGAGCTTAATATGTATAGCCTGAGGAAAGAAGGAGGGGGAACATGATAGAAACTTTGAAGTACTGTACCCTCAAGGAATCAACAAAGTCCAAGAGGGTAGCATCTTTCAAAAAAAGAGGTGTGCAAGAATAAGGGGGCACAAGTTGAAGATGGGGGTGGCTCAGAGGTACTGTAAGGAAGTATTTTTTCACAGAGAGGGTTGTGGATGCATGGAACGGCCTTCCAAAGGAGGTTATGGGGTCAAAAACAGTAGTTGAATTCAAGCATGCATGGGACAGTGATAAGGCAATTCTAGAGGGTGGGGGTAGAAAGAAGTAGGCTGCTGGTTAGCTAGGATCTGCAGCTTATCCATTAGGTAGGGAAATAGGCAGACTGGGTGGGCCAAGTGGTCCTTATCTGCCGTCAAATTCTATGTTTCTATGTTTTCTGTGTTTCTATAAATGGGTGATGATATGTCTACAATGTGTATAAATGTCAGGCATGCCATTTATGAAAAATAAAATCATACAAGTTTTGTGTCCACATCTGTTACATTAAAGACACATATAACTCATAATATTTATATTTGTGTTAGACCACATAAAGTATTCTTAGTCCTTGGTTGACGCTTGTATCGCACAGCTTAAACTACTATGGCTCCTAGCATGAATGCATGCTGTACTGATAACTTTGAGTATCTCATTGATAGCACTCCAGATCACGATCATTAATAGCAAAAACTAATCTGAAATGCACAAAAATATTTTCAGTGAACATAAAAGTGTAATAAAATACAAATATCAGTGCCACAAATACAAATAGAAATACCAGAAGTCAATCCTGTGCATAACCCTACAAAAATATACTTCCTATCACAGCATATGGGTTGGGGGGATTACTGTGCTGTATGTCGGAGGTCGGGTCACAAGGGCAGGAGTCCCCACAGCCTTCCCCACAGCCGTTACAGATGCGGAGGTTGGGTCATGAGGGCAGGAGTCCCTTTAGCCCTTGGCACAGACGAACTCGGACCCCTCCGGACCACACCGTCACAGACGCGGAGGTTGGGTCGTGAGGGCAGGAGTCCCCACAGCCCTCCCCCCAGCCGTTGGCATAGACAAACTCGAACCCCCCTCGGACCACGCCGCTACAGACGCTGGAGGTCAGGTCGCGAGGGCAGGAGTCCCCACAGCCCTCCCCACAGTCCTTGGCATAGACAAACTCAGACCCCCGGACCACGCCTGTTACAGACGTGGAGGTCGGGTCGAGGGCAGGAGTCCCCACAGCCCTTGGCATAGAGGAACTCTGACCCCCCGGACCATGCCGTTACAGACGCGGAGGTCGGGTCATGAGGGCAGGAGTCCCCACAGCCCTCCCCACAGTCCTTGGCATAGATGAACTCGAACCCCCCCCAACCACGCCGTTACAGGTAGCCGGAGTTCTTTTCTTCCAACAGCTGCTCCCAGTGCCTGGAGGAGTTTCCGCCATGCCGCTTGTTTGACTTTTGGCTCCTTTTTGTCTGAACCAGATCTATTTAAATATAAGTGGCTGGCGAGCACCGAGCGTTCTACAGCTCTCTGCTTTCAGTCCTTGAAACTACAGAACCGTTGGGATTAACTGTAATGGGAGTAGTGTTAGTCGGGGAAAAAGAAATAAAACTAATAGGAACTGCTGAATTTCTTTTTGTGCTAACTCTGAATGGTGTAGAACTGTATTCTGACTGAATTTAAAATCAATAGCAAAGCATGGTTCTTATCCTGTAATGTGTTTCTGCCTGTTTGCACAGCCTCGAGCCCAGGGTAGCTACACAGGAATTTCCTTCTCTCCAAATTCCCAAGCTAAATTAGCATTAGAATTAAGCACACCTCCTCCATTGCCACTCACCTGTATTTATTCCTGTCCCTTTCTTTCTGTAGATGCGGAGGTCGGGTCACGAGGCAGGAGTCCCACAGCCCTTGGCATGACAAACTCGCCCCGACCACGCTGTTACAGGTAGCCGGAGTTCTTTTCTTCCTGCAGCTGCTCCCAGTGCCTGGAGGAGCTCTTAGCCCCGCCTGCGCCACGCACAGGCTCCCCACCACCACCCCACCACCACCCTTGGTCGGCTTCTCTTTATAGTGGTGCCCCAGACCTCGTGAACCAATCAGCCCACTTTACCATTAGTCCCTTATGCTGCTCCACCACTTACGGCCACCGCTGAGCAGTCTGTGTTTTCCCTCCTGCACACAAGGAATCCATTTGGTAATTAGAAAGCAAAAAAAAAAAAAATGCAGTTCCTCACTGCTATTATTACCTTGCCCTTGCATAGCCTCATCCTCCCTCCCTACCTCAGTCAACCCTACCCTACCAGACCCTGTGCTACTGCCTGCCTTCTCTCTCAAGCCTACACCCCACTTCTCCTCTGCTCCACCTAAACACTACCTACACCTGGGGCACAACTGAACCCTAGGGCCTCTATCCTCCCTCCTCTTCCACGCTGCAGCACCTGCCCTATATCCCTCAATCCTCTTAGCTCCAAAGACAAACTTAACTCCCACGATCTCAACCTACCCCAGAGGGGCACTCATTAAAGATCATGCGCCAGTTAAGGAACACCCTGGTATTCCTGCTACTCATAGCAGGGGACGTCGAATGGAACCCAGGGCCACAGGCACCCATGGCTGCCCCACCACCAGCTCAACCCACACCCCTCCCAAAGGTCTCAAAATCATGCACTTAAATATATGCAGCATCCTAAATAAAATTGCAGCCCAACAAACAACTGTTCTTACCCTTCGCCAGACATCATAATCATCACAGAGTCATGGCTGAAGCCCCATCACCATGATGAGGAATTTCTATACCAATTTCTCGCTAATCCACCAAGACAGGCAGGGGAGAAAGAAGGGTGGCAGCATTGCCATGTACGTCGCCTCAGATCTCCAGTTTTCGGTAATCACTTCACCAATGCCCTCAATAAACATGGATTCCCTTCTGATCAAAATCCCCCTGCCCCATTCTATCCCAGTATACATAGCTGGGTCATACTGCCCACCGGACACACCGCTAACCTGCATCCTTGAACACCTAGGCAACCTGAGGGCCCTCACAGAAGGCAGAGAACCACATCCTCGGGGATTTCAATCTGAACTGGCTGGGATGTGCTGCATCCAAGGCATGCTGCCAGATAAGTCACTAAACTTACACCAGCAAATAGGGGAACCCACCCACCTAAACCACAAATTTAAGAAACACACATTACTGGACTGGGTACTCACTACCCACCCACACAGGATACTCAAAGCAGGCCTCCTACCGGACTCCCTTAGCGACCACCACGTGATTTATTTAGTCGCGTAAATCTTCCATCCCCGCCCCACCCCGTCTGCTGCCTGCAGAGCCTACATATCTTTGGATCTGCCAGTACTCTTAAATGCCCTCTCCACCATTGACTGGTCTCCCATCCCTAGCGCCACCTCCTTGGACGAGGCCCTGGGCTACTTCTCTACAATTTCTCACTATCTGGGACATATATGCCCCACTAAAGAGATCCAGAGTCAGGGCTCCCACTTCACCCTGGGTAACCTCAAAACTCATGGAACAACTCCGAGCCAGAGACCGGGTCTGGAAACTTTTCAAGACCACTGGTTCTCACTTGGCACAACAACAATACCGGTCCCTTCAAAATGCCTGCACACGTCTCATACGTCAGTCAAAATCAAACTACTTCAAACTGACGTTTAACAAAAACCACACCCACCCATCTCAATTCTGGAAATCCATAAAATCCCTCCTCACTCCACCAACCCAACCCCCCACTCCCACTCTCAACCTAGCAGGCAGAATCATAAATGACCCTCGCCAGGTTGCATCAGAGTTTAATGACCACTTCTCCACCACTACTGCCTCGCTTCTCTCCTCCCATCCCCACCCACCTCCACTTGATCTCCCTAAGGACCTCCCTACTCTCCCTAACACACTTCCCCAGGCCTCCTTCTTGCTCCGCCCAGTCACCCCTGACCAGGTGTTAAAAATCCTGCACTCTCTAAACACAACCAAAGGAAAATGGCCATCTGGATTAGACTAAAAAATGCTTCAACTCTCTTCCCCGGCCATAGCCTACCCCCTAACCATGCTCTGTAATCTGTCATTTAAACTTGGTGCTGTCCCTACAAAATGGAAACAGGCCACAGTCATTCCAGTCCCTAATGGAGGGAACCCCTCCTCCCCTTCAAACTGTTGGCCTATATCTCTGCTCCCCATCCTAGCCAAAATTCAAGAGCACCTTGTTCCTTCCCAGCTACACAACTATCTTGATACAATTTCCTTTTTCAACCCCTTTCTAGCTGGCTTCAGAAAAAATCACTCCACCACCACATCCCTCCTTCACCTCACTAACTCCATCCTTACAGGCATTGACAATGGGGACATTACCACAGCTATTTTCATAGACTTGGCAAAAGCCTTCGACACAGTCTCTCAGCCCTTCTTGATATCTAAACTTGCCCAACTGGTCTGACGATGACAGCACTCAGTTGATTCCATTCATACCTGTCAGGCAGGTCACAAACAGTCCGCATCGGTACGGCTCTATCCTCCCCCTTCCCTGTCACCAGTGGCGTATCTCAGGGGTCTGTACTTGGCCCGCTGCTCTTCTCAATTTTTCTCAACGACCTGCCTGCTGTCTGCACACAATCTGGTATCCATATGTATGCAGACAATACGGTGATATTTGCCTCTGGCCCATCTGGAACCACTGTACATCTCACCTTCAGAAGGACTTCTACTCCATCCAACACTGGTTCATTAAGAACCAACTATTCCTAAACTCAAAAAAAACTGTCTCCCTCACCTTCGGCTCCCGAGCCAAGCTAACCCAGCTAAAGGATGCGGCCACCTTCTTTACCTAGATAGGACCCCACTTGAGGTCAGCCTCATCGGTATCTCGGCATCTGGCTGGATCAGCACTTTGATTTCTCAACACATGTAGAGGCTCTGCAAAAAAAATTACATCCCATGCTGAGAGCTCTCTATCAGAACAAGTTCTGCATCCCTACACGAAGCAGGCAAGAAATAATACAAAAAATGATCCTTCCTATTTTTGACTAAGGCGATGTCATTTACTGTGCCACCCCCCAAACATCCTTAGCCAGGCTCGACCCTATTTATAACTCCTTCTGGCAGTTCACTTTGGATTGTCCGCCAAACACCCACCGCTGCAACCTCTACAAATCCCTTGACCTCCCATCACTACAAAATCGGCAATTGTTGCACTGCACTAGAATTACTGCTAAATTCTGGTTGCATACGCTGCCCTCCTACCTATCGACATCCATAACTGCCTGCCCCCTACCTACCTACGATCTCAGAAACTCTGACTCCAGACTTCTTCACATCCCCCACAGATCCACCCGATCAGGTCAGGTTGCTTTCAGCTTCAGACTCCCCAAATTATGGAACTCTCTAGCAGCCGACATCAGACACACCACAAGTACTCTACATCGAAATGCCCTCCTCAAAACACATTTCGCCACCAACTGCTTATGCCTTCCCCATTGCTGAACTCCCTGCTCAATTCTTATCAGCTATCCTGGGCTCCATTTCTAAATCAGCACCATACATCATTTTTGTTTGACCCTCCTCTGTTACTGTTTGATATTCTCACCTACCCATCTAGTAGGTAAATCTAATCTCACTATGAAATTGTTGATATTGCTACTGTATCACTGCCTGTAAATACTGCTACTGTATTCGCTGCCTGTAAATACTGCCTGTAACTACTCCTCACTTTGTATAACTCTACATGCATCTCAGCTACTTCACCCATCCCATTGGGCCTTTGCTGGATATCTACAAATTATGTATGTTCTATTGTGCTTTATGTATTTATGTACTACACCCTTGTAACCCCTACCCCCAGGGCGCATCTGGAATCGAGCGGTACTCTGCCCAGTATGCCTTTCCTGGTAAATCTCATAAATAAATAAATGTAGTTAACCCCAGACCAGATTTAGGACCTGATCAACAAAAGCTGAGCTCCTTCTTCTACAATTGTATAGGGGCTGCAACACTACTTCTTGGTGCACAGAGGTCCTGCTTGACACATGTAGGGATCTCTTCTCTACACATCCTCGTACATGGAATATTTGCCCCCTCCCATGCCCAATCCCTGTCTGCAGGTGTGGCTAAAGAGGCAGGCACGACAGGGGTGGGCCAGTGAGCATGGACAGATATGCTCCAAATACTGCACACACATATTCTCTATAGTAGGAAGTTCTGGCAGTGGAGGATTATAATCTAAGCATTCCTGAATGCTGCATTAGCTGCTATGTTCCCCCTCTGCCCATCCACATCTAGGTCTGCAGGGCCCAACTGGTCCACCACCAGCCTCCAGCCCTATTAGCCACCATGGTGGGCTGGTATCAAGACTATTTTTGGCTGAAGTGTTTTAGAACACTTGGCAGATTCCTTTGGGGATACAGCAGTTCTTGAAGGATTACTATATCCCATCATCCTCTGCACCCTACACAGACAGGTATCCACTAGCTTCATAGCACAGATATCTAATTGCATGTTCATTGTTTGAGCCAGCTCTACTGCCCTCAGCTCCCACATGTAGATCTGCACCAGTGGAGCCAGGTGGATGTTGTAGATACTATCTGATGTGGACCACCAGTGGGGTGCACTGATCTGCTACCGCATATTATCCTGGACATCTATGTGAATCGGATCCTAAAGCACAGAACTGAGTGAAAGGAGTCAATATAGGTCATCCAGTGCAAACATTGTCTCATTTTGTAGTTCACTGAAAGCAAAAACATATTCATGTATTTTTATAGGAACTATGTAACTCATGCTTGTTAGCTGATATCACAATAACATGAGTACAATTGTACTATGATATAATGAAAGAAGGTTAGGATTTTATTTTCTGAGAAAAAAGAAAGCTGAATAAGAATAGATATCCTACCTTTTACCACATCATTAAAACTGAAGGATGCATTCAGAGGCCTGTCTAATGTGACGGATTAATTCTGCAGGTAATAAAGGAGTCGATGCCAGCTGGAACAGAAATGGTACTTTGTACTTGGTTTGTCTTGTTTCCTTTGATATGGACTAACAGTGAGTTTAGATCCCTGGACTTCCATCCCATCCTTCCACCATGTAACACTGATCTCTGCCGGGGAGAATCCTGATGATGTGCAGATTATTGTCACTGATTCCTTAAGATTCACTCTCCCTGCAGGTCCTGAAACTGATGGAAGGGAAGGTTTTGCTGAAATAAAGAAAACATTAAGAATTAATTAACAAGTGTAAACAAAGAACATGGAGCTGTTAATTGTAGGTTTAGATAAAAGATGATTACTGTGAAAGTTGTATCAAATCTTGTGACTAATAAAAATATCAAAGAAAAGTATTAAAACTGTATTCAAGCTTTAAATAAAATACATAATATTACCGACTTTTCAAACATAAAATCTAAGCAAGGTTACTCCATTATTCCAACAGGATTAAAGTCAGGAACATACATTTTATTTATACATTTGTAAGTTTTGTCCAAAAGGGGCTGAAGATCTAGTGGCTAGAGTACTAGCTTGGTAACCAGGAAATAAGTGGTTCAGCCCCAGCTTGAGTCAAATACTCATTGTGTGACCTTGAGCAAGACACTTAACCTCTCAGTGCTACACTCTACCCAACTGCAGACGTTAGCAGAAGCAGAATTCTCCTAGAAAAGAAATATTGCATCTCAGCTGGGCTTTCCTAGGTTAAGAAATTATAAAATAAAAGAAGTCTCACCAATCTGTGATAACGTATTTGTAGGCACATCCTAAGAGGTGGGTAACAAGGATCTATATTACTGACAGGGGCAAGATTGAGCATGACACTAAGGAAACCCTGTGGAGCCTGCTGAAGTAATGTTTACAATGTGGGTATCGTGGTTTCAGCACTAAATCTAGAAATTGTTCAAGGCAGTATTAGGTTTTCAGTTACATAGCTGTATCTAGAGAACCATGAGCAGTGAATCATGCTATCTAATGAGGCACCTGGTATAGTGTGAATGACATTAAAAGACAAGAGTGCACACAGGTCTGGCAGTGCTGAGAGCAAACTGCCAGCTTAGCAACAGAAGAACAAAATGAGCTCAGAACTCGTGAAACAGAAATTTAAAAGCTTAGTGCTGATTTATTGCTGGCAAGGTGCCAAACAACACCCCGTAGCTCCAGTACTTAAACCCTTCTCTGGGTCTTCCTCAGGGGGTGGATCCAAAGCATGAACAAACATGGCAACCTTTAAACAATTTCATTAAAGTGATAAACACCACCAGTAGTGATAAATAAAAACAGTTACAAAAGCATACAAATATTTTCAACAAATCCTTTCTGTGCTTACTAGGCAAGTAAAATATTGAATTAACAAGCTACAGTACCATATTGTAATAAGATTTAATTACTATATATCTCAGTAGATTTATTTATTTATTATTTATTTAATTTGGTAATCGGTAGGCCCACTGAGACTATAATAGTCCCTTTTCAGGGCAACCGGGATTAATTACACACAACAACAGGATATATCATTTACATTAGATATTTCAACATACAGTTATTTTCATTTCGTGAGAGGTGGAGAACATTTTATGAACATACGATATAGAGCAACTATTGTTAGTTCACTTATAAACATTAAGTAAGATCATCTCTCTCATACATTATTCAGAAAACAACAGAATCCTAGTTGAAATTCAACGTTACAAGTGCATTGGTTTAATTCCAGCAAGTGTGTTTTTAGTCCCTTTTTGAAGCTCCCTAGTGATACACATTCTTGGAGTCGAGATGGAAGCATGTTCCAGATGGGAGGAATGAGGGACGAAAAGGCCCTGGACCCTTGGGAGGACTGTGCCGGGGAAGCATGAGGAGCTGTTTGCTTGAGGACCTTAATGTCCTGCTATTTGTTTTAGATTGCAGTAACTCTGCCAGACTAGGTGGATCAGCGGTCAGTCTGAGTTTAGAGGCTAGGCATACTGATGGAAACTGTAGTCTACTTTTCAAGGTGGGCCAGTTTAAGGCTTGCAGGACATGACAGTGGTGTTCTCTTTGGGTGCCCCAACAGCAAATCTGCTGATCCTATGGTACAGGGTTCTAAGTTTTTTCATCTCAGTGTTTTTAACAGAGAGGAGCACGGGGGAGCCATAGAGTAGTTTGGGTAGCAGGGTACCTAGGGCAATCTTGGCACGTGACCCCAGGGAAAGACAGGGACTGAGTCGGTATAGGAGACCAATCTTTTGGTTCAGTGTTTTTGATAGCTTATCAATATGAGTCTTGAAGGTGAATTCTTGGTCTATGGGGAGACCTAGGTATGTTAATGAGTCAGCTACCTCCACCCTTGCCCCAGACAACAGAGAGAGGTTTAGTATATTCGATCTGTTACGTCCAAGGCTTTAGGCCCAAACAGCTTCCCTTTGTTTTTTTCGCTATTCAGGACAAGTTTATTTTTGACAGCCATTCGTCCAAATTCTGTAGGTCTTTGGATAACATTCTGTTTAGAACATCGGGGTCCTCTATGGACCTGTAGATCACTATATCATCTGCATGAGGGTGACCTTCACATCATTGCAGAAGGTCAGTAGTTTGTTAATAAATAGGAAGAACAGCAGTGGTCCCAGGATAGATCCCTGAGGGACACCGTCTCTTATTCGATCTTGTCAGATATGATACCCTGCCATCAAACTAGTTGGGACCTATCCAGGAGATAATCAGTAAACTATTGCACTGCCAGACATTCAAGACCGATCTGTTTCAGTTTGGCCAGGAGTACAGTAGTAGCCACAGACACTGCAAGCTATTTCCTGAAATTTCTGTGATATTTCCAGATATATCTAATGCTTTCTCCATTGCTACAGTAGGGGCAGCAGAGAGAAACTCTTCAGAAATTTCACGAAATATCTGGAAATAGCTTGCAATGTCTGTGGCTACTACTGTAGTTGGTGATCTACCAGATCGGATGCTTTGCTGAGATCAATAAAGATTGCACCGGTTAGCATTCCCTTATCAAGGGCAGAAAATATTTCAGTGGTAAGGTTAAGCATGGCAGTGTCCATTCCGTGGTTCTTTCTGAAGCCATGTTGGGCTGTAGTGAAGATATTATGTCTCTCCACATATTCCATGACCTGAGAGTACACCACCCTACCAGCACTTTATTTAGTGTCGAGAGTAAAGATATTGGGTGGTAGTTTTCCACTGGCTCTCTGGCTCCACCTTTTGGATTGGTGTAACCAGGGCTACTTTCCAAAGAGAGGGACATCTCTTCAATAAGTGATTGGTTGATTAGCCACGAGATTGGGGTAACAATAACTGAGGCCGCAATATTTATAAGCTTGGGTTCTATTTTGTCATAACCCACTGTTCCATAGGTTTTAATCCCTTTAGTAGTTTCGGACTTCAGAACTGGAAACTAATTTGAAGTGGAAGTCTGGAATGCTGGGACTACCTTTATTGGGAACTGATTGGGCCAGGGCAGGGGGTCTTGAAATTATCCAGTTCTGTTAAGAACTCGTTGAACGCTATGGCAGCTTCAGCAGGAGTTGTGTATTGGGTACCTTTGCTATAATATCCCTCCCTTCTTGTTTGTTATTGCCCTTGATAAGGTATTAATTTGAGCCCAGAATTCATTGGGGTTCGATATATTCTTATCCTAAACATGTCAGAGGTGTTTTCTTTTGGCTTTTTTAATTCTGCTTTGCATCTATTCCTGAGGTCTCTATAGTTCTGCCAGTCAGTGATTCAGTCTGAGGATTTAAATGTTCCCCAAGCTCTATCTCTTTATCTCATGAGTTTCCTCAGATCTCATGTGAGCCATCTGGTTTCCTGTCCTTTGACTCTGATCTTTTTTCTTGGGACATGCTTGTTAGTGACAGACAAGAAGTTATTGATAAATAATTCAACAGCTGTGTCCAGGTTAGGAGCTAGTTTAATTTGCTGCCAATTGACCTTGGTAAGGGTTTTGAGAAAGGAATTTGGGTCAAAGTTACAGTAGTCCCTAGTCCAGAAAATACGGTGTTGGGGGGGTAGGGAAGACATTCTTCCATACCTCAAAAGTGGATGTGTGATCACTCAAAGAGTCTGCTAAGGTGCCGCCCATTTTGAATCTATCTGGGATAGTGCAGCAACAGCCAATCAAAAAGGCAGCATTTCCAACCAGGATTTATGGGACTTTTGCCATAGTTCATGGGACATAGCAAAAGGCTTATGGAAGATTGCAGGGATCTAATTTCAGGGAGCCTATAGTGCATCAAGTGGGGGTAATGAATATTAATATTCTGGACTAACAGGCAGGATCAGCTAATCATTGTGGGAGCAGCAAATGATGTCAGCCAATAGGGGGCCTCAGATGAGCCCCGTACAAGACAGTGTTTTTTGGCTGTGCAAGTAGTTCCAGCAGGAGCCCACCACAGGGTGTAGACTCAGGCCCTTTGCTCCAAAATGGGCCTAGTTTTCCAATGCAAACCCCTAACAGGGAGAGGTCTTTCTTCTGCCAGAGAGACAGAGTGGCTGCACACAACAGAAGTCTCTAGCCTGGGGTTGTCACATTGTTACAGGGCTGCCTAGCACCTTTCCACGCTTCTGAAAAATGTGGGCAACCTGGACCTTCAGCAGTGAGAGAGCTGAATGAAAGTTCTACCTCAGCAGTGAAAGTACTGAAGCAATCCTGAATCCCTCAGAGCAAAGAAAGCCATTTCTGCAAGTAATCTAAGTGAGTATATTTGTTTCTATCAAGTATACGTATGAGAAAGCTTTAAGAGGCAGCGAAGCCTAAAACCTGATATTGTGGCTGTACAAGCTTAGGAGAATCTGCAATGGGCAACAAAGACCAAAAGATAGATTGTGACTGTTTGTCTGCACCCTGCGTCTGATCAGTGCTTAGAGACGGCTGACACCCACCAATTGAGTGACAGTGGATGGTCCAGTTTGAAAGTTATATAAATGTGTCTGATTTCAATAGTGCCACAGGGCTGAATGGGAGATCCCTGACCACACGAAATTTCTCCGGACAGAGCCTGGTGAGCCAGTAAGTGTCTATGTGTCCAGCTGGGAGCTGCAAACACCACTGAGAACCACAATGGGCTATGTATGTGTATCTTT